>NC_069399.1:40564814-40729663 GCF_026875155.1 Cherax quadricarinatus
TCATTTAACCCCAACTATGCTAGGGTAAGAGTGAAATATGCAGAATGGGTGTAATCTCTGGGGAGAGGGAATAAACTCTGTTGCTTGGCTAACTCATGCTGTATTTGAGGCAAATCTGAATTGGAAGTTTACAAATGATACTTGAGGATTTCAATACCTGTCGTGTACGTAGGGAATTAACGACATCCAGTTGAGCGGACTGACTGAATTTCTGAGGAAGAGAGTACAGATCTGGAGGATTGTCAGAGTTCAGTCACATTAGTCTGGGTTGGTACATCATTATCTCACATACTAACTTCAGTATGATCTAATGCGATTCTTTATAAGGACCAGTACTAATCTCTCTAACCTTTAATTATTACCAGTGATATGTTCATACTACTCGATAAGGACCAACAAATTTGCTCAAGCTTTGGATTGCGACGTTTTTTGTTAAAGTTAATCAAAGCATAATCTCGAACCCCTACTTTGATTGTGGATGGCTTTTGCTCGGTGTTGTGTTTGCGACTCTTGTAAATTTGCTTGTTTTTTGATTTATGAAGTGTTCCACGGATTCTTCTAATAACACTTTGAAGCTAAGATGGTACGGGTTGCTATTGAATATCATCAGGGTTGTTTTTTGGTTTCGGATTCGAATATAGCCATAATAAATAAGGCAAACGTTTTAATATACACCATACAATGCTAATGTGGAGTGTCACCTTATAGTAACATTGTAAGCTAGAATTTATAGCTACTGCCATCAGTATAACTTCATCCACGTTTCACTGTTGGGATATTTGATTGTGGCTCTCAATGACATCAAGTACTTTTCTTGATTGGTTAAAAGGTTCCGCTAACCCATTGCTGCAAGGATGATGAGAACAATGGTGGATTTAGAGATCTTGTTAAAAATTTTCAAGAATTCATTACAGTAATTCACCCTCCTTTTCGTGGTACTAGGGACTTAGGGGTTGTATGCCTGACAGATTAATGCGTTCACTTAAACGCTTTTTATGCTACTGTCTCGGACAGTCTTATCTGACAATAGGAACTAACTCACAATTTGGTGAAATGGTCTTCATACCATAACACACACGATGTTTGTTGCCTTGTGAGGGAAACTTGGAATTTAGTTAACAAATCTAGCGCAAAACTCTTTCCCATGGTTCGCTAGTATTGGATTTACGTGGATTGGGATATTGGACATTTAGCATTACCTTTATGTTGCATGCAGACACTACATTTCCTTTTAAACCATACTCAGAAATATCAGTTGCCATACGAGAGTCATATAGATTTCAATCTGGCTGGTTTTTTTATCTTGACGATCCATACCAGGGTGTGCAACACCTGGTACATCGTGAATAGCTGTAAGGCTACATTCACTAGTGGACTGTGGAATTACTAACTGGTATACTCTTTGTAGGAAGTACCCAACTTCGGCTGTTTCAATACAGTATATTCTTGGTTCTTGACAAAGTCTCACTGATGGGTGCTGGGCGGTGGCTTCTCAGTCAGAATAGATCGTCCTGGAGCAGGAATCGAATCACACCAGACCACATGGGATTCTGTTCGTTGGCATTCTTTACATCTTCAGCACTAAATGGAGGGTTGCAGTTAATATTACTAACATGTCGCGATAGGAATCTTGCGAATACTTTTGACTTGCCAGGTAAATGCTCAAGGTGGGATTTGAACTCTTGGGATAATCAAGGTCCATTCTGGCTAACATTCCAGTAGGTTGTTTGTTAATGGAATTAGAGGTATCAAGTGGAGATTGGGTCTGTCTAGGACATGACCAGAGTACTGATAAATTAATGTCTCAGAAGTGCTTTAAAGACCATACTATTGCTAATGTCTTTTGCCTTCAGTTATGTATAATGACGTTCAGCCTTCGTAAGGACTAGGCTAGACAA
The DNA here is from genome assembly GCF_026875155.1 of Cherax quadricarinatus. Lineage (NCBI taxonomy): Eukaryota > Metazoa > Arthropoda > Malacostraca > Decapoda > Parastacidae > Cherax > Cherax quadricarinatus. Next base: position 40,566,713 of record NC_069399.1, read on the forward strand.
ATGCAAACTGGTTGTGTACTCTTGCCATCGGTTTCTGAGCTAGGACAGGCACCCTATGCCCATTGAACTAGCATCAGTTGTCAGATTAGATGGGCGTAGAAAAATCTGGGAGGAAATTTCAAAAGTGGGCAGTGTTTTAGCTTTTTCATCTTTAGAGTTTGGGAATGCTCTTTCTTGACGGAGAGTCCAACAAAAGGAGCATCTTTCTTAAGCAACTCAGTTAGAGGAGCAGCTATGGAGAAATAATTGGCAATGAAAGATTCATAAAAACTGCTAAGCCACAAAGGATATTACGGCATCAGCACAGGTTTTGGGTGTTGGTAAATTTAGTACTGCAGTTACTTTACTTTGGTCAGTCGTAACCCCTCTTGGAGTGACTCGTGACCAAGAAACTTAAATTTCTGATCTGAAAAAATTGAATTTAGACTGTTTGATTCTTTAAATTGCTTCTTCAAGCTTACCAAGTCTAATCACATAAGTCTTTTCAAGTGAGTATCCTCCGTCTTTAGGACATGACGATTACTGTTCTAAGTACCCATAGTGCATTACCTTATGAGACCTCTAAAGTATATTAGTGCATGAGCTTGGGAGAACGTTGATTAGGGGAAGATCGTTAATCACAAAAGCCATAGGAGGATGCGCGCATAATGACCTGTAGGAGTGGAGAATGCAGTTAGCTCTTGGCTGTCTCGTGAAGAGGGACTTGCCAAAACCCTGAAACAATAATCCAGGGTTGAAAAGTCTTTGTTATCTCGATGTTACGTATAAAGATCACCCAGTACAGGAAAGTGGGAAGGATCTGGAAAATGGTTTTCGCGTTTACTTCCTAAAGTCAATCACTGGGCGCCAAAGTACCATCATTCTGAGGTACTGGGATCATGGGAAGGGTGCATTCCAAGGTGATTGCTAGGTGCAATAAATCCATCAATCAAGATTTTCTGATATTGATCTATTCTTCTGCGACAGCTCAACTTGTGAATGAGGCATCTGTACGCAGGTATGTAGATAGGTCTTGCTACCGGTTCAAGTGGATTACGATGGGGACAAATAAGTTCGTTATACCAATCTTCTCACTGGTAAAGCAATGGCTTTACGAACGTTTGTTCAACAGAGTCAACAAACGCTTGACTGCATCTGGGAAAGGTCAGTGGGGCTAGTATTCTCCGCAACTGGTGGAACAGAGTGATCCAGTGAAGTGGATTAGGTTCTCCCCTGGTAGAATAGCACCGTACCCCTGTCAGGTGACAAAGCATCCTCTACCTGAACAGGGATAAGGATAGTGAAACTAAGGTCAACAAGTTGGGTATTTGGCCTCTGTGGCGAACACTGTGACCTGATGTGTTGGCAGAAAGAAATGGATCTTACTAATCTCTAGTAAATGTAAGGATGGTTCAACAAATAGACCTTTTACTTTGCTGGAATCACTGTCAAACTACGGACGTTATCAACCATCTGGAACACTAGGAAACAACAACAGACACTCTAGTGTAGAGCATAGTGCATAAGAGAGTCTTTCTGCAAGACGGCATGTGACTTCAACAAGAGATGGCATTAATAGTTTCAAGTAATCGTTTTTTACTGACAAGGCATCCATGTGGAGAAAAAGAAACTACTACTAGTACTGGCAGTCATTGCAGGGTCAAGTTGTGCACTCAAGGCCAATCTGTGTGTCCTCGGGACCTTGAGGCATCGGACTATCTGCAAGTCTGAAGGTATAGGTGGAAAACAAATGATGGGAGTGACTGAATTTCCAGTGGCCTGACCGCGTGGTACGACTACTGGTGTAATGCTATTAGTTGTAAGGACGTAATCCGTACATCATACTCTGCAGCAGTTATATAAAGATTCTGATCCAAGCTGGTAATACCCAGAATGAAACGTTCAAGTCGTCAATTTGGCGATGCCATCGTATAAGGGCTCGGGGAGCACAATGCGTAAGTCTGATGGAAGCAAAGCCCAGTAGAAGGTCACCAGGGATGTAAATCTGTCGACAAACCAAGGAGGAGCAGTGAAGTATTACTTGGATAAGGAAAAAGTTAGGGAGTCGACTCGACTCGCAGGGTGTGAACCAGCTACTCACTAAGGGAGCGACACATGAGTCGGTTCTACGAGAAGGACACTTGTCGTATCTGATTATCTCCTTAACATAACTAGACCTATTAATATTGACTCTTGCGCACCAAGTCCATGAACAAATGAAGGGCGCATCCTATGAACAGATTGCTTGCACTTTAGGCCTATTTTTGGGTTTTGTGGGGGGCATGGAAAGGTATGTGCAAACAAAAAATAGTGGGATTGTCATCAGGAAAAGTCTTGTTCTACTTCATCCCAAAATAATCTACGTCAGTGACTTGTGAAAGCAACATCATCAGCAGTGATTGTCATTCTCTGAGACTGCTTAAGGCTTCAAAGGGAATTGTGAAGGGGATGGTGTACTCATTATCACCTACTGTCAACCATGGGACTGTTTGACGGGGGCCGCTCGAATTCCCCCGATTTGAAAGATTGAGCCTGGTTGGTTATTTGAGAAACCACGATATTGTTATCTCTACGGGTTCTGCGGTTTGGATACGGCTTCGGATAAGACTTGAGTACTGAGGTTATAGAGAGCATTGCACTCAGATGTGTCATGTCATGTATTTTATGATAAGTACAGTAGGGAGTTATGGGTACTCATCATCAGTACTGAGTTTTTAGGGTGAACTATCGGACAATTTAAGTGCAAATATGGCCTACGGAAACCCCCACCAGTTGTAACAAGTCCGCCCGACTATGGTTACTGGATATGTACTATGAATACTACGAGGTGTATAACGACTCTGTTACTCTGGTTCTGGTGATCTCTGAGTCATGGTTGACGACCACGATTTGTCTCTTGGCGCAAACAAGAGGTGGTTGCAGAACTGAGGCCATAGGTACTGTGAAATTACTTTTAATACATGGGAAAGTACCTGGGGGCACTACAAGGTAGGACATGATTTAACGGCTGTAAGTGGTTCCATGTCACTGTTGGTGGATTAGCCTCATAAGCACACACGGAAGCAAGCGGCATTAGTCTTTGATTGCTCCAAAAAGAGGATATTTAGCAAGCGATTCTGGTAAATGGTTTAGCCTCTTCTAGGAGAGATTAGTGATGACGGACCGCATTGATATATGATGATTAAAAGTTTGTCTAAATCTAACAGCAATGCCACTCTACGATTCATTTACTCTTGGAGTGTAGCATTCCAAACGTTCCCGATGAACGACATATGTAGATCAACGGTTTTTACTGGGACAAGGAAAGAACGAATCATTTCCTCATATTGGGACCACTTAGTAAGATTCCTGACTCACGCATATCAAGGTGATCAACTTCGTGAACAGCAGAGGGGGGGATCGATGAAGGCTTCTTTTTAGCAACGTCGAAATTAGACTTGTCCTCTGAAGGATGGACCTTCAACTAGAGCACTAGCACGAGAAACGAATGGCACGCATCCATGCTTGAAAGACTTTGTACATGGCCATTGAATAAAGGATTTAATCGCATCAAGGAATCACGAGTATAACTATAGTATCTCGGTATTATGGGGGTCGGTCTGTCAGTCGCTAAGGAACTGAGAGGATTGATGACAGGACACAAAGGGCAACAGTAGCCTGAGAGGTCTGAGTGTCGACATCTCACTAAGAATCACTTGACGGTCTGTGAACATAATGGCAAAAGTTGCACGAGAACAAATAAGGCAAAAATAATGGACAATAAAAAGGATACAAAATGCTAGAATTGAAATAAAAGGAGGATGCAACTACTTCTGCAGAAGTAATAAAAAATGTTCTAAGATTTCACTGCATGAGGAGGACAAACTCAATGTATAAAGGACTATTGGCCAAGATAAAACAAATTTACATTGAAATGAAACAAGTAAAAATATTACTGGGACTCCGAAATTAAATGCAAAAATGAGCTGTTCTTTAATTCTTGTTTTGGGCTTTAAAAAATACAAGATTTAATTATATAAAAATTTTAAATCAATGTAAAAAAGTAGAAAATAAAATTACCTAAATTGTTAACTGTGAAATTTAAGTATTTTCTAAGAAATGCAATATACAAAATTAAAATATAATTCAATAAAAATATCAATAAAAGAAAAATAATCACTGCAGAACAAGTGCACAAAATAATTTACGGCAGAACAAGTGCAACAAAATAAGGTGTAGAAATAAATCACTGCGTAATAAAGTGTCATGGTAGAAACGCAGGTTAAATATGGAAATAAAATATATGAAGAAAAAACTGATTTGGAACACTTTACTCGTAATTGTATATTAGACAAAACAATTACTCAAACAGAGTAAAGAAAAAACAATTTACGTTTTAAAAGTAAGTTGAAAGTGCATCAAGAGTGAAAATTTCGTTCAAAGAAATATAAAATTATGAATAAAAATAACACAAAAGAACAAAACGGGAAGTGAAGTGTCACACTTACAGTGGCAGGGCACATTCTTTATTTTAGTATATTCTTAAAACCAAAATCTTGCTGTGGACTTGATTCGACAAAATTTGCTGGCAAAAAATAATGGTTACACGTTCCCTGGCGGGGAAAAAAAAAAATTAGAGGACATGAGGCTTACGAAAAAAAAAGAAACTCATTAGATTAAATGGATAATTTGGTATAATGGGGTGAATAATCATGCATGAAAATACTCCATGACATTTACTGGGAATACATTTGCTGAAAGAAATACAATATAAAAAAAATGAACCCTTCACACAGGAGTGATGACTGGTACACTACTCACATTAATACTTACGGCAGGACGAATGTCGCATAAAAAAAAACACTGATAAAAAAAATATGAGAGGAGTTGTAAACACTGAAAAAAATAGGCAAAAATATTGAGTCAAAAACCACTGAGTCTACCTGATAAAAACACTGCGTTTTGAGTACAAAAGAAAGTCACTATAAATGTCTCACACACGCAAAATGTCTTAAATGGCAAGGAAAAATGTCCTAAACAGAATTATCAACAGAAGTTCTGTAGTAGTCGACGGTGATGCCTGGTGATGAGGAAGGTTGTCCTGCGCTGGTGTGGATGACGCGATCACTACACACTGTCGTCGTGAGAATGCGCTTTCTCGGTGAACTTCATAATTGGCTTTAATCGTTTGGTGAACCTCAGCTACATCTCTGGACCAATTTATGTGAGCCAAAACCAGTTTTAGGACCCGGTACAAGGGTTGCAAACATACTCAGGTAGATGAGGTGGGTGGCTGGTGGAGGGTGGTTTGGTCGGTGGGTGGGTGGTGGGAGTGGAGTGTATAGCTGTGGGTGAGATACTCTTGCTGGCGCTCTGCGCGCACTCCACTTACCATGAAGGTGGCTTGATAAGCCACTATGCACAGGATGGTGAATTCACTCTTGGTTAGGAAGCTGGGTTGGAAGGGGACTGGCTTAACCACACGTGAATGGCTGACTGGGAAAACGTTTGTAACGATGCACACTGCATGGAGGAACGGTGGATGTCAGGAGACCAGGCTGTGATAGGTGCTGGCGTTCACTTCCACAAGTTGGCTTACAGACTAGGCTTAATTGCAAAAATCCGGGGTCAACCCCTCGGGATTGAGCAATTGCACAGAAACCTAAGCCAGGAAGCTTTGAAACGGGCTGCAACAGGCATTGCCTGGTGGGAGGTGGTGAGGCGTAGGGTAAGCGGCTAGTGGAGTTTTCACCTTTGACCCGCCGGCTTACTCACAGTATTTCTTAAACATCTTGTAATTTACCAGTAAAACTTAATCCACGCTTCCACACCGGTGCCACCGCTTTTATCATGTGGGAGTTGCGAACTCTGTGGGATTGGGTAAAGTAATACTCACTTAGGCTGGTAGTACGTATAATTACAGCTAATGTGATGCGAGGAGCGCCCTTACGCGTAACCTTGTCTCTTCTTGCTCCTCTCGTAAACTGACTGGCGCCCCTCAGTAACCATATGTGATGGAGGATCTTTGAATACTGCTGTGGTCAGCACTATATGAATAGACAGTGACTCAGGCAGAGACGCTTGGTTAGGGAGTCAACTACTGGTACAATGGTTACTGGTAACTGGTTCACTACTACTTAGATACTGTTATATCTAAAAGAAACTTATACATAAAGTGTAAGCTTTCAAATTCATGTAAGAGTGACCATTTATATATGTTGTAAAGTAATATTCCGTGTGATTTGGCAGTTATACAGTGTACATTTTGAGTGTATAGTGAATGAACGTGTATAACGTTATTTACGATTACTCATCGTGGGTCAGGCGACACAGCAAACTCAAGCCATAAACACCAAGCCTTGTACTGTGTACCCTTTCATGGTCATTGACCCTGAGGTTTTTAAGCTTAGTAGGTCAAGTAGTGTCTGGACTCTCGATTATTGGCCGACTTAAGCATACAAAAACTCAGCTGTTTATAGCAGTACAGTGTTTTTAATACTCTAAGTGTTCCCGGTGCTAGAAATTTTCAGTATTATACCAGTAAATTGTCTTGTTTAAAAACCTCCAGTTTCAGTCTGTACAGACTAAGATTACACAATGAGAAAATCTAATTTCAGTCTGGATAGGAGTAACTCAAGAGATAAAACATAGTTTTTTGGATGAGTCTTGAGGTCTCAAAATTGAATTACTTACACAACGTCAGGAAATAATTGATTCAGGCTACACACATTATGAAAATAAATTTCTTGAGTCAGACCCATCTGAGGATGAAATTAAAAATGTTTTGGATTACATTTTAGTAATCAACAATTAAGGTGGGGACAGGAGTACAGGCTATCTGCCATAAAACCTCGGTCACAGGAGACCTACTGTACTAGTGGTCAAACACCTGTTACACCTGTAACATCTACAAGAGTCCCTTACCAAGTTACCTCATTGTCATTACCTATTTTCCAGGTCAAGATTATGAAGAATTCATTAGAGGTTTTCAAAATCCATAGTAAATTCTCGGAACTGAAATTAGATGAGATTGCTATGTTCAATTATCTAAATGTTTGGTGAGGGAGAACCATATGAACTGATTTAAGTCATTTCCGGTAGTTAAAAGGAATTAATCAGATAGCCTTAGTGTCTTAGCAGGACAAATACTTTGAGCTGACAAGGCCAGAGTTAGACTTACAGTCTTAATATCAAGCTTGAAGCCACCAAACATTGTGTTTTTCAGACTTACAGGCATTTAGAATCACATTAGACAATAGTCTGCAGATCTTGGTTGCTAAATATGACTAAGGCAATGTGATTGGTTTATCTGTGGTATGTACAAGTTAAGTTGTCCCCACAAACTATGTAACGATTATTAAATATATGTTGCAAATAAAACGCTATTTTCACTTGTGATGAAATTACAATGGCTTTTACAAACAATAGTTTCATGGCGTGCAAAACGAGACAAGATAAAAAAAAATCCACCAAATCTGAATCTGAAGTGGATAACAAACCTTCAACTCAGTTAAAAAGGAGTATACTCCTACTCCCACTAACCAGTAGAAATGGGAAATCCCATACAGGCATTTATCAAGCTGTGAAATACAACAGACAGTTAAACTGACTTTCATACATAAACGTACTCCAAACTGCTGTATTTGTGATGGAACACGTATTGGAGGCAGTTAAACAACTTGTTCATCAGCTGCAGAAAAGGCGCATCAAGTGTTTAGCGTGAACTCCAAGGGAGGTAAATGATCTCTGAAGACGTGGTGTAAATGCAAGGGTTTGCAATCATACAACTTTATGCCCAAATTCTTTTGCTGAACAGCAGCAAGACTTCACAGAATAGGAAGGCACAAGCATTGCATTAAATGTGAAAGATAAGTTATTTAAGGCAATGCTCTCCCGATAGCTTCGAGTTGAGGTTTCTAATAAATTGCCAAAACCAATGTGGCTAACACTATTTGATCAGGCACCACAAAAGGTCCTTCATAGAAGAACAGTGTTGCAGAAACTGAATAATCAACCCTTAGCCCAAATGACAGTTAGTTAGCTGTTTTTTTCCACAATTCTGGTAAACAGACATATGTCCTAGCCAGAATCACTGTTGGTCTAGAAACAGGAAAAAAAACAGTAGAAGTGAAGGAGTAGATGATTTGCCTTAGTCTGTGCAGATCCAGGGATTAAAAGAAAATCTGTTGCAGCCACTGTAATCAGCTAAGGGTCAAGTTAGCTGTCCTGACTACAGACGGACACTATTAGTCCAACTGATTTAATCATTGAAGTGATATTATCACTGGTATTTGAGCAAAATATATTAAGTAAACATGATGTTCACTTGTGAAAAACAGCAGGAGGCACATGATATGTGGTCCATTCCCTCTCAAAGTGGGGAAAGAAGCTGATATTGATTCAGTGGAAAATGGATAGTTACGAGAATACGCTCTGTTCATGTACCACATCAAAAATTATCATTACTGGAAGAATTGAATGAACCAGTTGATAAGTTGTGGGAATTTAGATGCGATGGGTATTGAGTAAATAACCAAGCCCACAAGAGTCTCAGACTTAGAACCAAATATTTGGAACTGTCAAAAATATAAAGATGGACAGTATTGGGTTAGGTTACCATGGAAATTTAATCCACCACATATGCCTAGCATTATCGCATGGCTTTCGGACAGATGAAAGCACAAATACATGAGACTAAGGATAGAATCAGAGCCTACGGACTGTCTATGATAATATAATTACATGAACAGTTGGACATAAATTTCATGAGGATTAGTCGGAAGTTAAGTTGAAGACAGAAGCTCGATTAATCTCCCGCACCATGGAGTCAGATAAGATTCTGAACCACCTCCACTACGTGTTGCATTTATATTGCAGCTCAACGTGCAAATAAAGATGTTTGTAGGCAAGTCTTAATGATCTGTTGATGACCGGACCCTTCCATATAACTGATGAAGTTGGGACGTGTTTATGAAATTTCGCACAAACCCATATGCCTACACGGCAGATATTTCCAAAGGCTTTCTTAAGAAGTAGGCTACAAGAAATAGATAGAGATTATATCGATTCTTGTGGCCTGAAAAAATCCACATGATCTCAAAGTCCTGTGAAAATTATTGTTTCATCAGTATTATTGGTGCAAACATCCTCTCCATTCTTACTAGAAGCTACCTCTACATACACATTTGAAGAAAATCTGAAAGTCCCTTCAAAGAAATTCTAAAGTTAAGTTTCTATGTGGGACAGTCATCAATGCACTGGTAAATAAAGAGGAGATTTAAAATCCTTATACAGAGAAGCTAAAAGAGGAGGATGAAAAAAGAAATATGCCTCTAAGGATGTGGAATACAAATTCGATGCAATTAAGGGAACTTTTCTCAAGAAGACCCGTACAGGAAAACTGAAATCCTGATTGTGCAACAATGATGCTGGGACTAAATTGGATACACACAGGGAAGATTGACTTTGAGTCTCAAAAGGATAATGAATAAATCATGCAGTACATCACTAAAAGTAGTTTACTGTCAGAGGTAATCACAATGTTTTGATCCTCTAGGACTCGTCTCACAATTACCATAAAGGGTAAAATGCTTATTGGAAAGAGCATGGTAGCTCAAAATATTGGATAGGTAGGATGTGAAACTTGCCTCTAGAAATGAGTCAGCATGGGTGAAATATCCAAGGAGTTTAAACAAAACTTCATCAAATTAAAATTTCCCCAGACAAATAGGTCATGGAGGGAAACAATTACAACATTACATGTGTTCTGATGAATGCCTCAACCAGAGGTGTTTATGGCGCTTGTAGCTACTGAGTAATGCTGAAGAAGGTACACTAATTACTTTCAAAGGCAGGGTAGCACCCTTGAAGGTCAGAAACAGTACCACAATTTGGAAACTGACTGCTCCTTGTAGGTACAAAACTAGCTGTCTATCTTTAACAAAGTACTTGATCATTCACTATTGAGAAAAAACCGTGATTTGGATGTGATAATGAAGCAGTTCTCCAGTGGTTAAGAAATATTAAGAGTTGTAAGTTTGGTCTATGTACAGAACAGAGTAGCAGAAATAAAGAGATGCAGAGAGTTTATCTCTTTCTCCAGTCTCTACCCAGAGAATCCAGCTGACATGTGTCACGTGGTTTGTTCCCATCAAGAAATTTGTGGATAATAAATTATGGCTTCCACGGACCGAACTGGCTCTCTAATGGAAAATAACTGGTCTCAGGCAAAGGCTCTCATTATGCCAGAAGAAACAGTCTGCTTGAACACAAGCAGAATAAGTTGTGTAAATATGCAGACACTACAGAAATAGTCAGTGATGAGATCAAATTTACTCCACTCTTTGGGGTAAACTCTAAGAGTTACAGCGCTTGTCTTAAATGCAATAAAAGAATAAAACCTGATTATGAATGTCTTGAACATTAAATACTGGTGTGAAACTAATACAGAAAGATGTTTTTCGACAGAATTTAAATTTTTGGGAAACACAAGATAATCCCAAAGAAACTGTCATGATTAATTCTTTAGGGCTTTATCTCGATCAGATAGAATTATAAGATGTCGAGGAAGAATTCATAATTCTTCACTGCCCTAACGATATGCCACATACATCCAATATTGATCACCAAGAATCATTGGCTAACAAAACCTGAATTGTGCAAAACGCCCACAGTAACGTTGTTACATGGTGGGATAGCTGACACACTTTGTCATATTTACGACCTCCTACTGGATACTCAAGGTCGACAAAGTCGTGAAAAAAAACAAATAAGAGGGACTGTATCCTACTTGTCGTCACTACGATGATGCTAGTTCTGTAGTATCCAGTGCCACCCTCATAGCATCTCTGAAAAGAGTTTGTTCATGTCACTCCATTTGAGGTGGACAGGTGTGTAGATTCACTGGACCATTAATTTTAACAAAAAACAGGTGACAAAGTTCCAATCAAGGTTGTTACTTCTGTTTGTTCACTTGTGCTACGACTAGTGCAGTACATCTATGAAGTAGCCACTGACATGTCTGCTGAAACCTTATCAAATTATTCAGACGGTTTGCAGCCAGAAGGGCAGGTCCCATGCCCCAGACTGATGATAAGGGTTAATGCAACGAACTTTGTTGCTGGTGGTGCTCATTATAAGCATGATCTTTGATCAACCAGAAGTACAACTGATGCTGAATCAAACGCAGTTGTCGTTGGAAGAGATTACATTCTTCCTAAATCTCCATGGCATGGCGGTTTTTATGAAAGACATGTCGGCATTGTAAAACGTTTGTTTAAGGAAGACTCTTCTTCGTCAGAGAATCGACTTAGAAGAATTCCGTACAGTTGTGACTGAAAATAGAAAATAGAGTCAACAAACTAGACTCTAACTTATGTACCGATGATCTGAACATCTTAGAGTGTTAAGTCCATATCATTTTCTCCATGGCAGATGGCTCCTAGATGGACTCGTCGACCTGTGTGTCTATCATGAATGATAAAGAAATCATAGTGGATCCTACTTTATTTCGAACTGAGCAACTACAGACGTAAATTTCTAACACCTTAATAAAGATGATTGAATGTTGGGAGAAAATTTGGCGAAGAAGACTATCTCACCTCTTTGAGAGAACACTTCTATGGAGCTGGTCGTTACCTGAAAATCATAAGTCCTTAAGGGACTGGGTGACTAGTGTTTATTGGACAATGATGGTCCGAAGGTCCCAATGGCCCACTTGGGAAATTTGTGACCCATTATATCCTGATGCATAGGTGTATGTGAATAAGACGGACAATAAATTATAAACTAGTGCCGTTAGTAATTACACTATGTTGAAAGCAAAAATTTGTTGATTCTCCAGAAACCACTCAGATAAAGCTTTTCAGAAAAAGACAAGCAGCAGTGGTTGGCCTAGTGTAGAAAATCAAATTAATGTTAAGTGATGAATAGTTGTTCACCTGCAGCAAACCTTCGCCGCCCCCAGTGTGGAGAAATTTTCTTAGGAGAGGGAATCAGCTCCCTTCAGCCCCTCTCACGCACCTTTCAGCCTGATGGGCCCAGCCCATTTCTCAGAAGGGGCCAAATATTTCTTGTTTACTGCTACAGCGAGTAATTGATCTCAGAGGCAAAGCTATGAGCTGTTACCATCAGCTCATTGAATGGCATTTTTATTTGTATGAGATACCATGTAGGGAACAGGATGAAGTTGGAGCACATCTATGCCACAGCATTTTCATTTGATTAACAGCTTTATCTCGTTGCATCATTATGCTGTACGAAAAGTTGTTCCATACTCGGAGTCATTCGGGGTATATGTGGAGACCATTTTCTCCAGGGGGGGGTATCAGCCCCCTTCTGCCCCCTTCAGCCCCTTTCAGCCTGAGGGGCCAGCCCTCTCAGATGGGGCAAAAATATCCTTGTTTTTACGTTCTACAGCGAGTAATTGGTCGCAGATGCCAGTGCAGGAACGAGTATGTGACGATGGTCAAGCTACAGCCGCTCCTGGCAGTCAGTGTTGCAGAGTGTATTTTAAATAAGAGACAGTACATCTCTTACCTTAGCAAGACAATTAAGGAAAATCCTGCTCCCACTTTATTACCATAGTAAAGATAGTGGACATTTTTGTCTATGTTTAAGACAGCAAGATTTAAACATTCTGCTTTGCCTCATGGAGGAAGTGGCAAGGAAGCAAAAGTACTAGGTCAGCTTTTCCTTTGTGCTGGGGGCAGTGACGGCGTGGGGCGTTGTGGCGTCTTCAGATTACTTTTGACTCTACTGAGAGTGATACTGATGCCAGGATAACCAACAAAGAACGATCTGTGCGTTAGTGTGAACAAAGTGTCTCACAAAACAATAAACACTTACAGAGAAATGTGATCAGCTTCTTAGCAATATTGTGTGAACAATTATTGATGAACAGTGTAACAACGAGTGTTGCGATCCAACAGAGTGTAGTGCGACATTCTTCAAAGAATACTATTCTTCAATCAACTCAACGGATATCCGGGCATAATTACGGGTCAGATACATATACCCAGGTAAGTGTTCTAACTCGTGATGTGCTACTATTGACTGCGCAGTTGAGTATAAAATCGTGAGTTAGTCACTTATCATAAACCCCAGTGATATGTGGACAATTGAGTCCACACACGTAAGTTTGTCAGCAATCAGTGAATGAAATATGCTGACATAACACCCCCTAGGGGTAATTTATAATCTTACAAATTATAGCTCATTTCAGCCGGTTGAGGAATGACTTCGACAGCTTCTCAAGACCTCGACTGCAGGGGCGGCTGTGCAGGCGATGAGTTGTCTTTCTAAGTTAAGTTTTCCCTATATTTAAACTTAGCAGGTAATCCCATTTCTCAACAGTATATATGATCTCAGATGGAGTGATGTTCTGGAGAAGGGTACAGCCAGAGTGAAGTTGCTGCTTTCTGCCCGTCTTGTGGAATAAAAGCTTGTTTCCTGCTGTCCTCGAAGTGGATCTCAATCTCTGTCTCTCTCTCTCTCTCTCTCTCTCTCTCTCTCTCTCTCTCTCTTTCAACGATCTGTGATAGAAATTCAAAAGCAAGTTCAGTGTGTGCGTGTGTATGTGTGTACTCACCTATTTGTGGTTGCAGGGGTCGATTCATAGCTCCTGGCCCCGCCTCTTCGCTGATTACTAGTATGTCCTCTCTCTTCCTGCCCCGTGAGCTTTATCATACCTAGCCTTAAAACTATGTATGGTTCCCGCCTCCACTACGTCACTTTCTAGGCTATTCCACGGCCTGACTACTCTAAGACTGAAGAAATACTTCCTAAAATCCCTTTGATTCATCTGAGTCTTCAACTTCCAATTGTGACCTCTTGTGTCTGTGTCCCTTCTCTGGAACATCCCGTCTTTGTCCACCTTGTCTATTCGGCGCAGTATTTTATATGTCGTTATCATGTCTCCCCTGACCCTCCTGTCCTCCAGTGTCGTCAGGCAGATTTCCCTCAACCTTTCTTCGTAGGACAATCCCCATAGCTCTGGGACTAGTCTTGTTGCAAACCTTTGCACCTTCTCTAATTTCTTGACATGCTTGACTAGGTGTGGATTCCAAACTGGTGCTGCATACTCCAGTATGGGCCTGACGTAAATGGTATACAGAGTCTTGAACGAATCCTTACTGAGGTATCGGAACGCTATCCATAGGTTTGCCAGGCGCCCGTATGCTGCAGCAGTTATCTGATTGATGTGCAACTCAGGAGATATGCTCGGTGTTATACTCACCCCCGGATCTTTTTCCTTGAGTGAGGTTTGCAGTCTTTGGCCATCTAAACTATATTGTTTCTGCGGTCTTCTTTGCCCTTCCCCAATCTTCATGACTTTGCATTTGGCAGGGTTAAACTCAAGGAGCCAGTTGCTGGACCAGGCTTGTAGCCTGTCCAGGTCTCTTTGTAGTCCTGCCTGATCCTCATCCGATTTGATTCTTCTCATTAACTTCACATCATCTGCAAACAAGGACACTTCTGAGTCTATCCCTGTGTGTGTGTGTGTGTGTGCGTGTGTGTGTGTGTGTACTCACCTAGTTGAGGTTGTACTCACCTAGTTGAGGTTGCGGGGGTCGAGTCCGAGCTCCTGGCCCCGCCTCTTCACTGATCGCTACTAGGTCACTCTCCCTGAGCCGTGAGCTTTATCATACCTCTGCTTAAAGCTATGTATGGATCCTGCCTCCACTACATCGCTTCCCAAACTATTCCACTTACTGACTACTCTGTGGCTGAAGAAATACTTCCTAACATCCCTGTGTGTGTGTGTGTGTGTGTGTGTGTGTGTGTGTGTGTGTGTGTGTGTGTGTGTGTGTGTGTGTGTGTGTGTGTATGTGTGTGTGTGCGTGCGTGTGTGTGTGTGTGTGTGTGTGTGTGTGTGTGTGTGTGTGTGTGTGTGTGTGTGTGTGTGTGTGTGTGTGTGTGCTCAAATTTAGGCAATAACGGGAGCTGGAAAACTTTTCACAATGGGGTGTATCGTCTCCCCCCAACAAAATCGGGAGGATGGCGCCTGTTCGTACGACGATATTAAGATAATCTGTATGAACAAAGAGGCAATGTTAGTTGGTGACTTCAAGGTGTCTAACATAAACTGGAACACACTCTCTCAGAGACCAGGAGACCAGCACACTCATCAGTATCCTCGATGAGTGTGTAGGCAACAGTATTTTAGATGGTGTTCTGATCACACTGTGTCCTGCAGACTAGGACACAGTGATCGCAACATTCGATTCACAACTTGTAGTCTTTAGTATTCAAAACATACACAATCTTTGGGATTTAAGACGAACACAGTCTTTGGGATTCAAAGCAACACGGTGATGGCTCCCAATTATCAGACCAGTTAAATTTGTAGAGGAATTTAAAAAAAAATCTAATTGTCGAGAAACAACATATCAAGATACTTTAAAGCTGAAAAAGTATAAATAAATTGATGATGGATGGGAAGTCAACTGGTTAAGATCATGGGCAAAAAAGTAGTGTAAATAATGATAAGTTTAAAGTGACTATAATAACTATATACGATTACGAAGAGAAAAAATATCACAAACGCAAACAAGAATTTGAAAGACAAATTGCACAAAACGTCAAAGGTAATCCAAAGTGATTTTTCAAATAAGTCTGCAGAAAAACAGGTAAATGCAAATATAGGACCTTTCACAAGCGATAACAGTGGACTTACACACAACAACGAAGATGTGGCGTCCATACTCAACACAACCTTCTGGTTCGTTGTTACAGCTGAATATGACACCAACGATCACAAGCCGCATCATTTATTTTCAAGGCTCAACACTGACAACTTCAATATTGACGAAATTAGCATCCTTGGCTTAATAAAATCCTTGGAGAAGCTGAATGTTAACAAATCAAATAAATGGACCCGATAGCTACCTTTCAGAGTTATAACTGAACCTAGATACTAACTCCATTATCCACTGATGGTAATACCTAACAAGCCACAAGAAGAAGGTAAGGTTCCAGTAAACTGGAAATTAGTGAGCGTTACGCCTATATTTTGAAAGGTAGATAAGACTTTTGTTGCCCTGAACTATCGTTCTTTCAACATGGAAAGCAGACTGAGTACTCAGAGTGACCTGGATAGGTTGGAGCTGTGGTCTAATACGGGGAAGATAAGGTTCAACGTAATCAAGTCCAAAGTAATGTATTTTGGGTATAATACTCTCAGACATGAAGAGATTGTTTGGCAACAAGCTAACCAAAACCAACGAAGAAAAGGACTTTAGAGTAATCATAAGCAACGACCTCATCAGCACCAAACAATGATTATCACTGAGCAGCAAAGCTGACAGAGTGCTAGGCTTCATTGCTAGAAACTTCTAGCACACAACAGTAGAACCCCATACTGACACACTATACTGACACACTACACTGACACACTATATTGACACACTCTACTAATACACTGTACTGACACACTATACTGACACACTATACTGACACACTATACTGACACACTATACTGACACACTATGCTGCCACACTATACTGCCACACTATACTGACACACTATATCGACACACTAAACTGCCACACTATACTGACACACTATATTGACACACTATACTGATGCACTATACTGACACACTATACTGACACACTATACTGACACACTATACTGACACACTATACTGATGCACTGTACTGACACACTATACTGCCACACTATACTGACACACTATATTGACACACTATGTTGACACACTATACTGATGCACTGTACTGACACACTATACTGACACACTATACTGACACACTATACTGAGACACTATACTGACACACTATACTGACACACTATACTGCCACACTATACTGCCACACTATACTGGCACACTATACTGACACACTATATTGACACACTATACTGATGCACTGTACTGACACACTATACTGACACACTATACTGACACACTATACTGATACACTGTACTGACACACTATACTGACACACTATACTGCCATACTATACTGACTCACTATACCGACACACTATACTGCCACACTATACTGACACACTATATTGACACACTATATTGACACACTATACTGACACACTATACTGACACACTATACTGACACATTTATACTGACCACTATTACTGACACACTATACTGACACACTTAAAACTGACACACTATATTGACACACTATACTGCAACACTATACTGACACACTATACTGACACACTATACCGACACACTATACTGGCACACTATATTCACACACTAAATATTGACACACTATACTGACACACTGTACTGACACACTATACTGACACACTATACTGGCACACTATATTCACACACTAAATATTGACACACTATACTGACACACTATACTGACACACTATACTGACACACTGTACTGACACACTATACTGACACACTATACTGCCACACTATACTACCACACAATACTGACACACTATGTTGACACACTATATATTGACACACTATACTGACACACTATACCGACACACTATACTGCCACTCTATATTGACACACTATATTGACACACTATATATTGACAAACTATACTGACACACTATACTTACACACTATACTGACACACTATATTGACACACTATACTGCCACACTATACTGCCACACTATACTGACACACTATACTGACACACTATACTGCCACACTATACTTGTCAGCATAGTTGCTGATCCCCTTATATGTGTTGTATAGCATATCATAGTACCATCCATGTGTTTATATAGAAGATCCCTTTTAGGGCTGTGACTGTTTGTGTGACGTCACGGGATGTACATGTGTACGTTCGTACCTCTGCCTCCCACTCAGTCGGCGCATAGACATCCAGGCTAGAACACGGCAAGGCTGGGCTCCATCTCCCATTACCACAGTCTGACAATATAGCGTTACCATCCAACAAGTGTGTCTATCTTCAACCCTCGATATCTCCTTTTAAGAACCCCTATGATAAATTGGTGGCAACGGAGGGCCTGTAATTCT
Source organism: Cherax quadricarinatus (assembly GCF_026875155.1). Lineage (NCBI taxonomy): Eukaryota > Metazoa > Arthropoda > Malacostraca > Decapoda > Parastacidae > Cherax > Cherax quadricarinatus. The sequence continues at coordinate 40,584,669 of NC_069399.1, forward strand.
GACGATTACAGTGATTTCTGGAGATAAATTTCTACTGGGCCGTTCAACATCTTGTGACTATTCCTGCCGAGCAGGTTACGCTCGACCTAGCCAGCCAGCTACTCGCCCAGGTTTCTACCAGCCACTACATTATTCAATGGTCTCTTTGTATTAGTGTTTATCTGCTTATTTGCATCACTCCCGAGGGGTTGACCATAGTTTGCAAAATAAGCCAGCTTCCAGTCTGTGGTGAGGGAGTCAGAACAACCGAGTCCAGTCCAGTCTAGCCTACTCCATCCAGTTTTTGCCTGCCAAGACAGCTTTCCACCCTCTGCTGTGCTCATCATGAGAAGTTATCAAGTTATTCTGTGTGAAGGGTTAAGATAAGCCAGCTAGCAACTAACCCAGGTGTCTTACCACAGTACTCAAGCAAGCCACATGAGTACTCTCTTCATCGCTGTGATTCAAGCTCCAAGCCATTCTGAGTGCTCTTTTTCATCCCTGTGGTGTGTGGTATTTCGTGGGTGTATTTTAAGCCAGCCAGCTTAGAATATCTTCGCGCCAGTGTGGTTGTCTTCAGTGAGGCTTACGCCGTTCATCCCATAGGCCCACTGACCACGTGTCTCACCACGCGGTCCGGCCTTAGTCCTGTTAAGCCCACCCACCCAACCACTCGACACCGCTGCCTCAGACGCCTCACCCAGCCATTAACCCACTCACCCAACCTCTACCAGTGTTTTGGTACACTACTAGGGGTTATAGCACCATATTTTAAGGACCACATAGGGGGTCAAGAGCTAGAGTGTGTTTTGTGCCATTGTTGAAAAGCCTCCTGTGTGTGTCTGTCGTCGATGTAAGCGCAATTCTATGATCACGTGAGGACAATAGCCAGCCACGAGATGATAGCCTCCATCCCTCCACCTTCCATCTCATTCTACACCAAGTCGTTACAGCGATAATATTTTTCATAGAGACATTTGCGAGTGTTGAGACATTTCTTTTTGTGTTTCCAGTGATTTTTCTCTTAGTGACATTCAGTGACTCTTGATTAGACTCAGTTTGCAATATTTTTTTTTCTTCTTAATTCAGTGTTAATTTTCGTGCATTATCTTATGTCTGTTGTGTTGTGTTCTTTTTTTTATACACTTGAAGTACCTAGTGTTTTTCCTTTGTTGTGTGTGCAACATATGAGCAGTATAGAACTTGTGTTTACACTTCACAGTCACCTTGTGTTCTCAGTGATCCAATGAATTAATTCAGTAATTTATTTAGTTGAGTCCTGCATCACAACTCAGTGTTGTCTCAGTTATATATATTTTTTTTTCATCCCAGCATTTGTGTATTCTTGCTTTGTTCTCTGTGTGTTGAACATTCTTGTGTTCATATTCTTTTCATTTAGCCAGTGTCTAATTTGTATTATTTCCACAGACAATAGTGCCATTATTTTGTGCAAGCAAGAAATCATTATTATCAAAGTTTTCACACATCAAGTTTCATTGCAAGAAAATTCTAGTATTGTGTTTATGTTGATGTGTTGTGTTCTGCATCACTGTAAGTGTTCAAACTCATTTTGTTCTGTGTTTTAGCACCTATTATTTTTCATGTTTCATTGAACATATTCACTCTTAGTGCAATTTTTAAGTTCTTCTTTTATAGTAAATTGTTCTTTTGTTTGTTAAGTGTTGCTTGAGTTGTAGTTAAGAGTTAAAGTATTCACTCAGTTCATTCCTTGATATATTTCTTTTCTTGTGTGTGTAATATTTTTTTTTTATTATTGCACATTGACTCATTTTGCAATAATTCTTGTGCAAACACTGTGTTACCATTTAAAGTTTTTCTTGCAGAAATTTTGTGCAGTGTTGTGCAATACTTCATGATTAGCAATTGTTATTTGCAATATTGCTACAGTTTATTTCAGTGCAGTTTATTATGCTCTGTTCTGTGCATAATATTTTTTTCTTTCTGTGCCATTTTATTTTATTTCAGTGAATTGTGTCCCAGTTTATTTTATTTTGCACAAGCTTTATTGAGTCCATTTTATCATTTTATTGTGTGTTTACCTATTGCAATGAGAGTAAAGACAACTCACTGTGCCATTCATTCAATTTAAAGTAAAATTTGAGCAAATTAGATTTGAGTAAAGTAGAAGTTCTCTTGATTTTCAAAGTGTTGTTTATTCAGTTGAGTAATTTCTTGTGAGTTTCTTTGCTTACTGTGTGACCTGTCAATTTTTAATTACTTATGCAGAATAGTTAAGCATTTTCTTCCCATTTAAGATTATTGTATCATTCTCTCTATTTTTCTTACCTTATGTCCTTGAGTAAGTTCCCTGAGAACGTGTCCCAGTCACTTTTGAATGTTCACTTAGTATATCATGCCAAAGTCAATATGAATCAGTCCACAGTACCAATATTCCCTTACTGACTGAAAGACAATACCTAGCCCCTGAGCAATGTGTTTGTTCTCGTAGCTTGTATCTGAGATTTGTTAAAGTGCTGCAAAATGTGAAGTTCAGATTAAGTTCCTATAGATCCGTGAATTACTTATTAATGTAGCCGAGCAGTCAGGCACTAGTAATACTGTCACTCCTGTCTGGACTCCAGCCACAATGTTGTGCACGCAGGATAGTGCTGAGACTACTATCCTTGCGATGGCGACTTGTTCAAGTACTTGTTCCTTCCCAGGGGATGCTTTGAGAAGAACTTTACTTGCAACGAGTTATGCCATCTCTTGCTGATGCCAAAAGCCATTGCAGAAAAACGTTTCTGTGGCTAGTGTGCTCACTTGAGTGTTGTTGTTGTTCCTTGTGTTCCAGATTGTGATCCCATCCTAGTTGACAGTAATTCGTGCAATGTAAGAAGTTATTTCTCGAGTAACTTTCACATGTTGTTAACGTTTGTAAGTGAAGTTTCTTTATAGTTGATACCTCGTGTCACTGTGTGCGACTCAGTTTGAATATCAGCATTGTTCACCGTGTTCATTTCTTTTCCCCTGTGCTTGCAGTGAGAGATAGTAGATTCGTCCTCCCTTGCTCATATTGCGTGTTATAGCATTGTTTTTTTCAGCTGGGGAGAGTCATTCACTCCACCGAGTTTGTTCATTCCTCCAGTAAGAAAGAACTGATCCCTTGTGTTCTGGTGATTCGATTCCTGCTCCAGGAAGATCTTATTCTGACTGTGTAGCCACCAGCACCCATTAGTGACTTTGTAATGAGCCAAGAATTACTGTATCGAACAGTCGAGTTGAGTACTCCTTGCAGAAGAGTTAGTAATTCCAAAGTCACTAGTGAATGTAGCTGTATCTTTTGTAGATATTTGTTCAGATCGTCCATGTAGCTGTATCTTTTGTAGATACTCATCAGATCTCCCTTAGTCAAGGCATGTGTTAGCCATTGCAGAGGAATTCGATCCTCCCAGAGATGATAACCATTCTGCATACGTAAACCGTGCCCTCGCAGAATTGGGTTTAGATGTAAACAGCCTGTATAATTAGATGTCCGAGATGAATGAAATTGTTAACTGTGTGTCTTGTTATTAGCTGATCAGTTTGTCAGAAATTTTCATGCTCACATTCCCTCCGAATTCTGAGACTTTAGCAAAACTGGTCTGATTGCACCAGATGCCTTTGCTGTTAATTTCACCTTGTATATATATATATATATATTTATTCTTCCTCAGAAACCGTAGAGCGCATGAATACAGATCGATCGATCAATTCCATCCCTTATTGTACAATGATTTGTTCTTATAGTTTGTAATGCATTACGTTAAAACTCATTACAATGAAACTCATTACGTTAAAAGTGATTACGTTAACACCCATTACATAAAACTCATTTTGTTAACATCCATTATGATACCATCCATTAGTTCTAAGTTATATATGAATTTGTTATTATATAGAATCAGCCCAGAACCACTTGCCTGTTCAGCCTATAGGATAGTAGTGTATGTCGAGACGACATACATAACATGACCGAGCTGTCAGCATAGTTGCTGATCCCCTTATATGTGATGTATAGCATATCATAGTACCATCCATGTGTTTATATAGAGGATCCCTTTTAGGCCTGTGACTGTTTGTGTGACGTCACGGGATGTGCATGTGCACGTTCGTACCTCTGCCTTCCTCTCAGTCGGCGTGTAGACATAGGCAGGACAAGGCAGGCTGGGGGCTCAATCTCCCATTACCACAGTCTGACAATATATCGTTACCATCCAACAAGTGTGTCTACCTTCAACCTTATCTCCTTACCGAACCCCATACGACATACTGACACACTATACCGACGCACTATACTGACACACTATACTGACACACTATACTGCCACACTATACTGACACACTATACAAACACACTATACTGACACACTATACTGACACACTATACTGACACACTATACTGACACACTATACTGACACACTATACTGACACACTGTACTGACACACTATACTGCCACACTATACTGACACACTATACTGACACACTATACTGCCACACTATACTGACACACTATACTGCCACACTATACTGACACACTATACTGCCACACTATACTGACACATTATACTGACACTGTCGTAGGGGTTCTTAAATGGAGATATCGAGGGTTGAAGGTAGACACACTTGTTGGATGGTAAAGATATATATTGTCAGACTGTGATGATGGGAAATGGAGCCCAGCCTCTGCCTGTCCTTGCCTGTCTATGTCTACACGCTGACTGAGGCCAAGGCAGAGGTACGAACGTACACATGCACATCCCGTGACGTCACACAAAGTCACAGGCCTAAAAGGGATCTCCTATCTAAAGCACATGGATGATACTATATGCTATGCTATATAACACAGGGATCAGCAACTATGCTGACAGCTCAGTCATGTTACGTATGTTGTCTCGACATACACTACTATCTATAGGCTGAACAGGCAGGGGGTTCTGGGTTGATTCTATACAATAACAAATTAATATATAACTTAGAACTAATGGATGTATCATAATGGATGTTAACAAAATGAATTTTACATAATGGGTGTTAACATAATCACTTTTAACGTAATGCATTACAAACTATAAGAACAATTCATTGTACAATATGGATGGAATTGATCGATCGATCTGTATTCATGCACTCTACGAATTCTGAGGAAGAATAAATATATATATACAAGGTGAAATTAACAGCAAAAGCATCTGGTGCACTAAGATCATTACTGTCAAATTTTCAGAATACAGAGGGAACGTGAATACGAAAAAAAAAATCTAAAAAAACTAATCAGTTAATAACAAACAGTTGACAATTTACTTCATCTCGGACATCTAGTTATACAGACTATGCACATTTAAACCCAATTCTGCGAGGGTGAGGTTTACATATGCAGAATGGTTATCATCTCTGGGAGGATCGAATTCCTCTGCAATGGCTAACACATGCCTTGACTGAGGGAGATCTGAACGAGTATCTACAAAAGATACTTGTGGGTTTCTCATTACTTGTCGAGTACACAAGGAGTAACGACATTCAGGTTGGTTATCTAACTGAGTATCTGAGGTAGAGGGTACAGAGTCAAGAGGATTTTCAGCATCTGTCACATTAGTCTGGGTAGCAATATCATCAACATCGCATACTAATTTCATATGATCTAAATGCGATTCTTTGTACATACCAGTACTAATTTATCTAACCTTATACTTATTACCAGAGATATGTTCTACAACTCGATAAGGTCCGACAAACTTTTGATCGAGCTTAGGCATTTCGGATGTTTTGTTGAAATTTGTCAGCATTACTCTTGAACCTACTTTTACTTTTGATGGCTTAGCACAGCTATTAGTTACTCTAGTAAATTCTGCTGTTGATTTATGAAGTGTTTCACGAATTCTTCTAAAAACACTTTGAGCCATGCTGGTACGAGTTGCTACGAAATCATCAGGGTTGTAATTAGGTTTCGGAGTGGAATATAACAACTCATAGGGTAAACGCTTGTCTACACCATACAATGCATAATGTGGAGTATCACCTCTGGAAGCATTGTAAGCAGAATTTATGGCACATTGAACATCTGGTATGACTTCATCCCAAGTTTCACTATTGGGGTTGATAGTGGCTCTCAGGACGTCAAGTACTTTCTTATTGGTTCTTTCGGCTAACCCATTGCTGGCAGGATGATGAGGAACAATGGTGGATTTAGAGATATTGTATAAAGTACACAAATTTTCAAGAATCTCATTACAAAATTCACCTCCATTATCTGTTACTAAGGACTTAGGGGTGGTATGCCTGCAGATAATGCGTTCGTTAAACGCTTTAGCTACTGTCTCTGCAGTCTTATCTGTAATAGGAACTAACTCACAATATCTGGTGAAATGGTCTACCATAACACACAGATGTTTGTTGCCTTGGAGGGAACATTTAAAATTGGTTAACAAGTCAAGGGCAACTCTTTCCCATGGTTCGCTAGTGGTTGGGTACACTTGGATTGGATTAGGACCATTGACATTTCCTTTATGTTGCATACAGACACTACATTTCTTAATATACTCGGAAATGTCAGTTGCCATACGTGGCCAAAAGTATTTCATTCTGGCTTGTTTCACAGAACGATCCATACCAGGGTATGCAACACCTGGTGCATCATGAACTAGCTGTAGAGCTACATTCACCAGTGACTGTGGAATTACTAACTGGTACACTCTTCTGCTTGGAGTACCCAACTCGGCTGTTCAATACAGTAATTCTTGGCTCATTACAAAGTCACTAATGGGTGCTGGTGGCTTCACAGTAAGAATAAGATCTTCCTGGAGCAGGAATCGAATCACACCAGACCACATGGGATCTGTTCTTTGGGCATTTTTGACATCCTCGACAGTAAATGGAGGATCTGCAGTAACTACACTAACGTGTCGCGATAAAGCATCTGCGACTACATTTGACTTGCCAGGTAAATGTTCAAAGGTGGGATTGAACTCTTGGATAGTCAAGGTCCATCTGGCTAACCTTCCAGTAGGTTGTTTGTTCTGGAATAAAGGTATCAGTGGTGCATGGTCTTTCAAGACATGAACAGGGTACTGGTAAATAATGTCTCGGAAGTGCTTTAAAGACCATACTATTGCTAAAGCTTCTTGCTCCGTTACTCTAAAATTACGTTCAGCCTTTGTAAGGACTCGGCTAGCAAATGCAACTGCGTTGTACTTGCCATCAGTCTTCTGAGCTAGTACGGCACCTATGCCTATTGAACTAGCATCAGTTGTCAGATAGAAGGGCTTAGAAAAATCTGGGAATTTCAAAATTGGAGCAGATGCTAACTTTTCTTTTAGAGTTTGGAATGCTCTTTCTTGATGGAAGGTCCAAACGAAAGGAGCATCTTTCTTAAGCAATTCAGTTAGCGGAGCAGCTATGGAAGAAAAATTGGCAATGAAAGATCTATAAAAACCTGCTAAGCCCACAAAGGATCTTACGGCATCAGCAGTTTTGGGAGTTTGAAAAATTTAGTACTGCAGTTACTTTACTTTGATCAGTCGTAACCCCTCTAGGAGTGACTACGTGACCCAGAAACTTAATTTCTGATCTGAAAAATTGACATTTGGACAGTTTGATCTTTAAATTGGCTTCTTCAAGCTTGCCAAGTACTATATCAAGTCTTTTCAGATGTGTATCCACATCTTCGGACATGACGATTACGTCGTCTAAGTACACCATAAGTGCTTCACCTATAAGACCTCTAAAGATGTTGGTCATGAGAACGTGATAGGAGACGATCGTAATCCAAACGCCATATGGAGGAAGTGATAATGACCTGTGGGAGTGGAGAATGCAGTTAACTCTTGGCTGTCCTCGTGAAGAGGGACTTGCCAAAACCCTTATAACAAGTCCAGGGTCGAGAAGACTTTGTTATCTCCGATATTGCGTGAAAGGTCACCTAGTACAGGAAGTGGGAAGCGATCTGGAATGGTTCTCGCATTTAACTTCCTAAAGTCAATCACCGGGCGCCAAGTGCTGTCCTTCTTAGGCACTAGGATCAAGGGCGCATTCCAGGGTGAATTGCTATGTGCAATAACTCTATCATTGAGCATCTGATTGATCAATTTCTCTGCGACAGCAACTTGGGAATGAGGCATTCTGTATGCAGGTATATAGATAGGTCTAGTACCAGGTTCAAGTGGAATACGATGGGACAATAAGTTCGTTATACCCATCTTCTCACCTGGTAAGGCAATGGCTTTACGACGTTTGTTCAACAGCGTCAACAAGCGCTGGACTTCATCTGGGAAGTCAGTGGGAGCTAAGTCTTTCTCCTCAACTGGTGGGATGGATTGATCCAGCAGAGTGGATGAGGTCTCCACTGTTGAAATAGCACCGACCCACTGGTCAGGTGACACGTCATCCTGTACTTGAACAGGGTAAAGATAGTGAACTAGGTCAACGAGGTTGGTATTTCCTCTGAGACGAACACTGTGACCCGAAGTGTTAGCAAGGAGTAATTGGATCTTACTGTCTCTTACAACGTGAAAGGAAGGTTCAACAAACAAACCCTTGACCTTGCAGGAATCACTGTCAACTAGGACGTTATCACCATCTGGAACATTAGGAACAATAACAGACACTCTAGTGAGAGCACTAGCCGCAACAGAGACGTCTTTCTGCAGACGGCATGTGACATCAACAAGAGATGGCATTACTAGTTTCAAGTAATCGTTTTCTGACAAGGCATCCCCTGTGGAGAAACTACTACTCGAACTAGCAGTCATCGCAGGGATAGGCTGTGCACTCAAGGCAGTCTGAGTGTCCTCGGACACTTGAGGCAACGGAACACTATCTTGCAAGACTGAAGATGTAGGTGGAACACAGATGGGAGTGACAGAGTTACCAGTGCCTGACCGCTTGGGTACGCTACTGGAGAATGCATTGGCTTGTAAGGACTTAATGCGTACATCATACTCTGCAGCAGTATGACAGATTTCTGATCCAAGCTGGTAACCCCAGAATGGAACGATCAATTCGTCAATTTGGGCATGCCATCGGTACGGGTCAAGCACAATGCGTAAGTCTCGCATGGAAGCAAATCCCAGTAGAAGGTCACCAGGGAAAGTAATCTGGTCGACAACAAGAAAAGCAGCAGTAAAGTCTCTGCCTTGGATAGTAAAGGTGAGCGAAGTCTGACCTCGGACTCGCAGAAGGGAACCAGCTACTCCGCTAAGGGAGGTTACAGAAGTTGGTTCAACGAGGAGGACACGTCGTAACTGAGGAACACACAACACAGTGAACTTAAATGGGGAAAAAATGCTTAACTATTCTGCATAAGTAATTAAAAATTGACAGGTCACACAGTAAGCAAAGAACTCACACAAGAAAAATACGCAACTGAATGAAAAACACTTTGAAAATCAAGAGAACTTGTACTTTACTCAAATCTGATTTGCTCAACTTTCACCTTAAATTGAATGAATGGCACAGTGAGTTGTCTTTACTTTCAATGCAATAGGGAAACACACAATAAAATGATAAAATGGACTCAATAAAGCTTGAATAAAATAAAATGGCACAGAAAGAATAAAATATGCACAGAACAGAGCATAAGAAACTGCACTGAAATAAACTGTAGCAATATTGCAAATAACAATTGCTAATCAACAAGTACTGCATAAAATTTCTGCAAGAAAAAAACTTTAATGGCAACACAGTCTTTGCACAAGAATTATTGCAAAATGAGTCAATGAGCAATAATAAAAATTATTACACACACAAGAAAAGAAATATATCAAGGAATGAACTGGGGGAACACTTTAACTCTTAACTGCACTCAAGCAACACTTAACAAGCAAAAGAACAATTTACTCTAAAAGAAGAACTTAAAAATTGCACTAAGAGTGAATTTGTTCAATGAAACATTAAAAATAATAGGTGCTAAAATACAGAACAAAAAGTTTGAACACTTACAGTGATGAAGAACACAACACATCAACATAAACACAATACTAGAATTTTCTTGCAATGAAACTTGTGTGAAAATTTTTGTAAAAAATGATTTCTTGCTTGCACAAAATAATGGCACTATTGTCTGTGGAAATAAGACAAATTAGACACTGGCTAAATGAAAGAATATGAACACAAGAATGTTCAACACACAGGGAACATAACAAGAATACACAAATGCTGGGAAGAAAAAATTATAACAGACAACACTGAGTTGTGATGCAGAATAAAGCTGATAAATTACTGAAATACTTCACTGGAATACTGAGAACACAAGGTGATTCTGAAGTGTAAACACAAGTTCTGTTCTGCTCATATGTTGCACACACAACAAGGAAAAACACTAAGTACTTACTTCAAGTGTATAAAAAGACACACAACACAACAGATATAAGATAATGCACGAAAATTAACACTGAATTAAGGAGATCATCAAATTATTGCAAATCAGTATATGATAAACACTGAGTCTAATCAAAAGTCACTGAATGTCACTAAGAAAATCATTGGAACACAAAAGAAATGTCTCAACACTCGCAAATGTCTCTTTTAAAAAAAATATTAATTATCGCTGTAACGACTTGGTGTAGAATGAGGTAGATGGTAGTGGAGAGTAGAGGATTGTTTATGTCGTCTTGCTGCTGTCCTCTGCACACGTGACCGTAGAATTGCGCTTACATCTCACACAGGAGGCTTTTAACGGTGGCACGAAACACACTCTAGCTCTTGACCCCCTATGTGGTCCTTAAAATATGCTGCTGGAACCCGGAGTTGTGTACCCAAAACACTGGTGGAGGTTGGGTGAGTACCAAAACAGTGAGAGTGGTTGGGTTTGTGGGCATAACAGGACTAAGGCGTCTGAGACCGCGTGGTGAGACACACGTGGTGAGTGGGTGGTTGGGCCTATGGGTTGAACGGCGTAAGCCTCACTGAGGACAGCCACACTGCCGCGAAGATATTCTAAGCTGGCTAGCTTAAAATACACCCAAGAAATACCACAACACCACAAGGATGAAAAAGAGCACTCAGAATGGCTTGGAGCTTGAATCACAAGCGATGAAGACTACTCACGTGGCTTGCTTGAGTACTGGGGTAAGACACCTGGGTTAGTTGCTACTTGGCTTATCTTAACCCTTCACACAGAACAGCTTGATAACTTCACACGATGAGCACAGCAGGGGTGGAAGCTGGCTTGGCAGGCAAAAGAACTGGATGGAGTAAACTAGGCTCGACTGGACTCCGTTGTTCTGACTCCCCCACCACAGACTGGAAGCTGGCTTATTTTGCAAACTTGGGTCAACCCCTAGGGAGTGATGCAAATAAGCAGATAAATACTAATACAAAGAGACTGACCAGTGAATGGTGTAGAAGCTGGTAGGAGCGTGAGAGAGTAGCTGACTTGAGGTAGCAGTCTTGGCTAGGTCGGCCTATTGGCGACACGAAATGGCCGTCTTGCTGGTCGAAAGAAATCTCCGTACATCGGCGTAATTATCAATTTTACGCCCACACCGCTGCCACCATTTGTCGTAGGGGTTCTTAAATGGAGATATCGAGGGTTGAAGGTAGACACACTTGTTGGATGGTAATGATATATATTGTCAGACTGTGATGATGGGAAATGGAGCCCAGCCTCTGCCTGTCCTTGCCTGTCTATGTCTACATGCCGACTGAGGCCGAGGCAGAGGTACGAACGTACACATGCGCATCCCGTGACGTCACACAAACTCACAGGCCTAAAAGGGATCTCCTATCTAAAGCACATGGATGATACTATATGCTATGCTATATAACACAGGGATCAGCAACTATGCTGACAAGACACTGTACTGACACACTGTACTGACACACTATACTGACACACTATACTGACACACTATACTGCCACACTATACTGACACACTATACCGACACACTATACTGACACACAATACTGACACACTATACTGCCACACTATACTGACACACTATACTGCCACACTATACTGACACACTATACTGACACACTGTACTGACACACTATACTGACACACTATACTGCCACACTATACTGACACACTATACTGACACACTGTACTCCCACACTATACTGAATGACTTCGACACTCAAACATGAAGAACTATTTGAAGATCTGAATGAATGAAACTGCGAGGCAGAAAATACGATACGTACCAACGCATTTTTTTTTTGTGCAAAAACAGAATTACAGCAGAATGGAACAAACTACTGGATTACATTATATTCACATTTATAATGCTATCATTCATGAACAAACTGTACAAGGTACTTCGAGATATAGGAATCAACTAGATACATCATGTCTCACTGGGTGGGACTGCCAGAGATTTCAGAATCACATGGTCAGTATATGTCAGTCACTCAACACTGCTGTGTCAAAACAAGCTATTTTACATGTACAAAAACGTGATAATAAATTAAAGTGGCCGGTATGTATAGGTTATTATGGCAATATGTTGCCATGGTTTCTCGTTACCTCAGCAAACTCACATTAAACTCATACTGAAGCCATGCTGACTGTCACATACATTCAGATGGAGAATTTTGAAGTCAACAGATTCCTGATGTTTTCATGGCGACTGCATCTGGGCTATCATTTAACAACAAAGCAGCAGTCAATAATAGTAGTAGAGGTAGAAGCAGAGAACTCTGATGGTGACAGCAGAACTCCTGGTGACCAGAAGTAATACCACTGGTACATACTGCTCTGTGAGTGCTAGTGTTCGAGTAATTTAAGATAGTAGCGGTACTATATTGCCACGCCATTTTTTCTATATGGTATGGTATATATTTTTCCCGTTTTCTTGCGACAATGGTCAAAGTGAGTGGAGAGTGAGGAGAGCGCCTTCTACTTGTTTATGCCTCACACACCTAAATAAAACACGAGAGTCCTTAATGGAGGAAGAAGTAGAAAGTTCTTATTAGCAGGTAGCAGACTTCCAAGTGATTGGCAGTCTGTCTTTCCCATGTACTATCTCAATGTCTCTCTCTCTCTCTCTGTCTGTCTGTCTCTCCTCTCTCTCTCTCTCTCTCTCTCTTCTCTCTCTCTCTCTCTCTCTCTCTCTCTCTCTCTCTCTCTCTCTCTCTCTCTCTCTCTCTCTCTCTCTCTCTCTCCTCTCTCTCTCTCAGCTCTGTCGCAGTTTGGGTTATCTCATTTTATCTTCTCTAGCTCTCACTTTATCCACATCACCTTCACACACACACACACACACACACACACACACACACACACACACACACACACACACACACACACACACACACACACATACACACACACACACACACACACACCACACACACACACACACACACACACACACACACACACACACACACACACACACACACACACACAATAATTCAATACAAACTTTAAGCATTATAGACTTCGCCAGCTCAACAATAATCACAGATTGACTAGCAAATTAATCCCACGATTGCAACAATGGGCGATGGAGTCAGGAAAACTACAGTTGCAGCTTGTGTTACATGCAATCAGCAAGCAGGAAAACGACGACCTTGTTGAAGGAGCAGGCGCTGCACTCCAGGTTATTGAAGTCCTCGCTGTAAAAACAACACTCAAGGAAAAAAAAACACTCATCACGTTTTCTCTTACAAGTTTCTGTGAGAGCTACTCTACCCGTGGCAGCAAAACATTGTGAAATTTTCATGCATAGTTACATACGCATAGTACGTAACTACACATTTAACTTTTAAAACCATTGTTATTCACTGTGCCATAATCCAGTACTGGTATATTGTCGTGAAGAGCACTTGAAAAAACTGTAGCTGTTACAGTGGTTTATTAAGCTATCAGTGCAAGTTATGTAGAATTAGAAATTCGTTGGTGATTTCCACTGTTAATAATGCTAAATGATCGGAAGTTCATTATAGAGTCCAAACTAAAGGAGGTAAAGAGGAAAGCTGCAAACCTGACGCTAGGAGAGAAGGATTTAGGGGTGAGCATTGTGTGTGGAGCATATCACAAGATCCGAATAACGTCGGATGCAGTTACTTGAAAGGCACCTGAGGGTCCCTCAATAGTCTTTTATTACCCTGTGTAGCCTGTACGACAAACGTCATGTACTCCTTAGAGTATGCAGCACCTGAAGGTAGCCTCACGGTTGATGAAACATGTTCAGAAACTAAAAAAAAATATATAAAGGTTTTTAATAAAAACTGATCCCTGGACTAAAGAAAATAAATTTTGAAGGGAGACAAAAAAGAAACGAAAATGTGGCAGACTTCAGATGGCAGAAGAGTCAGAGAATATATGATTACGTGAACGCTTAATAACGATGTGAAAGATACTCAAAGAGCTTGATGAGGTGAGCAAAAACAGAATATGAAAGACGGGACACGGGGGAGATACAAAGTAACATAGATAAAAAGGTAAAGAACTAAATGAAAAAAATGGAGAAAAACATAATGTACGCCTTCAGTAATAGGTATGATAGGAGCCAGGCTTGTAGGTACACCTGGAGGGTCTTCATGTATGGTATACAAGAGTGACAAGATAGAGAATTAGACACATGTGCAACACCTGGATATCTTTATTGTAGACGTTTCGCCATCCAGTGGCTTTATCAGTACAAATTCAAGGACATAACCGGAAGACAGTAGAACTGTATACAAAAGATGAGATAATCAGTCCCTCAGCCTTGGTGTTGGGAAGAGCACCGTAGTCGTGAAGAGTTTGAAGCACAGGCCAGAAGGCCTATATACTGGCGTCAGGTGAAGCACGTGCAGCAGACGAAGACATTGTATTGTATACCATGTTTGTACAACTTGTCAGACACTTCACCATCATGGAATCTTGGTTCAGAATACATCTCCACTACCTTCTTGACTACTCCTGACCCGTCCTCCGGGTATGACCTACTTCCACTGGGGAATCTCTCCTACCAGTAACAATGTCTTCGTCTGCTACACCTCCTTCACCTGACGCCAGTATATAAGCTCCAGTCTTCGTGCCTGTGGCTCAGACTCTTCACAACTACGTTGCTCTTCACACCAACTCCAAGGCTGAGGGACTGATTACCTCATCTTTTGTATATAGTTTTACTGTCTTCCAATTATGTCCTTGAATTTGTATCACTAAAGCCATTAGATGGCGAAAAGTCTTCAGTAAAGATATCCAGATGTTGCAAATGTGTCTGATTCTTCACCTGGAGGGTGTTCCGGGGTTCAACGCCCCCGCGGCCGGTCCATGACTAGGTATTTTTGTTATTACTCGAGAGACGAGACCAAAAAATGAGAATCTACCCCAGCAGCTTCAAGTACGACACACACTTAAACATGCACTGAGTCTGCATCTGATAAAGCTCACACAGAAGCCAGAGATAGTACAGATATTGAGAGCACGACTATTTCCCGAGCTGAAGAAGTCATGCAGTGCGAAGAAAGACAAGAATCTGTATCTAGCGACCTTAGAAGCGAGAAGAACCAGAATATGATTGCTGAGTACAAAATACCGAGAGTGACTGACAGGTCATTAAGGGCAAACGGTCATATGAGTACCTGAGGCAAGGAACATAGACGCTAGAAGACACACGCTAGGCACAGGAATGTTGGGTAAAATGACACATGTTCAACTAAAGTGACATTTTATTGTGGCAATGGCAATGTTTCACTCTCCAGGAGCTTCGCCAAGCCGTTAAGTCTTGAGAAAGCTCCTGCAGAGCGAAACGTTGCCACAATAAAATGTTGCATTAGTTGCACATGTGTCCTTTTACCTAACGTATTGTCGGTAATTCTGCCAATATTATTACAGACACATGAATGCTAGGGTATACAAAGATAGTCTCAGCATCATAAGAAAGTGGAGCGTGTTGGACGAGAAATTCTGGAGGCAAACTCTCTATACAATTTTGAAGTCGATCGGCTGTATGAGAAGAAGCTGGGCCAGGAGTCCAGACCTCTTTATAAAGACCATAACAGAGATTGGAATCCCTTAATAGAGATTGGAGTCTCTTAAGAGAGATTAGAGCTTGGTGTAATTAAAAACTAGGTCGATGCAGGACACGCATCTACACACTCTAGTGGTTGCAATATCTTAGCGCATGTGCACACATGCGCTAAGATATCAGGCGCTGGGTGAAGCTTGTGGAGATTGTGCTTGTTTGCTCTGAGAGGAATAAAGGTAACGAACCTCAGGCGTGGGAGATAACGCACGCACGAGCACCTACCTGGAGGGTATTTCGGGGGTCAACGCCCCCGCAGCCCGGTCCTTAACCAGGTCTCCTGGCACCAGGATATACGCACACGCACAAGTTACACGCGCACGCGTGGTCTGACATGTACACGCATTCAGGGGTACATATACAGACAGACGCTTTTACACGAACACACGCACAAACAGAAACACACATGCAAACACACAAACACAGGTAGACACGCATACAGGCACACACGCACAGGGAGACAGGTATAAAAGCAGACAGGCACGCGCAGACATATTTAGAAGTGCATACACATGGGTAAACACATATACATGCACACACACACAGACAGACGCATGTACAATGGCACACGCACAAACAGACACAAATACAAGTATACACATTCACAAACAAACACATATGTAAGCACACATACAGACGCCGAATGAAGATTGCCAGACGAAGAGAACTGGAGCACCTGAAAGAGAGCTCTGGAGCGCCTGTAAGAAAGCTCTGGAGCGCCTGTAAGAAAGCTCTGGAGCGCCTGTAAGAGGGTACTGGAGCACTTGCAGAAATGAGAGATACTGTCTCTGCAACACACTCAAATTATATGACAGAGTTAGTGCAACGCAGTGTTGCGTGTTTTGATTATTCTTACACTGCAACAAAGGAACACAGTGTAGCGTAACTTGCTTTTTATTTCACTGCAACAAAGCAACCAGTGTTGCATGCCTTACTTATTCTTACACTGTAACAAAGCAACGTATTATTAATGGTAATTGAGGGACTGATTGCCATATCTTCCAAGGTCTTACATACAATAAACTCTGCACTGAACTGAAGAAGCCACTGGTTAATTGGAGGTGCTCGACATCATGTCAGTCAGGTGATGCTCCCGAGGCTTCTCCAGTGGACCGAGGAGAATCAGGAATATAGAAGACAAAGAATCGGGAATATAGAAAAGAGAGAATCGAAAATATAGAAGAGAGAATCGGGAATATAGAAGAGAAAAATTAGGAAAATAGAAGAGAGAGAGAGAATTAGGAATATAGAAGAGAGAGACTCGGGGATATAGAATAGAGAGAATCAGGAATATGGAAGAGAGAGAATCGATGGAAAAAATGATATAAAATACCGACACAATGGAAATATGGTTTAGAAAGACACGTAAGCAAACACTATGACATATTTATTAGAAAACGTTTCGGTCCTGGGACCTTGATCAAGGTCCCAGGACCGAAACGTTTTCTAATAAATATGTCATAGTGTTTGCTTACGTGTCTTTCTAAACCAACTTGTCGGTATTTATTACCAAGGTTTATACCACAATGGAAATATAAACAAATATGCAGTATAATGTGATCCTTTATTGACAACGTTTCGCCCACACAGTAGGCTTTATCATGTCACAATCTGTTTGTGTTATTGTTTGTTATTGTTTCAGACTATGGAACAATGCTCTTCTCCAGACTGAGGGACTGACCACCTCAAAACTTTAAGGGTGATGGACTGATTACATCGTCTTCAAGTCTCTTCTGCTTCTATCAACTTTTCTGTACTCGACTGAAGAAGCCTACTGTGTAGGCGAAACGTTTCGAAATGAAGATACCTAACTGTTGCATATGTGTCTTACCTAACAACCTGTCGGTATTTTATACCATTTTAATGTTCAGATCTGTTTGTGACTTGAAAAAGCCCAGTGTGTGGACGAAACGTTGTCAATAAAGGATCACATTATACTGCATATGTGTTTATATTTCCAAGAGAGAGAATCATTATCTTGAAAAGTGTGTGGCTGTGGAGTTGTAATGAAGGTCACCGTGCTTGTGAGGTCAAAAGTTGACCTAACTAACCAGTGTGGTTTAGAAAAACACGTAAGTAAACACTAGGACATATTTATTAGAAAACGTTTCGGTCGTGGGATCTTGATCAATGTTCCAGGACCGAAACGTTTTCTAATAAATATGCCCTAGTGTTTGCTTATGTGTTTCACTAAACCAAGTGACTAGTGTAAATTGTCACACCCGTTGCCATGGCAGAGAAGTGATAAAAATGAACATAAGAACATAAGAATGTAGGAACACTGCAGAAGGCCTACTGGCCCATACGAGGCAGGTCTCATTGTTCAAGAAGTCATTCCTTTGTGGAAAGTGGGTGATCCCCCCAAAACCTGAGGTTAAGGAGGGTTGCAGAAAAGACAGTATAAGCCAAGGAAACAGCTAGGGAGAGAGAGAGAGGGCCTGTGAGTGGGAGCTCTGGACAGCCGAGTGTGTAGTGGGTCACGTAGGGCGGAGCTCGGATCGTCTGGTTGGTGAGTACAAGTTCCGTGTTACTGGTAACATTTCCACCTCCTCCTGGTAATAAGTCCCATAGGTCGATTACTATATTATGGAATTCTCTGTAAAATAATGATGTATTCTTTCTCTTTATTTTAAGTAAACTGTAGCTGCTGTTCCCATTTTTATTTGCACCGTCTTATGCTATTTCCTCATTTAGTATGCACTTGAGTAATACAGATGTGCTCACTTGCTGGGACACGGCAGGCAGAGTGGGCAATGCTCTACAGCGTAATTTGAGTTTCTACTTCATCTGTCTGTAATAATAATAATGTTGATAATAAAATCTATATTCTGCAATGTACATGCGGCAGTGCGGCAGCGGCTCAGGGCAACAGGAAACTTGTCTCTATTTTACCTTCTCTGAGGTTCCCAGAGCCCAGTGATGACCTAATCAAGACCCGCATATACTAAATGTGGGGATACCCAGAATGATATAAAAGCAACTGCAGAATCACCCAAAAGTTCACCAATTTACCAACTAATAGGACTCGTTCTAGCAACTCCTACCCCGCTGCCCTGAAGTGATACTCCACAAACATGTCAACAACACCCATCGCCAACTATTCACCCGAAGCCACAGCCAATGGACAAGGGTCCAGAACAATATAAAAGATGATCCGAGTTAACCAGCTTAAGGACTCCTAACATCAAGGTGAGTGCAGTTAATAACACGAGGGAAAACTTGTGGTACTGCCAGCCAGGACACAACCTCATCCACCCACCGACATCACCACAACAAAGACAGAACGACAACTAAAACATGGCCGCCGCTACAGTCCAGATAACTCCTTCCCAGTATTTGATGTCAAGAAAGATCACCCGACACAGATATAAGCTAAATTCCTTATGATTCAGAACCCAACGATCACCAAACTAACTCAGGGGAAATGCAGGAAACAAAAGGCTAGCAATGCAGATTACCTCAACAAGATCACCTGACTCTAGAACATAAACTAGGACACTCTAGACAACAAAGCCCAACTCCCCACACCCGGTCCTAGAACCATAACACTTTTAAAGGACCAAGTCACCCTACTTATCTACCAACATTACTGAGAAATAAGATCCAAATAAAAAAGGGGGGGAGGTAGTGGACCAACAACTTGCCATTGTCATAAACTCACTCAACTTCCAAGACCATAATGACCAACAGCAGCTATCGACGCTGTTGTAGTTAACAGCAAACATCTCCCACCGACAGTCACCAAGAGGACCTCATGGAGACCACTGCATGCTTTATTCATGGACCGCCTTCGCCTTAACATACGTAGTGATGAATTAAAGGATTGCAAATGATGGGTCTACAAGCAGGTAAAAAAAGACAGTGCTGTATAAATTCCAAACTAGCTTACAAAGAAACATCCTACTAAAAAATCTATTTCTAGAAAACTGAAGTGTACGTCAATGAGTGCCTGACCAAAAACGAGACAAAAACTTTATCGGCTAAGAAAACTGCGCTATGGCCCAAAAAATACACCAGTGCTTTGTGAGGGATGGAAAAATAGCAGTTAGGAAACAGCCCACTGGAAAGAAGATACTTCATCTCCCAGAACATGACCTTAAACATTCCTTAGTGAGGCTGGACTAACAGAATCAGAGTAAAGTGCAGATAATACCAATAGTCCACCGTTAGAGTTATATTGTCATATAAAAATTTGTGCCCCCCGAAAATTCTAATCCCCAATACTTTTAATTGTCATTGTTTGTACTCAACGTCCCATGCTACCTCATAGTCTTAATTGTTGTAAATTATCTACAGAATTATCTCCTTTTTTCAACTTACCACATCACTGTTCCATCTTATTTTTTTATAAACTTACCATAACTTGTCTTCAATAATTCTACTCACTTAAAAATACTCAAATTGCCCAATTTTATTCTAAAATCCCTATTATTGCCCAATTTTACTTTAAACTATATTGAATCAAACTTATTGTAAACTTCTTTTACTGACCATTTTTATTCCATACTTTTTTAACCTAGTATTTTCAACTAAACTATTATATCATCCTGTCTACCCATCTTACTAGCATTTATTAACCAAGTCATTGCCATTTTTTTTTATTTTTATCAATTCTTTTTTTTATTATTATCTTGCTACCTTAATTTTTGTATTTTATCCTTGTCAATTTAAATCTAATTATACTCTAATTCTTGTAAACAACTTATATAAGACCTGTGCAATTACAATGAGAGTCTTGTTTCCTTTATTTATATTATTAGATTAATCCAGTTTTACTCTAGATCATTCTAGCTCAATACATAGCATTCACCTAATTCACTATACTAGACCATAGTTGCAATTATAGTGAGAGACTGTTTGCTATTTGTTAATTTGTAGTTTTATATTATTTGACCTAAACCTAGTTGTTACTATAGCCTCTTTCTAGCTCAATACATAGTCAATACCAAACTTCCTATACTAAGACCATAGTGCAATTACTAGTGGGAGATGGTGCTATTTGTAATTTGTATTTTTATATTTATTAGACTAAAGTGGTGTACTATAGCTCTTTCTAGCTCAATAAAATAGTCAATACCAAATTCACTATATTAGACCATAGTGCCAATTACTGTTGAAGAGACTGGTGCTACTTTTTATTTGTATTATTATATTATTAGATTAATTTCAGTTGTACCATAGTCATTCTACCTCAAGGACATTAGGTCCAATACCAATTTCACTATATTAGACCATTGTGCAATTACTTGTGGAGAGACGAGTGTATTTTTAATGTGTACTTTTATATTATTAGATTAAAACCCTTATTGTTACTTTAGCTCACTCTAGCTCAAAACATAGACTCCACAAAAGTATTATTAAGACCTCTAGTGCACTTTACAAGTGAGAGTCTTTGTTCTATTTTAATTTGTGATTCTTTTATATTATAGTTTACACCTAGTTGTTCTTTAGTTCATTCCTATTATAGCATGTGACCCACTCACTCTACCAGATATATCATCAACTTCATTATGTGTATAGTAGTGACTAATACTTCTTATGACCAAAATACTCTAGCTATATACTTATCCAAACTTCCCACCTCTACAGATATCAGTTACTTGAACTTCAACACACAAATCAGGATAATTAAATAACCTAATTCTAAAACCTAGAAGATGATTGATCACGTTGCACCCTGATTTAACCTTCATTATCTGACAATACCCAATCTAAACCTATTGGAAAGTAAATGCCTTTATTAACAGGCTCACAAGCCACCTCTATCCTAAACAAATGCTAAAAGTCTTCAGTACTTAACTACAACATCAGTCCTTAAGCAAACACTATGATGACCTCCTAGCACTCCTTGGAATCATAAAGACACCATTTCCTGCATTATTCTTACTGAGACCTGGCGTAAGCAGGACACAATAAGATATCTACCCTCTACAGATACACAGCAATTCACAACTGCGAACAAACAAGCTGGGGGGTGGTATTGCAATCTATTTTCTCTACACAATTATCTTGTCTTAGCACCCACTTGCTTTAGTGAATGAATATGGGTAGGAATACATTTTGCTAATTTTTACTTGTTAAAAAACCTTAAGACCACTTATAACAATACGGTGCCATTTACCGGATACCTCACACAAATCATCCCTAATTCAGTGGAGAAATTAAAGTCACTAATAACTACAGACGAATGAAAATAAGCATCCCAACCGTCTCTTAGCTGGAGACTTCAACATCAACCTGGCTCTTACTAGATGTCAGCGGTAATCTGATTTCATCAACCAATATGAACAAAACACTTCTCATACCAACAATAACTAAACCAACCAGGCCACTGTGACAAGTGCAACCATAATGACCACATATGGACATTATACTAGCCCCTTAAATCAGGGATAATCACAGATGCACTACAGACCACTACCCTACCTTCCTCCTGACAATCAATTAGTAAACACCACTTGAATACAACAAAGTCTCATTTAGGACTCCATGACGGGCCTCAGTATGGAAGTTCACAGCTGACTAGAGACTGTTGATTGGACTACAGAATTCTCCAAGGCCATGGTATTGATGACTGGGACAGACTCTTTTAACAAATTACTTAGACTATTCAACAAACATTGTCCTATAAAAAACAAACAGATCACAAACAAACGGCTGGTTGCCCATGGCTAACCAGACCATTCTGAAATCCATTGACAAAGAAAACACAATATGAAAAGCAATATAGACAGGGCTTAATACACAAAGGTACTCTTAAACACTATTCATCAGCTCCTCACCAAAGTAATAAAAAAAGCACAAACAACTATACTACTCCAGTAGATTCTCATGAACACTAGAGGTAGATATAAAAAAAGATCCTGGAAAACACTCTCTCAGAATCTAGGGACCAAAACTGAGAAAAACAAGATTATTGTCCTAACTAAACCTAATGAAACACCTTACATCACTGACACAGCTAAACAAGAATAAACGAACTTTTCTCAATAACATGGATTAATCTCGCCAGAAAATCCACATTTCCAATGCATTGCCGGGGACTACCCCTAGATGGTTAATTTCCATTATTCCTTCTTTCTTGCACCAACTGAGCCAGGAAAATCATTGGGTCATAAAGTCACTTAAAAATAACTCGGGGAATCTTTCGTCTCATGTCCCCCATTACTGTTACAAGCGAGCGGCCATTGTCCTTTCGAGGCTATTTCATTACTTTTTAACAAGTCAATTGAGACTGCACCTTCCCGAAACTACTAAGATGGCAAGGGGTTCACCCAAATACATAAAGGTTGGTGACCTACAGACTTAAACAACTATAGGCCAATAATCTAACTTACCATTGCTATCTAAATCTTCTGAGAATTAACTCGTGTACAAGAGATGGGTATTCATTTAGAACGGCTCAAAAAACATACTCAACCCCTGCCAGTTTGGATTCAGGAAAAATAAAAGCACTTAATGATGCTGTCATAAAAAATTGCGATAGATCTGCTTTACACAGCATTGGAAATAAGGAATATCCACTCGGAATTTTTTATTGTGACCTAGAAAAGCTTTTGACACAGTAAACACCAAATTCCTAATCCACAAACTTGACCACTACGGTATAAGAGGCCATGCGCTTGCTTATTTCAAATCTTACATTACTAATAGGTTGAAGATTGAGACACTTATGCAGCATATGGGAATCTTTATTCAGGAAACGTTTCGGCCACACAGTGTCTTCATCAGTCCAATACAAGAGGAAGGCGTATAAGGAGAGGGGAGATATGGGTAGTCAGTCCCTCAACCTGGATTCGATTGTGTTCAGTCCTTCAATCTTGTAGTATATAAGAACAGCTTAGGGCAGTAGCGTGGCTTATATACTGTAGTGAGGTGATGTGAAGCAGATGGAGGCTGGGGTCATAGTGGTACCATCCACTAGTCGAAGTAGGTCTTCGTCCAAAGGTTGGACAAGTGTTGAAGATTCTTTGTAACAAGAACCCATGTTGCTGCCGTGTTGACCGGTTCAGTAACGTCCCCATTAAAGACACAGGCATCAGCACACGGCCACTTGATACTGGAGTTCGCAGGGAAGGGTCCTTGGTCCCCTGCACTCCTCATATTACATCAATGACCTTCCAAACGTTATCCCAACACCTGATACACATTCTCTTTGCTGATGACACGACTTATGTCATCTTCACCCTAATCTTGCCACCCTCAACACCATTGTGTGTTGAGGTAGCTGTTTAAAATATCGGACTTGGATGACGCCAATTAAAACTTACGCTTAACATGACAAAACTTCACATATTATGTTGGTAGCAGAGCAGGAGATGCACAAATTAACATTAGATTGACAACCCTCTAATTACCAGAAATAATGGGGAAAATTCCTAGGCTTATACCTTGACAACAACCTGAATTTCTGCACCCATATCCAGCATATAGCCAAAAAAAAGTATCCAAAACGGTTGGGATCCTCTCTAGATACGAATACTACGTGCGCAATATGCCCTTCTCACACTATACCACTCATTATTTATCCATACTCACCTATGTATTTGTGCTTGGGGATCAACTTCAGCAACACACCTAAAGCCAATTAATAAACCCAACAAAAAGTGCAGTAAGATAATCTCTAAATCCCATCCCTGGCATGCACACCCCCCACTCTTCAAAGATCTAAACTTACTCCCAGATCGTACACCCACACTTTACTAGGTGCAATCTATAATCTACAGGGCTTGAAACTCTAATATCAACTTGACCTAAAACCTTTCTTGATAGTTGTGACAGATCCCACAGCATAACACCAGACACAAACATCTCTACGACATTCCCCGTGTCGACCTAACCCTTTACAAAAATTTAAGTATGTTCAAGGCCCTAAATCTTGGAATACCCTACCTGAGTAACTCTAGAACTGCAGACACATTCTTCACTTCAAAACTACATTAGAAAAACATCTTAGCTCCCTGATACACCCCGTCAATAACTACTCGAATACACTGGTGGTTCAACTTACACTCGCTCATATCATTTGACCATAAAACAGAAATATTAATCTCAGTCTTAAATTTTGAATCCTGTGATACTCCAATACTGAAACTATATACTGTGCCAAAAAAAAGCATTCACATTGCATAAACTCATTAAAATAGTATTTAGTCATTTGCCATATTACAACTTTACCCTCATAATTTGTAATATTTTACCAATTAAGAATGAATTAGTATGCCGAAAATGCCTAGCCTTGCTAAGCGTTCTAGTGTACACTCTGTAATCACAATTTTACTACATGTAAACCAACAATACCAATATTTCTGTAAATCAGCATTTGTAATCCTTATAGAAGAATAAACTTTGAATTTGAAGTGAATTTGAATTGATGGTATACAGACCAAAGCTCCATCAGTGACATATATATACAAAGACCCTGGTATAAGAACATTAGAAAGAAGGAATACTGCAGCAGGCCTACGGCCCATGCGAGGTCAATATTGCACTTAAGGAAGGACACGGGCATCAGACCCTAATAGCCACAAGCTAGTCAGGGTCCATACTCACACCACCCCACACTCATTCATTTATTTAGCTAACCTCCTATTTATATAATACACAAAGTTATTGCTTCTTTGACGGTACTCGGAGTTTGTTCCAATCATCACCAACTTATTACATAAGAACATAGAAAGGGGGAACACTGCAGGAGGCCTGTTGGCCCATACTAGGCAGGTTCCTTTACAATTCAACCCATCACTAACAAAACATCTTGCCCAATTTTCAAGGGCCACCCATGAAATAAGCTCTGATGTGCAAGTCCACTCAAAATCAACCCTCACACTCATGTACTAATCCAACCTAATATTTGAAAACTACCAAAGTCCCGCCTCCATAACCCAACTAGGTAGACTGTTCCACTCATCTACTACCCTATTTCCCAAAACCAATACTTTCCTATGTCCTTTATAATCTAAACTTATTAATTTAAATCATTGCTTCGGGTTCTCTCTTGGAGAGACATCCTCAAGACCTTATTAATATCCCCTTTATTTATAACCTATCTTCCACTAAATACACTTCGATCAGGTCTCCTCATTCTTCGTTAACAAGTGTAGTAATTAAGAGTCTTCAATCTTCTTCTAAGGAGAGTTCTAATGAAGATTGAGGGACACTTATTGCAGCATATGGGGATTCTTTTATTAGGAAACGTTTCGCCACACAGTGGCTTCATCAGTCCAATACAAGGGGAAGGTGTAAGGAGAGGGGAGTTGATTACCTTATACTCCTCCTCTCCTTACGCCTCCCCTTTGTACTTGACTGATGAAGCCACTTTGTGGCGACGACGAAAAGTTTCCTGAACCCCCCCCCCCCCCCCCCCCCCCCCCCCCCCCCCCCCCCCCCCATATAAAGATTCCATATGCTGCATAAGTGTCTCAATCTTCAACTTGTCGGTTTTTCAAACCATTCATCACAGAGTTTTAATGCTATGTATTAATTTTAGTTATCCTATGCTGAATGTTTACTAACGGAATTTATGACCTTTCTGTAATATGGAGACCAGAACTGAGCTGCATAATCTAGGTGATGCCTTACTAATGATGTATAAAGTGCAGTATGACTTGGATTCTGTTGCTTTACACTTCTTGTATAATATCCCAGTAATCTATTGCCTTATTTTACGTTCTACGCTTAGGCATTGCTGTCTTGGTTTAAGGTTGCTGATCACCATAACCCCCAAGTCCTGTTCGCTTCTGTTGGCTAAGTCTACATCATTTAACTTATTAAGTACCAAGGGTTATGGGCAATCCCAAGTTTCAGAACCTTGCATTTATCTAAATTTGAACTGCATCTGCCTCTTTTCTGACCAAGAATAGGTTTGTTTAAATCCTCCTGAAGTTCCAAAAATCTTACGTTTGAATCAATTTAATCCTACCTATCTTTGTGTCTTTCGGCGAAATTTGCTCATTCCACTAGTAATTCCTCCTCAAGATCTTGATAAATATTATAAACTACAACGGGCCCAGACCTGATCCCTGTGGAACACACTTGTTTACAGATCCCCCCACGGATTTAACCCCATTTATGGCCACTCTCTGCTTCCTCTCAGTCGTGCCATGACTCGATCCACGAGAGCACTTTTCCCCATGCCATGAGCTGCCACTTTCTTTGAACAGTCTTGGTGCGAACTCTATCAAATGGCCATACTAAAATCTAAGTAAATATTTCAAAATTCTTTATCGTGGTAGC
The DNA here is from genome assembly GCF_026875155.1 of Cherax quadricarinatus. NCBI lineage: Eukaryota > Metazoa > Arthropoda > Malacostraca > Decapoda > Parastacidae > Cherax > Cherax quadricarinatus. Next base: position 40,611,839 of record NC_069399.1, read on the forward strand.
AGCCTCAAAAGCTTTACTGAAGTAAAGTTAATAAATTAGTTAGACAAGGACCGGCCTCTTGTGAATCCATGCTGTGTATCATTAATCAAGCTTGCTTATCGAGGTGGTTCTTATATTCCAGGCTATAATTGACTTAGTCAATTTGCCTACATTGAGGTAGGCTTATTGGGCGGTTAATTAAATTTGCAGTAACGATTGTCCCTGTTTTTAATAAATAGGAATTACATGAGCCATCTTTCCACACAATCAGACACTTACACCAGTTGAAGAGATAAATTAAAAAATATTAGTTAATGGGTTCACAGACTTCCAGTTTTGCTTTCCTAAGAACCCCTGAAAAACCTCATAGGACCGGTCGATTATTTTGCTTCAGTCTGTCTATCTGCTTCACAAACCATTTCATAGTGACTGTGATGTTACATAATTTATCTTCTTCTAGCCCACTATAAAATTTAATTAATGGATATATTGTTTGTGTTTCTGTGTAATACTGAGAGAGAATATTATTATTTAAAAAATCGAGCACATTTCATTCTCTTTGTCAGTAAAGGTGCCCATTGTTTTTTTAAGGGGACTACTAATCTCTAAACTTTTGTTCTATTAGACTGGAAAAACTTTTGGGTTAGTTTAGAATCCCTAGCAACTTTAATTTCATAGTCCCTTTCTTTAGCTTTTCTGATCCCTTTTTAATGTCCTCTTAATGTCAATATACTGATTCCATAAGATGACCTCACCTCCTTTGAATACGCTTAATAAATTCCTTTCTTATGCCCTAGTAGATAATTGGGCCTAGTATTCATCCATTTTTGGGTCATTGCTATTTGTTCTAATTTCTTTATATGGGGATAAACGTCTCTGAGCAGCATGTATAGTGTCAGAAAAACTGTCTATTGTTAGCTCACTTCGTTACCCAGTCATACTGATGATAAGTGTTCTCTAAGCCCATAGTTTCTGCTAAGCGAATATTCTGGGACGGTTACTGGTTATCACTACTATCGTTACTTCATTCAATGCTAAAGTAATTGATTTGTGGTTTCGCTAGCACCTCAGTTCCTTTGAAATTTCCTAAATTATTAACAAGGGATTCATTGTTTGCAGAATAAGTCAAGCAGGTTATTTCCCTTGTAGGTTCTGTCACCAAACTGCTTCAAAAAACATCCTGAACTTCTTCTAAGAAGTTCGCTATGATTCTAAATTCCCAGTCAAGAAATTCCAATCAATATGAATAAAGTTATAGTTCCTAGAAGTACTACATTATCGTTGCCTTTGGCCTTAACAATTTCCTCCCATAGTAGTCTCCCTTGGTCCTATCTAAGTTTTGGGGGATGGTATATACTCTAAAATCAGTTTTTCATGCCCATCTGAAAAGTCTATCAAAAACAGTCTCTGTATGTGTTACTTAAGACTTAATACGTTTTTAGTTACAACTGTTCAAGCGATCTCGGACATACAAATTGCCACCCCACCCCCCCTTCCCGATACTTCTATCTATTGGAACAATTTAAACCTGCATGAATAGATATTCGAGGCATGTCCGAATTTTTGGAATTAAAAACACGGTCTCAGTTAGGGCAAATAAATCAATGGTACTGCATAGCAATATCTCAAATACTCATCCATCTTATTCCTAGCACTACGGTAATTAGCATAATTGAACATTGTAAGACTCTCATTTCTCGTTACCTTTTCCTGCTCATTCTGTTTTTCTACTAAACTGTTACTGTCCTTATCACCAAAGGCCTGCTTTTCAAAATCTACTAGTTCTGCCTTATTACTAGTTCCCCTAGAAAACTCATAATATTACTACACTGGGACTTCACTGTTTTCCTGCCAAAACCCATAACATAACTATTCCCTAGTTTTAAAGTCCTAATCTGCTCCCTCCACTGCAGGTTGCCAGTGCTACCACCCCAGACTAGTAGTGAACCCCATCCCTGGCATACATGTTATTTCTGCCTAGAAAGGTCCCAGTTGTCAAAGAAATGTTCCATTTCCTTACAAGTATTTGTCCAGCCAGCAAGTGACACCAATTGCCCTGGACAACCATTCCATTTCCAACTCCTCTCTTTGGCAAAAATATCAACATTGACAGGGGTTACCAACCCTTACTCCTAATTATTTCTATTGCTGACCTTTACTGCTAATCAGGTCTGCAACTCCTACGTCTGCGAACATCGTTGCTCCAGCCACTGTGACGATAATAGGATTGCTCCCTTCCCTCTCATGATGACATCCAAGATGGCTAACAATATCCTCCATCCCAGCCCCAGGAAGGATGAAAGCAAACTCTGTCTCCTACGCCTGTCCTTCAAGCAGAACGCCCTATCCCATATACTAACTGGCTATCACAACAACATCAAATTTTACTTCCTTGATGTCGTTCGTCGTGACGTTCCAGTAGTTCGGCTCAATTCGTCGGGTAGCACTGGATGTATTATTATTGTTCCACAAACAGTTTCCACGGCAGGCTATTTTTCTTCATAGTTTCACTTTTCCATTCGTCTTCTTGTTCGTAAACTGCGTTCCCTGCTGTCAGCAATGACAGTTTCCTTCTGACATGAGGACTCAAAACAGGAGGGATACTACGATCTTCTTGTTTTCCTCGGTCAGTCGCCGAATTTCAACTTCGCTAACCTCAATCTTCCTTAAGCTTTGGTAAAGTTGCTCGAGGAGGCATCTTGCTTCAATTTTAGAAGAGCGCGCAAAAGGTCTTCCAGAGCTAAGTACACATCAACACTGCGCAAAAGCCAACTCAATCAGGAGTACCAAACATTGTTTTCCTATATCCTTCCTAAATCTGAATTTTTCCAACTTAAAACCATTGCTGCGAGATCTGTCTTGGTTAGATATTTTGAGCATGTTATTTACATCTCTTAATTTATTCCCGTTTTCCATTTAGTCACCTCATTCATATCCCCCTAATTCTACGCCTTTCTAGAGAGTGCAGATTCAGGGTCCTCAGTCTATCCTCATAGGGAAGATTTCTGATGGTATAAACCTTGGTAATAAATACCGACAAGTTGGTTTAGAAAGATGTTACACCCTTTTGTTCATTTTAAGTACTGTTTCTTATCACAATGGTATACTTTTACATGTTATTTTTGCTATTTCATTTAATATTATATTCAGGAGTAATTCCATTAGTAGCTAAAATGGATTTACTCTATAATATTATCTGGTCGTATTACTTAGCTTTGTATTTAGTTAGGTCGTTTAATTAGTGTCAGCTGCTGGTGACCTGGCCAAGCACCAGTAGGTGTTTTGAGCTGCTCAACCCCTGTTCCGACTGAGACAAAGTGGGCTGGTAAAGCCTTACAGAGTTCAGTTCATACCTTCCTTTGGACCAGGAAGGGTCGAGGGAAGTATCTACCTCTAAACCACCATTCGCCTCCCTAGTAAATCCCAGGAATTTTCGGGAGCTTACTGCTAAGACTTATCTCGGTTGGAGAAGGCGGTTGAGAAGCTCTTAGAGAAAGTGAAGCCAAGTGAGCATGCCTCTGTGGTGTAAGAGGACTTATTGTAAAGTGAACCCTATCATAAGAAATCTATTAATGTGTTAGAGTTTTTAGGCAACGCCTGTGCATGTGCCTATACTAATATTTCGTGACTCACTCAGAGCCATTTGTAAATACTAAACCCAGTACTGTGTTGTTTTAATGAGGAATGGTAAAAGTATTCTACTCATAGTGCAAAATATGAAAAGGTGAATTTAAGTGATTATTATGATTATTAATAAATTAAATAGAAACTAAGAAAATTTCTTTTCCTCTGAAGTGAGTACCTAGACGTACTAAGTTTTTGTTACGAAAAGCACTAAAACCCAGGGACCAACTGACTATGTTCGTAACAAAAGACACGTAAGCAAACACTATAACATATTTATTAGAAAAACGTTTCGGTCCTGGGACCTTGATCACTTCTAACATACAGAGGTATGTGTGTATGTATAATGTTCGCCAAGACCGTAGTCCTGGCACTGGTCTCAATCTTGCGATGACCCGTCTCTGGCTCCCGAGGGAGAAAGGTTTCTACAATGATGCGACATATGCTGTTCAAGCACTCTTCTGGTCAGTTCAACTGGTGCATCTCATAAGCGACAACACCGTATGTGAAAGTTAAGACACTTGTGCAACATCTGGTTATCTTTATTGTAAACGTTTCGTCATCCAGTGGCTTTATCAATACAAATTCTTGGACATAATTAAAAAACATAAGAACTATATACAAAAGATGAGGTAATCAGTCCCTCAGCCTTGGAGGTGGTGTTTACAACACCGTGGTTGTAGAGATTCTGAAGCACAGGTAAGCAAGCAAGCAAGCAAGTGCAGGTAAGATCCCAATGGGATGAGCGGGGAAGACGGGACAGACGAAGAATAGCGCTGGAGAGGAGTGTTCTTAGCCTTAGAAATAGAGCCAGGGCTTGACCCAGCAGCTAAGGCGGTCGTGGGACAGACTTGGAGAAAAAACGGGAAGAGAGCAAGCTGTGTATGCAACAGTCTCGTGGTAGGTGAGGTCTTTGAGTCTCGAGAGCTGGAAGTTTCCAGGTCGCAGGAGAGGGCAGGCAGGTAGGACCATCAGAGGGCAGCAGACATGTGGGAGGTTATTTTAGTAGTTGAGGAGGCAGTTTTGCAGTGGAGCCATTTGCAAACTTCTTGAAGCTGCTCCTGGAGAGGTGGTATAGCGTTGTCTTGTTGGAAAAAGTGAAACGAAGAGGCTTGATGAACTCAAGAACTTGCGTGAGTGTGAAGTGAAGAGGTGATTCGCAGGCATACTTGACTGTTCCATCACCGAGGCCTTTGTAGAGTTCAGAGCAGGTCATGGTGTCAGCGTTCGAGGGAGAGGTGTAGAAAGTAAGGTTTTCCCAAGAGGGTGTGCTGGAGTCGTCGCTATCTGCTTCGTCTGGGGATTCGTCAGGAATTCTTGTTCAATTGTTTCTACATTGATTGTGTCAAGAGGATTGGTCCAGATGGGGGCCCCAAGCATACAGAGGTAGAAAGACATTATATATATAGGCGGAGAGTGAGGTGTGACGCACGTAACCTGAGGAATGTCATAAGAACATAAGAATGGAGGAACACTGTAGAAGGCCTACTGGCCCATGCGAGGCAGGTCCTTATCAAAACAACCTCTACCTATGATGAGGACGGGTAGACGATGAAATCATGTGACTCCTGTGTTGTTGGATTGGGGCTGCTTAAGTATCATGTATGCCAATGTTTTTGAAATTTTGTAGTTTCCAGTGTTGCGTTCTATAGTGTCGGTGACGGCGATTAGTGAGGCTTCTAGGCACCGTCGGCGTCTGAGGACTGGTTCGGTGAGAACGAGTTGTGCCTCATTCCAGTTCATCAAATGCCCCGTGGAGTCTTTGTGGAGGACACAGGCGTACCTTACATCGTCTCTGTTAGAGGCATTTCGATGCTCATTCAGGCGGACTGCAAGATCTCTGCCTGTCTCGCGTACATATTTCTTGGGACAGAACCCACAGGGGATAGTGTAGACGCCTGCTGTAGAAGTTAGAGGTGTGGGGCTGCGTTTCGTAGTGAGGTCTTTGATAGATGATGTGTTTATGGTGGAAACGTTGATGTTACTCATAGCAAGTGCCCGGCGAGTATTCGTGGCAACATCGCCACATGGGAGTACTATGAACTGCTTAGAGGGCTGTTCCATGGGCGGTTTGTTGAGGATAGCTTGTGCCTTGAGTCTGCAATCTCGGATGAAGAAAGGTGGGAACAGAAGACGTGTAAAGGCTTGTGTTATGTAAGTGCATTCTTCTTCTAGAAAACAAGGGTTGGAGATGCGAAGAGCTCTCAAGAAGAAGCCAATGAGGACTCCTCTCTTAGTGCGGGTGTCTTGGTGTGAATAAAAGTGTATAAGATCGTCCTTGTTGGTAGGTTTTCTATACACTTTGAAGAGAAGTTTGTCACTGTCGGGAGATCTGCACAGTAGAACGTCGAGGAAAGGAAGTTTGCCATCATTTTCGAGTTCAAGTGTAAACTTTATTGATGGTTCAACTGCATTGATCTTGTTGAGAAGGGCCTGGATATTGAGACGTCTCGGATAGAAAACCAATATATCATCAACGTATCTTAGCCAGGTAACGGTGTTGGGAATGAGGGTGCTGAATTTCTCTGTCTCCAGAGAATTCCACGTGCGTCACACCTCACTCTCCACCTATATATATAATGTCTTTCTACCTCTGTATGTTAGAAGTGATCAAGGTCCCAGGATTTCTGATACATGGGATCAACTTTGTCATCCTCTTTCGTACGTTTTCCAGTGCATTTTTGCCCATTCTGTAATACGGTGACTAAAACTGTGCAGCATAATCTAAATGAGGCCTAACCAAAGATATATAGAGTTGAATAACAATCTGGGGATACCTGTTATTTATGCTTCTTGATATGAAGCCAAGGTTTCTGTTCACTTTATTGCGAACACTTATGCACTGTTGTCTTGGTTTTAGATTACTGCTAACCAGAACTTCCAAATCCTTTTCAAAATCAGTAATATTAGGATCTATATTATATAGTTTGAATGTAGCATGGTTATTGTCCTGTCCAACATTTAGAACTTTGCATTTGTCTATTTTAAACTGCATCTGCCACTTCTCCGACCACTGCATCAGTCTATTCAAATCATCCTGGAGTGCTCTAATGTCCTCGTCAGAATGAATTCGACGGCCTATTTTGGTGTCATCGGCAAACTTGCTTATGTCGCTATTTATTCCTTCATCAATGTTATTTATGTAGACTGTGAACAACAAGGTGCCCCACACTGACCTCTGTGGAACACCGCTCTTGACGCTTTCGCACTTGAATTTCTCCCCATTTATTCAAACTCTCTGCTGCCTGTCAACCACACCTCTGTCCAGGAAAAAATTTCTCCTCCTATTCTGTGTACCTTAATTTTCCGCAATAGTCTCCGACCTGGGACTTTTTCAAAAGCCTTACTAAAGGCCATATCCACAATATCATATTCATTACCATGATCTACCTCCTCAGATACCTTAGTGAACAAAGTTAATAAATTCGTTAGGCAGGAACGCCCTTTTGTAAAACCGTGTTGAGAGCCATTGATCAATTTATGCTTTTCAAGACGGCTACGAATTGCTTCAGTAATTATTGATTCCATAAATTTTCCCACTATGGAAGTTAGGCAGGGCAGGGCGTTTAGGGCAAATTACGTCAATTTCTTCCCCAGGATGCTACCCACGCCAGTCGACAAACACCCAGGTATCTATTTACTGCTAGGTGAACAGGGACAGAAGGTGTCTTAAAGAAAACACGATTTAATGTTTCCTCCCGTACCGGGGATCGAACTACGGATCTCACTGTGCGAGCTAAGTGCGCTACCGGTAGAGCTAAAGGACACCATGGAGGAACAGAGAACCACTCCCCTCCATGGAGGAATAAAGAGCTCTTATTTTCCTCCATGGAGGAATAGACACATTTCGTATTCTCTCTTCCTTGAAGTAGCGACACACCTTTCTCTCTCTCTCTCTCTCTCTCTCTCTCTCTCCTCTCTCTCCTCTCTCTCTCTCTCTCTCTCTCTCTCTCTCTTTACGATCACCTTTATTGTTGTGTTTTCGTGGTTCCTGTAGCTGGAATTAGTGCATGGTGAGGGCGACTGGTGAGGGAGATTGGTGAGGGAGACTTGTGAGGAATACTGGTGAGTGAGACTGGTGAGGGAGACTGGTGAGGAAGACAGCTGAGGGAGACTGCTGAAGGAGATTGCTGAGGGAGATTACTGAGGGAGACTAGAACTCTTGGTCAAGATGGTCCTCTTGGTGTGCACTGTAAACTATACGTTGTGTAATGGGTTATAACTTTTTTATAACGTAGTATTCCTGTACCTTAATCAGATGAACTTTTGCCTAAAAGCAAAGAAATGACGTTTCATTTCAATATCTTTTTAGAAAATGTCAAATCTAATTAAAGAAAATAAAAACGAGTAACGAAAACTTGAATGCATATTGCATGTAATATTAATAACAAATAAAACAGCTTACAACATCATTGTTATCATTATTACTACTTATTGGTTAGAATAAACCGAAGTTGCTGTTTGTTTTTGTTTCTGCAGGCAACATACAATTCATAAGAACGTGTACTTAGCTCTGTGAAGACCTGTTTGTGTGCTCTCTGTGAATCTGAACCAGGATGCCCTCTCTTGAGCAACTTTACCAGCAGGTGAGAGAAGAGCTCAGAGTTGCTAAAATGGAGATACGGCGATTAACGGAGGAGAACAAGAGGATTCGTAGTAATCCTCCTGTTGTGAGTCCCCAGGTTAAGAGGGGAGCTTGGTCAGTGGCCTGGCAGCATGGAACCAAGCTGAAGATCAAGAAAACGGTTGGAGAGGCAGAAACAACGAGAAACCAGAAGACTACCGTGGAAACTTCCAACCCATTCTCGGTGCTACCTGACGAATGTGAGTGTTCTACTGGGAATGCCACAACAAGCACCAAAGAAGCTTTGACAAAAGTGAGTGAGACATCCTAGAAACCCCAACGAAGACCATCGAGAACGTCTTGACGAATTGTATAAGTGGTGTAATGCTACCTGGCGAATGTGAGTCGACTACTCGACACACGAGGGGACGACCCCAAGGGAAAGGGTAAAAACATTGTTGTTTTTGGGGGATAGCAATTAGGTACTGATGGGCATTTGTTTAAAGGGAAGGAGTAGGGGGCAGAGAGTGTGTTTTCCTGGGATGGAGAAGGTATTGTTAGCCTCGGATGACATCTGAGGGGTATGGGACAATCCTAATCTGTTCAGTGCTGGAGGCAACGATTTGGCAACGTGGAGTGGGGCCCTGTTAGCAGTAAGGTCAGCTATAAGAAAATTAGGAGGAAGGGGGGGAAACCCCTGTCATATGTGGCTTTTTTGCCAAGGAGAGGAGTTGGAAATAATGGTTGTCCAAAAAAATTGGTGTCAATGCGGCGGGACAAATACTGCAAGGAAATGCGGTAACTTCATTGACAACGGGCCCCTTCTTATGGCAGAAATAACTGTATGCCGGGGAGGGGGTTTTTCATTATCGGTGGGGGTGGGAGAAATGGCCACCCAGTGAAAGGAGCTTTTTGGTCTTAAAAAGGAAATAGTTAGGGGTAGGGGTTTTTTTTCGGGAAAAATGTGAAGTCGCCAAATGTTAATATGAGTACTAGGAGAACTAGTAATAGGCAAAAAAGTGGATATTTAAAACCGTGGGACGAAATTGACAAGGACAGTAATGGTTTTTGTGAAATAACAGAAGGAGCAGGAAGGGAAAAAAGAGAGGGGGGTCCTTTAAATATTTTATTACGCAAATAGTCGCAGTTTTAGAAAAAATGGACATTGGACTTTGCTAGTCCAGGGAACATAGACTTTTTGCCCTTCTGAGACGTGGTTTAATTCAAAAATCCGGGGCATGTGCAGAAAGTCACAGTCAGGGTTTTTAAAATTTTTCCCCAATGATGAAATGTCGGGGAAAGGGGGGGGGGGTGGCATTTTAGTCGAGATCGCTTTAACTGTTGATAAAAAAAGGGGGATAATCTGAATAACACATACAATTTGTTTGGATAGAATTTTTTAGAGGGAAGAAAAATTAATTTTGGGGTGATAACCGTCCCCCAAATTTAGATGGGACCAGGGGGGGACTACTAGGGAGGAATTGTTAGGCCCCAAGGCACGTAATGTATAATTCTAGGGGACTTTAACTTTTTTCAATTGATTGGAATTTCTTGACTGGGAATTTAAATCATACGACTTTTTTAAAAGTGTTCAGGTTGTTTTTTGAAGATTTGTGACAGAACCTACAAGGGGAATAACCTGCTTGACTTAGTTCTGGCAAACAATGAATCCCTTGTTAATAATTTAGAAGTTTCAGAGGAACTGGGTGCTAGCGACCACAAATCAATTACATTTAGCATTGAATGGAAGTATGATAGTAGGGATAACTCAGTAACAGTCCCAGATTTTCGCTTAGCAGATTACGATGGGCTTAGAGAACACTTATCATCTGTTGACTGGGGTAACGAAGAGAGCTATCAATATGACAGTTTTCTGAGCACAATACATGCTGCTCAAAGAACGTTTATCCCTTACAAAGAAATTAGATCAAATAGAAATGACCCAAGATGGATGAATAATAGGCTGAAAAATCTACTAGGGCATAAGAAAGGAATTTATAGGCGTATCAAAAGAGGCGAGGGTCATCTTATGAATCAGTATATTGATATTAAGAGGGACATTAAAAAGGGAATAAGAGAAGCTAAAAGGGACTATGAAATTAAAGTTGCTAGGGATTCTAAAACTAACCCAAAAAGTTTTTTCCAGGTATATAGAACAAAAGTCAGAGATAAGATAGGTCCCCTTAAAAATAACTATGGGCATCTTACTGACAAGGAGAATGAAATGCGCTCGATTTTAAATAATTATTTTCTCTCTGTTTTTACACAGGAAGACACTAATAATATTCCGGTAATTAATTTTTATGGTGGGCCAGAAGAAGATAAATTATGTAACATCACAGTCACTAGTGAAATGGTTGTGAAGCAGATAGACAGACTGAAGCAAAATAAGTCACCAGGTCCTGATGAGGTTTTTTCAAGGGTTCTAAAGGAATGCAAAATGGAAGTCTGTGAACCATTAACTAATATTTTTAATTTATCTCTTCAAACAGGTGTAGTGTCTGATATGTGGAAGATGGCTAATATAATTCCTATTTTTAAAACAGAGGACAAGTCGTTACTGTCAAATTGCAGCCCAATAAGCCTGACCTCAATTGTAGGCAAATTACTAGAGTCAATTATAGCTCAGATTATAAGAAGCCATCTCGATAAGCATAGCTTGATTAATGATACTCAGCATGGATTCACAAGAGGCCGGTCTTGTCTAACTAATTTATTAACTTTCTTCAGTAAAGCTTTTGAGGCTGTTGACCACGATAAAGAATTTGATATTATTTACTTAGATTTTAGTAAGGCATTTGATAGAGTTCCGCACCAAAGACTGTTGAAGAAAGTAGCAGCTCATGGCATTGGGGGAAGGGTGCTCTCGTGGATCGAATCATGGCTCATAGACAGGAAGCAGAGAGTGTCCATAAATGGGGTTAAATCCAAGTGGGGATCAGTGACAAGTGGCGTTCCACAGGGATCAGTCTTTGGCCCGTTGTTGGTTTATAATATATATCAATGATCTTGATGAAGGAATTACTAGTGATATGAGCAAATTCGCCGATGACACGAAGATAGGTAGGATAATTGATTCAAACATAGATGTTAGGGAACTTCAGGAGGATTTAGACAAACTCTACTCTTGGTCAGAAAAGTGGCAGATGCAGTTCAATGTAGATAAATGCAAGGTTCTGAAGCTCGGGAGTGTCCATAACCCTAGCACTTATAAGTTAAATAATGTAGAACTTAGCCATACAGATTGCGAAAAGGACTTGGGGGTTATGGTAAGCAGCAACCTTAAACCAAGACAGAAATGCCTAAACGTACGTAATAAGGCAAATAGATTACTGGGATTTATATCAAGAAGTGGTATAAACCTTGGTAATAAATACCGACAAGTTGGTTTAGAAAGACACGTAAGCAAACACTATAACATATTTATTAGAAAACGTTTCGGTCCTGGGACTTTGATCACTTCTAACATACAGAGGTAGAAAGACATTATATATATAGGCGGAGAGTGAGATGTGATGCACGTGACCTGAGGAATGTCATAAGGACTCCTGTGTTGTTGGGTTGGTGCTGCTTAAGTATCATGTATGCCAATGTTTTTGAAATTTTGTAGTTTCCTGTGTTGCGTTCTATAGTGTCGGTGACGGCGATTAGTGAGGCTTCAGGCACCGTCGGCCGTCTGAGGTTCTGTTCGGTGAGTGAGAACGAGTTGTGCCTCGTTACAGTTCATCATAATTGCCCCGGGAGTCTCTGTGGAGGACACAGGCGTACCTACATCGGCTCTGTTTGAGGCATTTCGTGCTCTTCAGGCGGACTGCAAGATCTCTCAAACACTTCGGGTGATCTTTAAATCGTTTCGCAACATCAACATCAGGAACAAGAAAAACTTTCCTGCTTGACGTGACTTCCCTATTCACAAAGTACCTTATACACAAAGCCATCGATTCTTGCGCAGGAAAATTGACGATTTCACTTGATATTCCCATTCCAGGACAAGCGAGTTCATCGCACCTTGTTGAAACTGTGTTGGCTTTACGTGTTTTCTTCGGATAATCACCTCTTTCAGCAGTACTTAGGACTACCCATGGTTCGCACTCGTGCGGTCCTGGCGCCTATACATGGAACTTCTAGAAGCCGAACGTTTCTCTACCATTATTCCTTCGTCTGTCCCCTGGCTCCGTGTATGTTGACGACATTCTCCTCATTAACTCCTAAACGCTTCAACGTTCATGCTCTCCAAGACTAGCTCAACTGGTCGAGCCTTCAATCCGTGCACACTCCTTTCACACTTTCCTTTCCTTGATGTTCTGCTCTGCAAAGCTGACCAAGAACTTCGTTTTAAAGTCTATCGAAAAAACCCACCAACAAACGATTCTCGCCACTTTTACTCTCACGCACGACACCAAAACCATATACGTGGTGTAAGTTATAGGCTTCTTTCTGCGTGCCACTCAGAATCTGCAGTCAATGTTCCTTGAGGAAGAATGCACTATAATTGAACAAGTATTTTCTAAACTCCACTAGCCTCGTCACTTCATCACGAGACTGCAGCGGCGGCATTAACATCTTTCACACACCAGAGAAGACACTGCCGAGAGAGATACATAGCCCTCCCCACAACTCCTATTGCCAAACATGTTTCCAAATCTTTTCCAATACTCATCCAAGTTTCTACTCCACAACCACGACCTTCAAGGACATCCACCAGTAGTAGACAGGACAAGCCTCCATCTCTGCAGGGGTATAAATATCCTTGTTAATGACTGCAACAAATTATATGTGGGCGAAACTTCAGGAGACCTCCAAACACGTATTTCAGAACACCAATAGGCATGCAGGACTGACGATCAAGGATGTGCCTGTGTAACAAACATCGCACTTCACACAACCATTTAATTTACTACAGAAACTCAAGATCTTATCGCACAGGAAGACAACACTCAATACCGAAGATTCCTGGAATACATCGTTATCTCTTTTACCAACAATTTCAACCAGAACAACGGCCTTATTACATAGCTGAACCACTCGCCAAGAAACTTTCATGGCTATCCCACTAAGAAAATTGGAACACTGTAGAGGTTTTCTTCACAACTTTGTCCAGTACCCCTGCCATGCTTACCCAAGATCTATAACCCCACCCGGTGATCTTCAGATGCAGCATGCTCCACCTGGACCTCAACTTTCTGAACTGACTATAATTAATTCCAGCTACCTTCCACCCCAGGTTAGATCTGTGTTTTTGTGACTTGAAAAAGCCCATCTGTGTGGTGTGTATCGTTTGTCTAATAAAGGATCACTTGTACTGCATATGTGTTTATATATCCATTTTGTCGGTATTTTATACCATTTATTTCCAACCTCTCCTCTTCTGATGCGCCTATAAATTCCCCCTTTTTCCCATAATAGATGCTTTATTTAGCCTCCTGTGTAATCCCATTTGGGATCGTTATTATTGACCTAATTTTCTTGGGGAAATGTATATACTCTGGGCACTGTGTACATTATTAAGAAAACAATCATAAAAGCAGATCCCTTCATATTCATAAGTATGATTATCGTCAATAAAATCATTAGCTAGATAACCCCAATCAAACATTAGACAGATGTTTCAAAGTCCATTATAATCGGCAGGACGAGAATCAGGGATTTTTACTGTATTTCATTATTTCTTTGCATTCCCAATTAATGCTCAAGTTGATGGAGATTTGTGATCATTGCGCCAAGCTCTTCGTGATTCGAGATTATTCTTGAGTGGTTCATTATTTGATCAAGGACTAGGTCTAGCAAATTATTACCCTTGTAGGCTCAGTTACGCTCTGTTTCAGAAAAACAGTCCTGAAAACTGTTACCATAAAGTACTGGACTCTGATTACCGGCTAAGAATTCCAGTACAATTGACTCTAAAGTTAAGTCCCACTACTTATGACTATGTTTACTGGTCTGTAAGCCCTAACAATTTCGTCCCAAAGAAGTCTCCTACTATCGTTATCCAAGGTCTGAGGTCGGTATATTTACACCATAGATATCTAGTTTTGTCTGGACCTCCCGACAATCTATCAAACAGACTCTGTTTACTTGCTCCATTATTTTTATACCTGTTTTATGCAACAATTCACATTTGTTCGAACATATAATGCAACTCCTCCCCCTTCCCATCATCTATCCACATTGAAACATAATTTTTTTTTTTAAATAAAATAAAATTACCTAAACTATTACCACTCAGCCAGTCATATCCACGACTCTTTAAATAATACCACGTTTCAAGTTAATGCAAATGATATCAAAGTTCCCAGCCACATGCTACCAAAGTAGTTCATTAATTTTATTTATTGCACTTCGATCTTAGAATAAATACCTTATATGTTTTTTCTTATGCTACATTTTCCTATTCATCTTTGTTTCTACACCAATTTCTGAAATTATCATTACCCTGAGTTACTCCCATGGGACAGTTACTATTAAGATTCTCTAATATCAGTGCATATGTCAATATATCCATACTCATTATTTATCATTTCTAAAACATACCTTCTAACTAATCCTTGGTTTAGGAGTCCCTAACAAACCCCCACTGAGTTAACAAGAAAACCACTACCTGCCCTGGATAAGTGAACCCCATCCCTGGCATACATGTCATTTCGGCCATAGAAGTTGTCTCAGTTGTCAATGAATGGTACTGCATTATCCCGTACAGTGCTTATCCAGCCAACATTTAATACCATTGCTCTGGACAACCATTCATTACCAACACCTCGTTCTTGGCAAAATGCCACATATACAGGGCCACCCCCCATTTTTCCTTATTATGTCTATAGCTGTCCTGAACTTTCTAACTATACTCCTCCACTTCTTACGCTGCATACATCATTGCCTCCAGCACTGAGGCAAAATAATAGGATTGAATCCCCTTACCGTGCATGATGTTGTCAAGCGCTAAAAATTGTCTCCATTCCCAGCCCGGGAAAGCAACCTTTGTCCCCTACTCTGTCCTTCCAAGCAGAATGCCTATCCATGTATCTACCTGGCTATCCCCAACAAAAATCAATATTCTGACCTTCCTTGTTGTCGTTCGTCGTGCGTCCACCAGCCTGTTCGACTAACATTCGTCGGGGTTAACACGAGAATAGAGTTTGTTTTATCCCATGAAGTTCATTAACATCTACGTTTGAATCATTTTCCTACCTATTCTTTGTGTCATCGGCGAATTTGGCTCATATCACTAGTACTTCCCTTCATCAAGATCATTGATATATATTATAAAAACATCGGCCAAGACTGATCCCTGTGGAACGCCACTTGTTAAGATCCCCACTCGGATTTAAACCCCCATTTATGGTCACTTCTCTGCTTCCTGTCAGTGAGCATGCTCGATCACGAGAAAGACTTTTCCCCCAATGCCATGAGCTGCCACTTTCTTTAACAGTGTATGGGGGCGGAACTCTATCAAAAGCCTTCTAAAATCTAGTGAAATGATACCAAATTCTTTATCGTGGTCAAACGCCTCAAAAGCTTTACTGATGAAAGGTAATAAAATTAGTTAGACATGACCGGCTGTGTGAATCCATGCTGAGTATCATTAATCAAGCTATGCTTCTCGAGATGGTTCTTATAATCTCAGCTATAATGACTCTATAATTTGCTACAATTGAGGTCAGGCTTATGGGCGAGTAATTTGACGGTAACGACTTGTACCATGTTTTATAAATAGGATTACTTTAGCCATCTTCAACGGATCAGACAACTACACCTGTTGAAGAGATAAATTAAAAATATTAGTTAATGGTTCCACAGGGTTCCATTTTGATTCACTTAAGAACCCTTGAAAAAACTCATCAGGACCACGGGCGATTATTTTGCTTCAGTCTGTCTATCTGCTTCACTACCATTCACTAGTGACTGTGTAATGTGTTACATTAATTTATCCTCTCTAGCCCACTATAAAAAATTAATTACTGGGAATATTGTTAGTGTCTTCCTGTGTTAAAAACTGAGAGAAATATAATTATTAAAAAATCGAGCACCATTTATCATTCCTCTTTGTCAGTAAGGTGCCATAGTTATTTTTAAGGGACCTATTCTTATCTCATCGTCACATGAGGTGGGGGTTTAGAGTCTTGGTAGCTTGGCAGGCGTTTATTGGACAAGTTGTGAGTAGACACCTTCTGCAGTGTTCTATGATTCTATGCTGGGATAGCGATTGAAGACGTTTTGGCGAGTGGTTCAGCTATGTTATAGAAAAGCCGTTGTGCGGGTTGAAATTTGTTTGGTTATAGAGATAAGCGATGATTCCAGGATTCTTTCTGTTTTGAGTGGTTTTTTGTTGATGATGAATGGTTCAGAGAAACCGACATGTTGATAAATTAGGGCACATGTGCAACTCTTGGGTATCTTTATTGAGGAAACGTTTCGCCACACGTGGCTTATCAGTCCATACCTAGGAGAAACTTGAAGAAACAGGAGGAGATTGAGGTAATCAGTCCCTCAACTTGAGTCGATGTGTTCAGTCCTTTCTACTCAAGATTGTATGGTGAACCACATCGACTCAAGGTTGAGGGACTGATTACCTCATTCTCTCCTGTTAATTCATGTTTCTCCTATGTGGGACTGATGAAGCCACTGTGGGCGAATCGGTTCCTCAATAAAGATACCCAGAGTTGCAACATGTGTCTAATTTATCATGAGGGTTGTCTTCGTGGGCGATAAGTCTTGAGTTCTGTAGTTTTTTAAATGGTTGTGTGAATTGAGATGTACCAGGCATTCCTTGTATCTTCTGTCCTGCTTGCATATTGGTGTTCTGAAATTGTGTTTGGAGGTCTCTGATGTTTCGCCCCACATTATGATTTGTTTGCAGTCATTACAGGAATATATATACCCTGCAGTGATGAGGCTTGTCGTGTCTACTACTAGTTTGATGTCCTTGTTGTCGTGGTTTGTGGAAGGTAGTACTTGGAATGATGTATTGGAAAAGATGTTGGAAAAACATGTTTGGCACTGGAGTTGGTGGGGAGGACTATGTATCTTTTCTCGGCAGTGTCTTCTCTGGTGTTGTGAAGATGTTTAATGCCCGCCGTCTGCAGTCTCTGATGAAAAGTGACCGAGGATAGTGGAGTTTAGACAATACTTGTTCAATTATAGTGCATTCTTCCTCAAGGAACTCATTGCTGCAGATTCTGAAACAAAAACTTGTCGGTTTTTCAAACCATTCATCACACATGTTTCAATATTGTTTCAGACAATGGAACAATACTCTTCTCCAGACTGAGGGACTGACCACCTCAAAACTTTAAGGGTGTTGGACTGATTACATCGTCTTCAAGTCTCTTCTGCTTCTATCAACTTCTCTGTACTCGTGTTTTAGGTAAGACACATATGCAACAGTTAGGTATCTTTATTTCGAAACGTTGTTAGGTAAGACACATATGCAACAGTTAGGTATCTTTATTATGAAACGTTTCGCCTACACAGTAGGCTTCTTCAGTCAAGTACAGAAAAGTTGAAGATTGAGACACTTAGGCAGCATATGAAATCTTGATTCAGGAAACGTTTCGCCACACAGTGGCTTCATCAGTCCAATACAAAGAGGAAGGCGTAAGGAGAGGAGGTGAATGAAGGTAATCTGTCCCTCACCTGGAGTCGATGTGTTCAGTCCATCACATCTTGTAGATGTACAGCATAGGCCGTAGACGTGGCTTTTATACTGTAGTGACGGTGACCGCATGAAGCAGATGGAGGCGGGGTCATAGTGGTACCATCCACTAGTCGATGTAGGTGCTACGTCCAAAGGTTGAAAAGTGTTGAAGAAATTCTTGAACAAGATCCATGATGCTGCAGGTGTCTCTGACAGTTGTGATGAATGGTTTGAAAAACCGACAAGTTGAGATTGGAGAACTTATGCTTCACGTTCACTCAATACGTATATAATCCACGTCTACGGCCCTGTGCTGTTACTTTCTACAGATTGTGGACTGGTACACATTCGACTCCAGGTTGAGGGAACTGTTTACCTCATTCTCCTCTCTCTTACGCCTTCCTCTTTGTTTTGGACGGATGAAGCCACTGTGTGGCGAAACGTTTCCTGAATAAAGATTTCATAGCTTGCATAAGTGTCTCAATCTTCAAACTTGTCGGTTTTTCACCATTCATCACAACTGTCAGACATGCAGCATATGGGAATCTTGTTCAATGAATGCTTCAAACTTGTTTCAACCTTTGGCGAAGACCTACTTCGACCTTGTGGATGGTACCAATATGACCCGCCTCCATCTGCTTCACGTCACCTCAAACTTGTTAACAGTATATAGCCACGTCTACGGGCCTATGCTGTTCATTCTACATGATTGATGGACTGAAACACTCGACTCAGGTTGAGGACGGATTACCTCATTCTCTCCTCCTCTCTTCGCCTTCCTCTTTGTATTGGACTGATGAAAGCCACTGTGTGGCGAAAACGTTTCTGAATAAAAGATTTCATATGCTGCATAGGTGTCTCAATCTTCAACTTGTCGGTTTTTCAAACCATTCATCACGAAGTACAGAAAAGTTGATTAGAGCAGGAAGATTCTTGAAAGGCGATGTAATCAGTCCATCACCCTTAAAAGTTTTGAGGTGGTCAGTCCCTCATTCTGAGAAGGAGCATTGTTCCATTGTAAGAAACAATATGAGATTGAAGTGACAGGATGAGACTTACATAGCGCCAGGAGGGGAGAGTAGGTCACTAGAAGAGGTAAGAAACGCGTTCTTACCTCGTTAGTGACCTAGTCTCACCTCCTGGCGCTATAAGGCTTCCATCCTGTCACTTCATCTCCATATTGTTTCATTACTATGAACTATGCTCTTCTGTAATAAAGTTGGTAGAATTACTGTACAATAAGTAAGTAAAAGGACACATGTGCAACTAATGTGACTTTATTGTGGCAACGTTTTCACTCTCAGGAGCTTTATTCAAGCTCGATAAAGCTCCTGGAGAGCGAAACGTTCCACAATAATGTCACATTAGTTGCACTTGTGTCCTATTACTTTTACAATGCTCTTCTCCAGACTGAGGGACTGACCACTCTAGAACTTTAAGGGGTGATTGGACTGATACTCGTCTTCAAGTATCTTCTGTTCTATCAACTTTTCTGTACTCGACTGAAGAAGCCTACTGTGTAGGCGAAACGTTATGAATAAAGATACTAAACTGTTGCATATGTGTCTTACCTAACAACCTGTCGTTAATTTATTACCTTTTAATGTTATATCTGTACTCGATGAAGTAAGCCTTCTGGCAGGCAAAACGTTTCGAAATAAGATACATAATGTTGCATATTGTCTTACTAACAACCTGTCGGTATTTTATACCATTTTATTCTCATAAAGAGAGGAGGAAACACTGCAAGGAGGCCTGTTGGCCCTTATGCAGGTCCTTTACTCAATTCATCCCACTAACAAACATTTGACCTCAACCCAATTTTCAATGCCCACCATAAATAAGACTCTGATGTGAAAGTCCCACTCCAAATCCAACCCCTCCCAATCATGTACTTTTCCAACCTAAATTTGAATACTACCAAAGTTCCAGCCATTCAATAACCCAACTAGGTAGACTGTTCCACTCATCAACTACCCTTTTTCAACCAGTATCTTTCCTATGTCCTTTCTAAATATAAACTTATCTAATTGTTAATCAATTTATGCGGGTTCTCTCTTGGAGAGACTCCCTCAAGACCTTATTAATAATCTCCGTATTAATACCTATCTTCCACTATACACTTCGATCAGGTCTCCCCTCATTTCCTTCGTCTAAAGTGAATGTAACTTACTGAGTCTTTCAAATCTTTATTCATAAGGAAGTTTTCTAATGCTTATGTATTAATTTAGTCATTCCTACGACTGAATGTTTTCTAAACGAATTTTGTACCATTCTGTAATATGGAGACCAGAACTTGAGAACATAATCTAGGTGAGGCCCTTACTAATGATGTATAAAGTACAGTATGACCCTTGGACTTCTGTTGCTTACACTTCTTGATATAAATACCAGTTAATCTATTTGCCTTATTACGTACGCTTAGGCATTGCTGTCTTGGTTTAAGGTTGCTGCTCACAAAAACCCTCAAGTCCTTTTCGCAATCTTTTTGCTAAGTCTTACATCATTTAACTTTTATGTACTAGGGTTATGGGCATCCAAGCTTCTGAACCTTGTCATTTATCTACATTGAACTGCATCTGCCACTTTTCTGACAAGAATAGAGGTTTTCGTTTAAATCCTCCTGAAGTCCATAAAACATCTTACGTTTGAATCATTTATCTACCTATCTTTGTGTCATCGGCGAATTTGCTCATTCACTAGTGATTCCCTCATCAAAAGATCATTGTATATAATGTAAACAACAACGGGCCAAGACTGATCCCTGTGAAACGCCACTGTTACAGATCCCCACTCGGATTTAACCCCATTTATGGACACTACTCTGTTCCTGTCAGGTGGAGCCATGACTCGATCCACGGAGCACTTTCCCCAAAAAAATGCCAATGAGCTGCCATTTTCTTTAACAGTTTTATGGTGCGGAACATCTATCAAAGCCTTACTAAAATCTAAGTAAAACAATATCAAATTCTTTATCGTGGTCAAGCCTTAAAAGCGTACTGAAGAAAGTTAATAAATTAGTTAGACAATGACCGCCTCTTGTGAATCCATGCTGAGTATCCATGAATCCAAGGCTATGCTTATCGAGATGGCTTCTTATAATCTCAGCTATAATTGACTCTAGTAATTTGCTACATGAGTCAGGCTTATTGGCGGTAATTTGACGGTAACGTCCTTGTCCCCTGTTTTAAAAAATAAATTACATTAGCATCTTCCACATATCAGACACTACACTGTTTGAAGAGATAAATTAAAATATTAGTTAATGGTTCTCAGAGATTTCCATTTTGCATTCCTTAGAAACCCTTGAAAAAAAACCTCATCAGACCCGGCGACTTATTATGCTACGTCTGGTCTATCTGTTCACAACATTTCACTAGTGATGTGATTTTACATAATTTATCTTCTTCTTAAAAGGGGCCCACTATAAAAATTAAGTACTGGTTATGTTTAGTGTCTTCTGTGATAAAAAACTGAGAGAATGTAAATTTTTAAAAATCGAGCACTTTCATTTCTCCCTTCTGCTCTATACTCGTAAGGTGCCCATAGTTATTTTTAAGGGGACCTATTCTTTATCTCTAACTTTTGTTTTAGACCTGGAAACACAATCTTTTTTTGGGGTTGAGTTTTAGAATCCCTGGTGAGTGTACTTAACTCTGTGAAGAAGTGTCTTGTGTGCTCCTGAACTAATCCAACGGGCCCTCCATCGAGTAACTTTACCAGCAATTAAGGAAGAATTGAGGGAAGCGAAGATGGAGATACGCGATTGACCGAAGGGAAGGAAAACAAGAGGATTCGTTGTAGTCCTCCTGTTTCAAGTCGTCAGGTCAAGAAGGGATCGTGGTCAGTGGCTGGACAGCAGGGGACGACGAAGTTGACGATCAAGAAGACGAATGGAAAGCAGAAGAAACGATGAAGAAGAAGAGACTGCTGTGGGAAACTCCTGTGGAAACCTCAACGCATTTCGGTGCTACCCGACGAATGTGAGTCGACTACTGGGATCGTCACGACGAACGACAACAAGGAAGGTAAGAATATTGTTGGTATAAACCTTGGTAATAAATACCGACAAGTTGGTTTAGAAAGACACGTAAGCAAACACTATAACATATTTATTAGAAACGTTTCTGTCCTGGGACCTTGATCAAGGTCCCAGGACCGAAACGTTTTCTAATAAATATGTTATAGTGTTTGCTTAAGTGTCTTTCTAAACCAAAAATATTTTTGTTATTCTGGATAGCCAGGTTAGATAGAGGGATAGGACATTCTGCTTGAAGGACAGGAGTAGGAGACAGAAGGTATGCTTTCCTGGGGCTGGGATGGAGGACATTGGTAGCCGGCTTGACAACATCATGAAAGGTAATGGGATCAATCCTATTATTTGCCTCATTGCTGGAGGCAATGATGTAGGCAAGTGTAGAAGTGAGGATTTAGTTAGAAAGTTCAGGACAGCTATAGACATAATTAGGAAGAAGGGGGCGCCATGTTATATGTGGCAATTTTGCAAGAAGAGTTGTTACTAATGAATGTGTTGTCCAGAGCATTGGTATTAATTGTTGGCTGGAATAAACACTGTATGGATAATGCAAGTACCATTCATTGACAACTGGGACAAATTCTTTGGCCGAAACGACGACATGTATGCAGGGGATGGTGTTCATTATCCAGGGCAGGTGTGAGGTTTCTTTGTAACTCAGTGGGGGGTTGTTAGGACTACTTTCAAACTAGATTAGTTAGAGGTATGGGGTTTAGAAATGATAAATTAATGAGTATGGATATATTGATTTTTGTCTCGATTATTAAGAATCTTTATTTCAGTAACTGTATGGAGTAACTTGGTAATGATAATTTCTGAAAATTGTGTAGAAACAAGATGAATAGGAAAAATGTTGCAGAAGAAAAAACATATGATGGTATTTTATGCTAAAACAGTCGAAGTGTAAGAAATAAAAATTAATGAACTTACGTTGGTAGCATGTGCTGGGAACTTTGATATCATTGCATTAACTGAAACGTGGTATTATTTAAAGGAGACGGGATTTGACTGCTGAGTGTAATATTCAGGGATTTAAGTTGTTCAATGTGGATAGATGTAATGGGGAAGGGGGTGGAGTTGCATTGTATGTTCGAGAAAAATATTAATTGTTGCATAAAAACAGCGTATAAAATAGATGGAGCAGTAACAGAGTCTGGTTTGGAGAGTTCGTGGGGGTCAAGAAAAACTAATTCTAGGTGTAATATACGACCTCCAGGTCTTGGATCACGATAGAGGGAGACTTCTTTGGGACGAAAATTGTTAAGGGCTTCTGGGACACAGTAACTTAGTCATAGTAGGGGACTTTAACTTTAGTCAATTGATGGGGAATTCTTTGACAGGTAATCTAGAGTCCAGTGACTTTTATGGGAAACAGTTCCAGGGACTGTTTTCTGAAACAGAGCGTAACTGAGCCACAAGGGTCATAATTTGCTAGACCTAGTCTTGTCAAATAAGGAAAAAAACACTTGTGAATAATTCTCCGAGATCAATGAAGTGCTTGGCGCAAGTGATCACAAATCCATCACTTTAGCATTAATGGGAAAGAAGGATAATGTTAATAACAGTAAAATCCCTGATTTTCGTTCTGCCGATTATAAATGGTCTTAGGGAAATCTGTCTAATCTTGGATTGGGGTATATAGCTAATGATTTTATTGTCGATAATCATACTTGTGATATGAAGGATCTGCTTTTATGATTGTTTTCTTATTAATGTACACAGATTGCCAGGAAGTATTTACATTCCCCAGAGAGAAATTGGGCTTATAATACGATCCCAAAATGGGGTTAACAGGAGGCTCTAAAAGCATTATTAGGGGAGAAAAGGGGGAATTTATAGGGCATCAGAAGAGGAGAGGTTAAACCTTACTGACCAATAGTTCAGCTTAAAAGAGAAGTAAAAAAGGCGATTTAGAAAGGCTAAACGTGACTATGAAATTAGAGTTGCTAATGAATCAAAGACTAATCCAATAGGGTTCTTTCAATGTGTTATAGGACCGAAAGTGAAGGGAAAAATTAGGACCTCTGAAAAATGGGAATGGACAGCTGACGATAATGAACTGGAAATGTGTTCCTTATTTAATGACTATTTTTTGTAGATGAATGGTTCAGAGAACCGACATGTTGATAAATTAGACACATGTGCAACTCTTGGGTATCTTTATTGAGGATACGTTTCGCCACACAGTGGCTTCATCAGTCCATACAAAGGAGAATCTTGAAGAACAGGAGGAGAATGAGGTAATCAGTTCACTCCAACCTCTGAGTCGATGTGGTCAGTCCATTCAATCTTAAAGAATACGGCTACGTGCTGAGGAGGGTTGTAAAACCGTTGGCAGGAGAGATGCAGCAGTTTTCCCTTAGGTCGTGTAACATTTGTTCAATGTTGTTAGTTAGTTAGTTGTTAGTTAGTTAATGGTTCACAGAGTTCCATTTTGCATTCCTTAAGAACCCTTGAAAAAATCTTATCAGGACCCCGGTGACCCTTAATTTTGCTTCGTCGGTCCTATATGCTTTCACAAACCATTTCACTAGTGACTGTGAGGGTACATAATTTATTCTTCTGGCCCACTATAGTAAATTAATACTGGAAAGTTTATTAGCGTTCTTTCCTGCGTAAAATCCCGAGAGAAAAATAATTATTTAATTAAATATCGTAGCACATTTCATTCTCTTTGTCAGTAAGATGCCCATAGTTATTTTTAAGGGGACCTATCTTTATCTCTGACTTTTGTGTCTTATACTTGGAAAAATATCTTTTTGGGTTATTTTAGGTTAGTTTTAGAATCCCTAGCAACTTTAATTTCATAGTCCCTTTTTAGCTTTTTTTATCCCCTTTTTAATGTCCCTCCTTAAAGTAAATATACTGATATAAGATGACACTCAACCTCTTTTGATACGCCCTTATAAATTCCTTTCTTATGCCCTAGTAGATATTTCAGCTATTATTCATCCCATTTTGGGGGTCATTTCTATTTGAATCTAATTTCTTTATACGGAATAAATGTTCTTTGAGCCTATGTATAGTGTATCAGAAAACTGTCATATTGATAGCTCTCTTCGTTTACCCAGTCAACAGTTGATAAGTGTTTCTTAAGGGGGGCCCATCGTAATCTGCTAAGCGATAATATGGGGAATGTTACTGAGTTATCCCTACTATCATACTTCCATTCAATGCTAAATGTAATTAATTTGAGGTCGCTAGCACCCAGTTCCTCTGAAACTTCTAAATTATTAACAAGGGATTCATTGTTTGCCAGAACTAAGTCAAGCAGGTTATTACCCCTTGTAGGATCTGTCACAAACTGCTTCAAAAAATAATCCTGAACTACTTCTAAGAAGTCGTATGATTCTAAATTTCCAGTCAAGAAATTCCAGTCAATATGCCTAAAGTTAAAGTCTCCTAGAATTACTACATTATCGTGCCTTGTGGCCCTAACAATTTCCTCCCATAGTAGTCTCCCCTGGTCCCTCTCTAAGTTTGGGGGACGGTATATCACACCTAAAATTTATTTTTCATGCCCCTATGAAAATTCTATCCAAACAGACTCTGTATGTGTTGCTTCAGACTTAATACCAGTTTTTATGCAACAGTTCAAGCGATCTCGGACATACAATGCCACCCCACCCCCCTTCCCGACACTTCTATCTACTTGTAACAATTTAAAACTTTGAATATGACATTCCACAGGCAAGTCCCGACTTTTTGAATTAAACCACGTTTCAGTTAAGGCAAATACATCAATGTTACCCGCACTAGCAACTAGTCTCAACTCGTCCATCTTATTCCTAGCACTGCGACTATTTGTGTAATATATATTTAAAGACCCTCTTCTGTCTTTACCCTTCCTGCTCCTATCTGTTATTCCACTTAACCTATTACTGTCCTTGTCAATTAGTGCCACTGGCTTTCCAATATCCACCTCATTTTGCCTATTACTAGTTCTCCTAGTACTCATATTACTACACTGCGACTTCACTGTTTTCCTGCCAAAACCCATACCACTAACTATTCCTATTTTAAAGACCTAACAGCTCCCTCTACTGCGTTGGCCAGTGCTCCCACCCCACACCTAGATAAGTGAACCTCATCCCTGGCATACATGTCATTTCTGCCATAGAAGAGGTCCCAGTTGTCAATGAATGTTACCGCATTTTCCTTACAGTATTTGTCCAGCCAGCAATTGACACCAATTGCTCAGGACAACCATTCATTTCCAACTCCTCTCCTTGGCAAAATGCCACATATGACAGGTTTCCCACCCTTCCTCCTAATTATCTCTATTGCTGACCTATACCTGCTAATCAGGTCCTCACTCCTACTTCTGCCAACATTGTTGCCTCCAGCACTGAGACAGATAATAGGATTTCTCCCATTACCTCTCATGATGTCATCCAGACGGCTAACAATGTCCTTCATCCCAGCCCCAGGAAAACACACTCTCTGCCTCCTACCTCTATCCTTCAAACAGAATGCCCTATCCATGTACCTAATCTGGCTATCCCCAACAACAACAATGTTTTTACCTTCCTTGGCGTCGTCCATCGTGATGCCCCTAGTAGTCGACTCACATTCGCCAGGAAGCATTACACCACTTGTAGAATTTGTCAAGACGTTCTCGATGGTCTTCGTTGGGGTTTCTAGGGATGTCACACTCACGTCTGCCAATGCTTCTTTGGTGCTTGTTGTGGCATTCCCAGTAGAACACTCACATTCGTCAGGTAGCACCGAGAATGGGTTGGAAGTTTCCACGGTAGTCTTCTGGTTTCTCGTTGTTTCTGCCTCTCCAACCGTTTTCTTGATCCTCAGCTTGGTTCCATGTTGCCCGGCCACTGACCAAGCTCCCCTCTTAACCTGGGGACTCACAACAGGAGGATTACTACGAATTCTCTTGTTCTTCTCCGTTAATCGCCGTATCTCCAGCTTAGCAACTCTGAGCTCTTCTCTCAGCTGCTGGTAAAGCTGCTCAAGAGAGGGCATCCTGGTTCAGATTCACAGAGAGCACACAATGACACCAATCAAACCCAGCCCCTCCCACTCATATATTTGTCCAGTCTTTTCGTAAAGCTACCCAAGGTCCTAGCCTCTGTCACCCCACTGGGAAGACTGTTCCATGCATCTACAACTCTGTTAGAAAACCAGTACTTACCTATGTCCTTTCTAAATCTAAATTTATCCAACTTAAATCCATTATTCCTGGTTTTTACCTGGTTCGACACCCTCAGTACTTTATTAATATCTCCCTTGTTTATGCCCGTCATCCACTTATACACTTCAATGATATCTCCCCTCATTCTACGCCTCTCCAGAGAGTGGAGATTTAAAGCTTTGAGTCTATCTTCATACGGGAGGTTCCTTACACAGTAAATCATTTTAGTCATTCTTCTCTGTATGTTCTCTAATGAGTCTATATCCATCCTGTAGTAAGGGGACCAAAACTGAGCAGCATAATCTGAATGAGGCCTCACTAGTGATGTATAGAGCTGTAAAATAACTTTTGGACTTCTGTTACTTATACTTCTTGAGATAAATCCAAGTAATCTGTTGGCCTTGTTGCGCACACTAAGGCACTGCTGTCTTGGCTTTAGATTTCTGCTTACCATGACTCCCAAGTCTTTTTCACATTCTGTATGATCAAGCTCTACTTCACCTAGATTATAGCTTCGTGGGATATTTTCATTACCAAGGGCAAGTACCTTACACTTATCCACATTGAACTTCATCTGCAGTTTTTCAAACCAAGACATTAATTTGTCCAAATCGTCCTGGAGTTCATTGATATCCTCCTCAGAGTGAATTATACGGCCTATCTTTTTATCATCAGCAAATTTTCTCATGTCACTAGTAATCCCTTCATCAAGGTCATTAATGTAAATTATGAACAAGAGAGGGCCTAAAACTGATCCTTGTGGAACGCCACTAGTGACTAATCCCCATTCATATTTCACTCCATTAATGGTAACTCTCTGCTTTCTATTGGTAAGCCATGCCTCAATCCATGCTAGAACTTTACCTCCTATACCATGAGCTGCCACTTTTCTTAAGAGTCTCTTGTGAGGTACTCTATCGAAGGCTTTACTAAAATCCAAATAAACAATATCATATTCCTTATTACTTTCAACTGCCTCAAATGTTCTATTGAAGAACGTCAGTAAGTTTGTCAGGCAGGAACGACCTCTCGTGAATCCATGCTGAGATTCATTTATCAAGTTATGCTCTTCAAGGTGACTTCTGATAATGTCAGCTATAATTGATTCTTATACCTTGCCCACTATAGATGTCAGGCTTATTGGACGGTAATTTGAAGGAGTGGACTTATCCCCTGATTTGAATATAGGGAAACCACATTAGCAATCTTCCACAACTCTGGCACAACACCGGTAAGGATGGACGCATTGAATACACTCGTTAATGGCTGACTAAGCTCATCTTGCATTCCTTAAGCACCCTGGAAAGCAGCTTATCGGGTCCCGGGGACTTATTTTGTTTCAGTTTGTCTATCTGTTTAATAACCATGTCCCTCGTGACAGCTATATTAGTTAACTTAAATACATCAGGAACTAAATAATTGTTAATTACTGGAATCTCATTTACATCTTCCTGTGTAAAAACTGACAAAAAATAGTCATTAAATAAGGAACACATTTCAAGTTCATTATCCGTCAGCTGTCCATTCCCAGTTTTCAGAGGTCCTACTTTTTCCTTCACCTTCGTCCTATACACTTGAAAGAACCCCTTTGGATTAGTCTTTGATTCATTAGCAACTCTAATTTCATAGTCACGTTTGGGCCTTTTTCAAATCGCCTTTTCTTTTCCCTTTTTAAAGCTAAAACATATTGGTCAGAAAGGGTTTTAACCTCTCCTTTTTCTGATGCGCCTAAAAACCCCTTTTCTCCCCCTAATAGAGGGTTTAGACCCCCTGTTAACCCTTTGGGGGATCGTTTTAAATTAGACCAAATTTTCTCCCCTGGGAATGTTATACTCTGGGCACGTTACTTTAAATTAAGAAAACAATCATAAAAGAGATCCCTTCATATTAAATAATATAAATTAATTGCAATAAAATCATTAGCTAAAAAACCCCCAAACAAGTTTTAGCCCAGTTGTTCCCAAAAATCCATTATAATCGGCAGAACGAATACAGGGATTTTTACTGTATTATATTATTCTTGCTTTCCCCAAATTAAATGCTAAAAGTGAGGGGATTTGTGATAAAAAATTGGGGCCCCCCAAAGCTCTTCATTGATCCCAGTTTAATTCACGAGTTTTTCCCTTTTTGAAAAAGACGGGTCTAGCAAAAAAATACCCCGGGTGGGCCCTCATTTAAACGCTCTTTTTTCAAAAAAACAGCCTGAACTTTTTCCATAAAGTCACTGGACTCTAGTTTACCGGGTCAAAGATTTCCAGTAATTTTGACTAAGTTAAAAATCCCCTACTAAACTAGTTACTGTTCCCGAAAACCCCAACAATTCTCCCCCAAAAAAGTTTCCCCCCCTATCGTGATCCAAGCCAGGAGGTCCCGGGAAAATTAACCTAGAATTATTTTTCTTGACCCTCCACGAACTCTCCCCCAAATCTGTTTTCTGCTTTCCCTCCAATTTTTTTACCTGTTTTTAAATGCAACAATTTAAAATTTTTTCGAACATACAATGCCAAATCCTTCCCCCTTCCCATTAGATCATCCACATTGAAAAAACTTAAATCCCTGAATAACAAAACCCGCAAATCATATCCCCACTCCTTAAATCATAACCCTTTTTCCCGTTAATGCAAAATACAAAGTTCCCAGCACATGCAAACCAAAAGTATTCATTTAATTTTTTTCTTGCACTTCGACTGTTAGCATAAAAAACCATCATATTTTTTTTTTCCGCCATTTTTTTTTATTGATCTTTGTTTTTTTCACAAATTTTTTTTAAAATTTTTCATTACCCCGAGTTACTCCATACAGTTTACTATTAAGATTCTTTTAAAAATCAGAGCAAATGCCCCTAATCCATGCTCTAATTTATCATTTCTAAACCCGTTCTCCCAAAAATCCTAGGGAAAGCCTAACAACCCCCCCCAAATGAGTTAAACAAGAAAACCCACACCTGCCCTGGAAAAGTAACCCCATCCCTGAAATACATGTTATTTCGGCCATAGAATTTTCCCAGTTTTTCAAAGAAAGGGACTGCATTATCCTTACAGTTTATCCCGAATGGACAAAACCCTTTATTACCAACAACCCCTTTTTGGCAAAATGCCACATATAACAGGGGACCCCCCCCTTTCCTAATTATGTCCCATAGCGGGGCCCCGAACTTTCCCAATAAACCCCCACTTCCACGCTTGCCTACATCATTGCCCCCCACACTGAGGGAAATAATAGGATTGATCCCAATTTCCGTTCATGATGTTGGGCCAACGGCTAGCAATGCCTCCCTCCCAGCCCCAGAAAGCAAACCCCCTTCCCCCAAAACCTGTCCCCTCAAACAGAATGCCCCACCCCTGATCTAACCCGGCATCCCCCTTTTTTGTCGTTCGTCGTAGATCCCAGTAGTCCGACTCACAACGTTTGGGGAACCCCGGGGAATGCGTTGGAATTTCACAAGATTTTTCTACAGCAATCTCTTTCTTCTTCATCTTTCTGGGTTTTCCCCCTTTGTCTTTTTTGAACCTTTAAAAATTCGTCCCCTGCGGGCCCCGCCCTTGACCACACCCTTCTTTACCTGAGGGCTCGAAAAAAGAGACTAATACGAACCTCCCTTTTTCCCGTCAAAACGCCGTATCTCCCCCTTTTTACCCTCAATTCTTCTTAAGCGCTGGTAAAGTTGCCCCGATGGAGGGCATCTTGGGTTTAGTCTACGGGAGCATAGAAGACACTTTTTTCCCCAAAAGGGTTTAAATACAGGGCAAACCCGGGGGGGGGGGGGGTAATGTTTGCCCTGACCGGGGGTCCCAAGGCACGGGGGCATCTTTCATGACCCTTTTTTTTTAACAACAGAGGTAGAAAAACTTTTTGGTTTTGAACCTTTTGGGAAATAAAATAGCCGGGGGTTTTAAAAGAATGGGGAAAATAAGGGGGCATTTTTTAAAAGGAAAAAAATTTTCCCGGGGAAATTTTTCAAGATGTTGGAAAGGAAAAAGGTGATCAAAGTCCCAGGACCGAAAAGTTTTCTAGTAAATATGTCATAGTGTTTGCTTACGTGTCTTTCTAAACCATATATGTTTATATTTCTCTCTCCCTCCACTCTCATTACCACCAGTGATATTCACCACTCTACCTTTCTTAGAGTTAGAAAGGATATAGGAAAGTATTGGTTTGGAAATAGGGTAATTGATGAGTGAAACAGTCTGCCTAGTAGGGTTATTGAGGCTAAAACTTTGGGTAGTTTCAAATTTAGGTTGGATAAATACATGATGAGAGGGGTTAGATTTGAGTGAGACTTGCAAATGAGTAAATAAATTTATCAAAGCTTATTGCCTGGGTAGCGTTGAAAATGGCTTGGGCAAATATTATGTTATTGGAATGCATTTGCGACCTGCCTAGTATGGGCCAACAGGCCTGCTGCAGTGTTTCTCCTTTCTTATGTTCTTATGTTAAAAGTATTTGGCCAACATTTACTTCAGTACCTTTCAGGTACCATTTAATATGCTGGTTTAAATCTGCCTGGGAAATCAGCCATACTTAATTACTGAGCCATCACTCCGTCTTTACCCAGGGGATTGAAACATTTCTCATCACCCACCCGAGTCGTTTTGAATATATGTATAATAATTGACAAGGGATAGTCGGGGATACCCAGAGAGCAGTTTAAAATCATTAACAAACTTACCTTCACTTACGAAGAGAAAGGAATTACACAGTAGTTTGAAAGGCAATAACAGCACTCAACGCTAACTCTTTTGGGGTACAAGGTATATTTTAAGGTAATGGGGAAAGGTACAATGATACAAGCGTATCATAAAACTTTGTCTACAATATTCGTATCCAGCACATGGTACTGCAACCCGGCCCGACACACCTCTCCCAGCTCAGGCTGACACATTACAACACGTCATCCTGCTTGATGGAACTGCCACAGGGAAACATTAGCTTTTGTTCCCACTGTGTAACTATCATATAAAATAAGGAAGCAGCACACACAGCTAAGGTGCCCAATTTTGCCAAATAGTGGAGTTCTGGTTAGATGAAATTTGTCAGAAAATAGGCGAAATGCCTCCCGACTTGGGGCTTGGACACATGAAGTATCGCTAACTATAGATTTTTTGGTCTTATGACCAAGACCGTCTGATAGCTAACCGGTCCGACTCATTGTGTTTGGGACCTCCTCCTCATCATTTCCGCTCCTTATATCAGATTGTTTTATTATTATTATTATTATTATTATTATTATTATTATTATTATTATTATTATTATTATTTGTGGGAAATTCGTCATTTTCCGTTATTCCTAAATCTTGAGGGAGGGGGTTAGGAGGAGGTTGGAAAGACGTTAAGAGAGGGAGTTTGGGAGGCCTGTAACACGGTATTAGTGAGCCTGCAATACATCTCTGCCACATCTTCCCTACCAAATTCTTAATTATAGACTAATTAAGTTGCAAAGCTCTCATCAGCTTAATATTCAGTCCAGTGTATAAGTACATAAGTTAAGCTAAACTTAGCATGTACATTAAGTAGCCTAGTATATACGATTACCTCCTACTAGGCCTATTCAATTACACCACAGTACCAGGCAAATGCAAGGAGAGCCGTGAGCCCAGAGCCGGGCCTCATCATTCAAGCATAGGTGATTGTCAAATGGTATACAATACCGACAGGTTGGTAGATAAGACACATAGGCAACATTATTCCGAAACGTTTCGCCTACACAGTAGGCTTCTTCAGTCGAGTACAGAAAGTAGGCAGGAGCAGTAGAGATGTGAAGACGATGTAATCAGTCCATCACCCTTGAAGTCGTAGATTTGAAGTTGTCAGTCCCTCAGCCTGGAGAAGTTCTGTTCCAAAGTCTGGAACTAACTGAAGGTCAAGCGACAGTGTTGAGACTTAAATACTGTCGGAAGGAGAGGTGCAGA
This sequence comes from Cherax quadricarinatus, assembly GCF_026875155.1. Classification (NCBI taxonomy): domain Eukaryota; kingdom Metazoa; phylum Arthropoda; class Malacostraca; order Decapoda; family Parastacidae; genus Cherax; species Cherax quadricarinatus. The sequence goes on from NC_069399.1 coordinate 40,644,731, forward strand.
GTAGTAGTAGTGAGAATGTAGCCACTGGGAGGTCATGTCCCTCTCATCTGACTTCGGAACAGAACTTCTCCAGGCTGAGGGACTGACAACCTCAAATCTACGACTTCAAGGGTGATGGACTGATTACATCGTCTTCACATCTCTACTGCTCCTGCCTACTTTCTGTACCCGACTGAAGAAGCCTACTGTGTAGGCGAAACGTTTCGGAATAAAGTTGCCTAAATGTTGCCTATGTGTCTTATCTACCAAGCATAGGTACGCATAAGGGGCAGACAGACGCATTCCCCCCTCACGAATCCGGGTGTTAAACTGACTTAACACACATTATTTCACTGCGATCATGAAGGAATTTAATGACCCACAATGAACACAAAGTCGGCAAGTTCGTTATCAGTACTATTGAATATTCACAGACGTGTTAATAAGTTATTGCACACCTGAACCGTCCAGCCACTGACACCTTCAAGAGACCGGAAATTCATCTGCAGCCGGGGCACAAACTGTCCGTCTCTAGACAGAGGTATGAAATCCTTTCATAGTGCATGGGATGGCAGGTGTTTCTCTAGGATTTAAGTAATGATTTGACTGGAATCAGCTTATAAGGTCGCCATTTACAATAACACACCCCTATTCTAGACACTGCTATTATTCTTATTATTAAAAATTATTATTATTATTATTATTATTATTATTATTATTATTATTATATTATTATTATTCCCAGGAAAAACACCAAAAAGTTTGCTGAGATAAAGGGGTGGTTGTGGGGAGGGTTGTTACCACTTTGGTTGTGACGATATAAAGATATTAAGAGAGGCAATCCTAGGAATAAAATGACGATTTGTAGGTGATGGTGGTGGTAGTGATGGTGGTGGTGGTGATAGTGGTGGTGGTGGTGATGGTAGTAGTGGCGGTGGTGGGGATGTTGGTGATGGTATTGATAGTGGTTATGTAGTGGTGGTGATAGTTGTGGTGGTGTTAGTGGAGGTGATGGTGGTATTGGTGGTGGTGTTAGTGGTGGTGATGGTGGTTGAGGTAGTGGTAATGGTGGTATTGGGGGTGATGTTAAAGGTGCTGGTATTGCTGGTGATGATGGTGGTGGTGGTGTTAGTGGTGGTGGTGTTAGTGGTGGTGGTGTTAGTTGTGGTGGTGTTAGTTGTGGTGGTGTTAGTTGTGGTGGTGATAGTGGAGGGAGTGGTGGTGGTGTTAGTGGTGGTGATGGTGGGTGGTTTTAGTGGTGGTGTTAGTGTTGGTGGTTTTAGTGGTGGTGTTAGTGTGGTGGTGTGGTGTTAGTTGTGGTGGTGTTAGTTGTGGTGGTGATAGTGGAGGGAGTGGTGGTGGTGTTAGTGGTGGTGATGGTGGTGTGGTTTTAGTGGTGGTGTTAGTGTTGGTGGTTTTAGTGGTGGTGTTAGTGTTGGTGGTGGTGGTGGTGTTGGTGTTAGTTGTGGTGTAAGTGGTGGTGGTGATGATAGTGGCGGTGGTAGTGATGGTGTTAGTGGTGGTGTTGATGGTCGTGGTGGTGGTGGTGGTAGTGATGATAGTGGGGTGGTAGTGGTGGTGGTAGTGGAGGTAGTTATAGTGGTGGTGTTAGTGGTGATGGTGGTGAAGGTGGTGGTGGTGTTAGTTGTGGTGAAAATGGTGGTGGTGATGGTGGTGGTGTTGATGGTAGTGGTGGTGGCGGTAGTGGGATGGTAGTGGTGGTGGTGGTGGTGGTAGTGGTGGTGGTGATAGTGGTGGTAATGATGTTAGTGGCAGTAACAGTGGTAGTGGAGTGGATGTGGTGGTAGTGATGGTAGTGTTCATAGTGTCGGTAGTAGCGGTAGTGGTGGCAGTAGTGGTAGTGGAGTAGTAGTGATGGTGGGGGTTGTGATGTTAGTGGTGGTAGCAGTGGTAGTGGAGTGGTAGTGGTGGTAGAATTGGTAGTGCTGGTAGTGTTTGTAGTAGTGGTAGTGGTGGTGGTAGTAGTGGTGGTGGTGGTAGTGATGGTAGTGTTGGTAGTGTTTGTAGTATTGGTAGTGGTGGTAGTAGTGGTAGTGAAGCGATAGTTGTGGTGGTGGTGGTAGTGATCAGAGGTGGTTGGGAGGGCGTGGGTCCTCTGCCACCACACATTTCATTACTCTCCCAAGATTTACCATCCTTTTCAGTGTTCCTTCAAAATCTCTCTCTCTCTCTCTCTCTCTCTCTCTCTCTCTCTCTCTCTCTCTCTCTCTCTCTCTCTCTCTCTCTCTCTCTCTCTCTCTCTCTCTCTCTCTCTCTCTTTACACAGGGTTTGACAAGGTTAAGGATCCCTTGCTTTATTGACAAGCTATTTACAGGATAAGGATTCCTAACTTTATTGGCCAGCTAAGAGCTGTTACCTACTTCAGCTCATTTGAAAGCATTTTTATTGTTATTAGACATACAAGTAGGAAAAAGGATGAAGTTGGAGCCATCTGTGGGCCAGCATTTTCATTTGATCAACTGACTATCTCGTTGACTTCATTATGCTGTACGAATGTGTTCCATACTCGAGTCATCCTGGGTATATATGATCTCAGATGGAGTGATGTTCTGGAGAAGGGTACAGCCAGAGTGAAGTTGCTGCTTTCTGCCCGTCTTGTGGCGTAAAAGCTTGTTTCACGCTGTTCTCGAAGTGGATCCAAGTGTGGTACTCTGACAACATTGGCCTTGTAAATAACAGTAAGGCCACCCACATCCCTCCTGTGTTGAAGGCTCTGCTGAAATGACAGATCTATCCAGGATGGGTGCAGGCGAGAGATGAGACGTCTTGCTCTGCTGTCTACTCTGTCAGGCAGTCGCAGATGAGACGGGGTGAAGGCAAACCAAGAAAGTGGAGCATACTCAAGGTGTGACCGTACTTGTGCCTCGTACAGAATCTTGCAACCCTTACTGTCAAGCAGATGCGAGATACGGCGAAGTGCTGTACGCTTCCTGGCTGCCTTGTTTGCAAGATTTACAACATGGTCCTTCATTGTTAGTTTGGAGTCAAATTTCACCACAAGGATATCAACTTCTCCAGGTGCCAACGCCCTCCCATTCATCCTTACTACTGCACCAGCATTACCATCATGGTGCCTAGAGACGATCATCATTTGCGTTTTCTCAGGTACAAATGTTACTTGCCATCTATTTCCCCAAGCTGATATAGCTCTCAGCTGGTGATTGATGTAGCTTAGAGCAGCTGGCATTTCTTCTCTTGGATAAGTGAATGTCAGTGTACAGTCATCTGCATATGCATGTAATTCTGGGATGAGATGAAGAAGGTCGTTGAAGTAGACATTCCATAACAATGGTCCCAGCACGCTTCCTTGTGGAACACTTGCCCCAATAGGATTTCTTGCTGATTCCGTTCCATTGAGAACTACACTTAGAGATCTACCATGAAGGTAATCACTTAGGAGACATAGCGTAGAGCCTGCAATTCCCAGTGCTTGAAGTTTTGCTAAGAGGCCCTGGTGCCACACCCGGTCGAAAGCGCCAGCAATGTCCAGTGCTACCACACAGCTGACGTTGGATTCATCCAGTGACTGGTGCCACTTAGTGGAGAGGTTTAACAACAGATCAGCAGCAGAGTAACCTTCCCTGAAGCCATATTGACGATCACAAAGTAGTGAGTTATAGTCAAAAAACTGTCATTTGTCTTGAAATTATTGTCTCAAGGATCTTACCAGTGATTGACAGGAGTGACACTGGTCTGTAGTTGCTGATTTGTGCTCTGCTCTTCTTTTTGTGAACAGGGGTTACATTTGCCTCTTTCCACAGAGACGGCCATTTACACTGTACTAGGCAGTGCTGAAAGATGCGAGTTAGAGGTGCTGCTAGCTGGTCTGCACATCTCAGCAATCTTGGGCTCAACTTGTCTGGGCCCACAGCATTTTCTTGGTCAAGCGAATTAAGAAGGAAATGCACCTCCTCCTGCCTTATTGTCACCTGGAGGTTATTCCGGGGATCAACGCCCCCGCGGCCCGGTCCACGACCAGGCCTCCCGATGGATCAGGGTCTGATCAACTAGGCTGTTACTGCTGGCCGCACGCAGTCCAACGTACGAGCCACAGCCCGGCTGATCCGGCACTGACTTTAGGTATCTGTCCTGCTCTCTTGAAGGCAGCCAGGGGTTTATTGGCAATTCCCGTAATGCTTGATGGGAGGCTGTTGAATAGTCTTGGGCCCCGGACACTTTTGGTGTTTTCCATTAGTGTGCCAATGGCGCCCCTATTTTTATTGGGGGCATTTTGCATCGCCTGCCCAGTCTTTTACTTTCGTAGGGAGTGATTTCTGTGTGCAGATTTGGGACCATTCCTTCCAGGATTTTCCAAGTGTAGATTATGATATATCTCTCCCTCCTGCGTTCCAACGAGTACAAGTCAAGTGCTTCCAAGCGTTCCCAGTAGTGATGAATGGTTTGAAAAACCGACAAGTTGAAGATTGAGACACTTATGCAGCATATGGGAATCTTTATTCAGGAAACGTTTCGTCACACAGTGGCTTCATCAGTCCAATGGATGATGAAGCCACTGTGTGGCGAAACGTTTCCTGAATAAGATTCCCATATGCTGCATAAGTGGTCTCATCTTCAACTTGTCGGTTTTTCAACCATTCATCACAACTGTCAGACACTGCAGCATCATGGGATCTTGTTAAAAGAATTCTTCAAGCTTGTTCAACCTTGGACGAAGACTGGCCGACTAGTGGATGGTACCATATGATCCCGCCTCCGTCTGCCTTATTCACTGGACAGTATATAAGCCCCGTCTTACGTCCCTAGCTGTCATTCTACAAGATTGATGAATTGGAGCACATCACTTCCAGGCTGTGGATGATTACCTCGTACTCCTCTCTCTCCTCCTCCTTCCCTTTATTGCTGATGAAGCCACTGTGTGCGAAACTTTCCTGAATAAACGTTCCCAGTAGTTAAGGTGCTTGACAGAACTCATACGTGCAGTAAAGGATCTCTGTCACCTCTAGATGCGATTTCACCATGCGTTTCATGGAGATTTAATGTACAAGTATTGACTAGAGGAAATTTGATTTGAAAAGTATCATCTTTGCTTTGACATTTCTCTTCTTAACGTTCTTCATTATCCATCTGCATTTTCTTTTGCACGTGCGATCTGCACTGTTTATCATCCTGAAAGTTGAGATCTCAGACATACTACTCCCTGGCCCTAATTAGTTTCGTCATTGTATGTACCAATTCCTAGTATTCTACGGTAGTTGATTTCTCCTCAGTTATCCATAATGGTAGTCTGAATTGTCCTATTGAACATCATTATTGTTTAACCGTGCCCACTGAAAACTTTGTTATCATCCTGAGTTAACCGCGTCTCAGCAGATACCTCATGCAGATCCTAGGTCACGCACAAGATGATACGGCTGTGACCCTGTGATGTATATTGTTACACTCCAAGGGGTGTAACCTCTCAATTTCCTTCTGGTTAGAGCATAACAACTTTGGTCAGAGAGGCTAGGGTAATAATAGTAATCCTCCGGAAATCTAATTTTAATGAAGTATCTTTATAATACAACAAAAAGCCAAAAATAATACTATACGAATTATCGTATATAAGTTATGAAAGCTTTTTTGTTCTATATTGTCTGAAATATATAAGATTTTATAACACATGATTAGGAGATCATGGATATAACATACGTACAGAGATTACTTTAGTGAATAAAGTCATATTTCCCAATTGGAAGCAGTCAGAATAAAACAATATGTCCAGGCCGGATAATCAACCTTGGCCAGTTACCAGAGACGAGCAGAGTGTTCTCGTTGGCTGCTACTTCTTCACTGCTCGTCTCTCAACCTTGAGCATACAGGTCAGGTGGGTCACGTGACTCACCAACACTCAGTAGAGTAGTTGACCAAAAAGGGGGGGGAAGGGGGGTGTAACCACTGAACACCACAGATTAACCATACACCAATACACCGGGCGGAAGGCATGTTACTTTACCTTCAATTAAACTTATCATGGCCATGTTACATAAATAATTATAATTGTTAATAAGAATAAGCCTTAATAATACAAGGACGTTCATTTCCAATTTAGCTATTAAAGGAAATAACCGCAATGTAATATTAAAGAAAGGTTAACCATAGGGGCATGACACCCCGGCCCACAAGCAAATATCTCGGCGTTTAAGATGCTGATGGTGTGGAAGAAACCATCCAGCTGGTGTAAGATGACAAGGGGATGGAGGTACATCTCTCCGAGCTCAGTCATCCACTTCCTAGAACTGGACCAGAAACACTGCTAGACTGCAAAGAATTTCCGTAGTTAGGCAATATATTAAGACCGAGAGAGAGCATCGGCTAAAACGTTGCTCGGACACTTTATGTGAAATATGGAGATCCGGTAAGGTTGGATCCTTAAAGCCCAGCGTAATATTCTAACATTTTTTTATTTCATAGAATTTATGAAAGTTAGTGGATTATGGTCTGAGTAAATATTTATGACATGAGGAGTCTAACCGAGGTATACGTCAAAGTGTTCCAAGGACAAGACTAAAGCCAGGGCTTCTTTTTCTATGGTTGAATAAGATCTTTGATATTCTTTCAATTTAAAGGGAAAATAACATATTGGATGCAGAATATTACTGTTTTGGAAAGATTGCAATAAGACAGCACCTATTGCGGAATCACTGGCGTCAACATGGAGGGTGAAAGGAATTTGGAAATTGGGTGCACGCAATACTGGGGCGGAGGAAAGGAAACGTTTTAAAGCTTGCTCACAATTTTCGTCCCAATTAAATTTATATTTAGGACTGGTCAATCTAGTAAGGGGGGAGGCAACTTGAGCAAAGTTTGGGCAAAAACGCCTGTAATAAGTAGCCATTCCCAAAAATCGTTGGAGGGCTTTCCTGTCCTGAGGCTTTGGAAAATTTAAAATAGCTTGGACGTTTAATTGGTCGGGGGCTACTAGTCCCTTCCCTATTTTAAAACCGAGATATTTAATCTGGGCTTTACCAAAGTCACATTTTTGTAAATTTACAGTGAAATTGTATTTCTGCAATGCTTTCAGTAGTTGCTCTAATCTTTCTAAATGAGATTGCCAATCACTAAAAACCACCAGGTCGTCCAAGTATGCCTCTACACCTTCTAAGGGTTGGACTAAAATGTTCATAATTCTCTGTAATAAAGTTGGTATAATTACCGACAATATGTAAAGTAAAAGGACACAAGTGCAACTAATGTGACATTTATTGTGGCAACGTTTCGCTCTCCAGGAGCTTTATCAAGCCATTACAAACAATACATGGACACAGAGGGTATATAAAGGCTCAGAGTGAGGTGTAATACTAGTGAGGTACCATTTCGATGTTCACTAGTAGTAGTAGTAGTAGTAGTAGTAGTAGTAGTAGTAGTAGTAGTAGTAGTAGTGGTAGTGACAAAAGTAATACAATATGGTAGAGCAATTAATTCGTACATGAGTAAAAGGATATAAAAGCTATTACTTGGGTAACATAAAAATAGGTTGGACAAATATAGACTGGAAAGAGGCAGCTTGTTTCAGTGTTCACTCTCTGTGCTTTGTGTAGTATAACAGGAGAGACTATGTGATGGCAGGGTTTACTGTTTTCAGGAGGATTCTTGCTAAGACTTCGGAGATGGTGAAACTGCCGCTGTTTTGTTTAATTGTATTCGAAACAGCGATCAGTGCTGATTCGAGGCACTTGCGTCTTCAGATCATAAATTCTCCACGCATCAACACCACTCCCAGCAAAGTTATAATTCTTCCCAACAGCCAGGTTGCAATGAACGTCTCAAAAGTACTTTCACAAGCTAACACCGAAGTCGCCATCGCTTCTAGCACTTCAATAAAGGATATAACCAGGACAAAATCCAAGCACCACGAACCAGTCAATGCAGGAGTTTACACTATACCCTGTGGAGGCTGTGACAAGATTTACGTAGGTGAAACAGCCAGAAACCTCGACACCCGCCTCAATGAACACATTTACGCATGTAGGAACGATAACTTGAACAACGCCTGTGTACAACACCGAAATTCCACCAGTCATCTCATGAAATTCAGAGACGCCCAATTAGTGATCAACGAAACTAATTTCCGCAGACGCAAGTGCCTCGAATCAGCACTGATCGCTGTTTCGAATACAATTAAACAAAACAGCGGCAGCTTCACCATCTCCGAAGTCTTAGCAAGAATCCTCCTGAAAACAGTAAACCCTGCCATCACATAGTCTCTCCTGTTATACTATACAAAGCACAGAGAGTGAACACTGAAACAAGCTGCCTCTTTCCAGTCTATATTTGTCCAACCTATTTTTATGTTACCCAAGTAATAGCTTTTATATTCTTTTACTCATGTACGAATTAATTGCTCTACCATATTGTATTACTTTTGTCACTACCACTACTACTACTACTACTACTACTACTAGTGAACATCGAAATGGTACCTCACTAGTATTACACCTCACTCTGAGCCTTTATATACCCTCTGTGTCCATGTATTGTTTGTAATGGCTTGATAAAGCTCCTGGAGAGCGAAACGTTGCCACAATAAATGTCACATTAGTTGCACTTGTGTCCTTTTACTTTACATAATTCTCTGGAAAGTGGAGGCGGCGTTACACAAGCCGAAAGGCTTACCTAACAACCCCGAAAGGCATAACCTTATACGTAAATAGTCCGTTCTTAACTATGAACCCGGAAATCTCTTGGGCCCTAGGAGTTAACGGCACCTGGTAATACCCTCTCAGTAAGTCTAATCTGGTCACAAAGTTGGCACCGGCCACAGCATATATTAAATCATCAATCCTGGGTAATGGAAACCCATCTGGTTTGGTGACTGAATTTACTTTTCGATAATCCGTGCATAGACGTACGGTACCATCGGGCTTTGGGACCAATAAACAGGGAGAGGCCCAAGGTGTCCAACTGGGTTCTATCAAATTATATTCCAGTAATGTGTTTATCTCTTGCTGAATTAATTCTTGCTTAGCAGGGGAGACCCGGTAAGGGGATTGCTTTATTGGACTATCTTCTAACAATTCAATGTCGTGAAAACCCAAGGTACAAGGAGTAGCAATATCTTTGAAGATGGAGTTATATTTAGTGATTAACTCTTATTTGAGATTTTTGGGAGGTAGGAAGAACTTCCAGGAAATGGTCTAGTTGTTTTAAAACTTCAGAATTATGTAGACGAAATTCTCTTACTTCCCTTACAGTGTCATTCCTATTTTCAGTGGATGTGGGTTGAATAGAGGTAATATTAGTAGGGAGAAGGTTGGACTCGTACTTCTTTAAGTTATCTATGTGTTACCTCTTAATTTTCTTGCGACTTCTTGGTTCACGGACCAGATAATTCACCTCAATTTCTTTGTATACTATCTCATATGGCCCCATATATCGAGGCTTTAAAGAATGTCCTGGAATTAAGTTTTTAACTAACACTAATTCATTTGGAGAGAATTAACGTGATTTAGCTTTTTGGTCGTACGATTTCTTCATTTTGGCTTGAGCTTCTGTCAGATTCACGGCAGCTAGGCTTTTCAATTTGGAGAGATGTTCTTTCCGAAGCAGAGAACTGGGATGAAGAGGTCCTCTCTTCCCTATCCAAGAATCTCGTAATAGGGCTAGGGGGTCCTCGTACCTGATGTCCAAAAATCAAGTCAAATGGAGAGTATTTAGTACTTACCTGTTCAGCTTCACGAAGGGCGAAGAGAAGAAAGGGTAAGCCTTCGTCCCATTCACGAGAATATTGCTCACAATAAGCACGTAAAGTAGATTTAAGGGTTTGGTGGAATCTTTCTAGCACTCCTTGTGACTGGGGATGATATGCTGTAGAGAGGATCTGTCTTACTCCTAATCGAGACAGCCTCTTTAAAAACCTTCGACGTAAAATTAGAACCTTGGTCAGATTGAATTTCACGTGGTATGCCTACTTGTGCAAAGAAGCGTATTAAAGCTCTTACTATATTTCTGGAATTAATTTTGGACATTGGGATAGCATCAGGATACCGAGTTGCCATATCTATGATAGTGAAGATATACTGGTTACCCCTTTTTGTGCAGGGCAACGGTCCTACACAATCAATAACTAATCTTTCAACAGGTTTTTCAGGACATTTTATTGGAAGTAAAGGGGCAGACGCGGGATTGTGCGCCGTTTTGCCTATTATTTGACAAACGTGGCATTTCCGTAGTTTGTCAGCAATATAAGTCCTCATCTGAGGCCAAAAAAAATATTTCCTAATCTTTTTCTCGGTCTTACGGGATCCTAAATGACCTCCCAGTGGATTATCATGTGCTAGTTCAAATACCATATTACGCAACGACGATGGCACCACTAACAAGTTTCCCTTTGAACTAAAGTCATTATCATCATTTCTTTTCCAAAGAAAACCGTCCTCAACTAAAAGATAACCTTCCTCTTTATTCTTATTGGTTAAACTTTTATTGTCCTTTAGAGCTATAAGAAATTCTTCTTTATTACATTTTCTAGCTAGGTCCGCAGGGACTGGTAACACATTCTTAGTGTCACCTGTGGGTCTGGACTGAATTGCTTCGCTAAACAGGAAGTTCAAACCTAATTCGTCGGATATTTCTAATGGCTGTTGAATATACACATTTCTAGAGTTTTTAGCCATGGCTCTGGTGATCACATTAAGGGGAAATAAATCTAGCCCTGCCTCAGAAGCTTCTAATGCAAAATTTATATCACAAGGACTATCTGAAACCAGAGGCTCTTTGGGTATCTCCAATTGATCAATTTCGTTCCCAATTAATAGATCTACGCCGGCAATGGGGAAAGGTTTATCTGAAAGTCCCACATTGATCCAGCCTACATATCCAGGCAGTTCTACATAAATCCTTACAATAGGGACCTTTATTATTGTGCCTCCATAAGCCTCTAATAATACGTCCAGCCGGGGTTTGTTACTAGTAGGTAACTTTATCAGGTTTGATCTTAACAAGAGATAGCTGCCAGTATCTCGAAAGGTCGTGATGTTTACTAACCTCTCTTTGCAGAGTCCGAACTTCCCTTTGGAAAAGTAGGGTTCCATAGCTGCTCGGACCTTTTCTTCTGAAGTAAGTACTATCGTGGTAGTCATCTATTAGACGGTCTGCTAGACGAGGCCTGGAAAGGTAAAGATTCATCATCCAGAGTTTCATACTTCCGAGAGGAATTTATTACCTGAGTAGGATATCTCCCTCTTGGTTGGGTTTTATCTTCCCGCTGTTTATGCCAACACTGGAACTGCCTATGACCTAACTTATTACAAAAAAGGCAGAGTGGTAATTGATCTTTAGGGTAATGCCTGGAAAAGGAGCCTTTTGTCACCTGTTTTTTTTCTGAAAACACCTTCAAAGGTTCGACAGCTGGAGCTTTTCTAGTAGTCAATCTTGATCTAAAACCTTGGGAAGCAGATTTCTTTTCTGGGGTTTTAGACATTCCTACGGTTATAGCATGGGAAATTTCAAAATGATCTGCGTGGGCAGCAGTATCTAACAAGTTAGTAATAGGAAATCTCATAAGATACGTATAAACCCTCTCCGGGAAATATTTAAAAAGGTCTTCATGCAATATCAGCTGGGAAAGTGACTCGACTGAGGCGGCTCCCGCGGCCCTACGCCAACGCTCGAAAGCAGAGAGCTTTTCTCTGGCAAAGTCCACCCAAGACTGCTGAGGATATTTCTTCAGAGTTCTAAACACCTTTAAGTAACTAACAGGTAATAAATCGTAGGCTTTCAAAAGACAATCTTTTACCTGAGTATAATCAGAATATTGTTCAAAAGGTAAGTTTGCAGTTGTGGTTTGAGCTTTTCCTATTAAAGATGAATGTATTAAAGCAGCCCAATATTTAGGAGGCCATTGCATCACCGCCTGATTTTCGAATGCCTCAAAAAATGAATCTAAATTATCCTCAGTAAATTTAGGCATTACAGAGGCTGCTTCACTAAGGTCGAATGAAGGGATTGTATACATATTACTCGATTCTCTTTTTCTTCAGTACTTCCCGTTCATAAAGCAAAGATTCGCATTCAAAATTCTCCCTTTTTAGTTTTCTCTGGGCTTCTACAAAGGAGGTTTGAAGCGATAAAATACGTTCTAGACGTTCGAAATTCTCCTTTGATTGAATAGTAGTCAGAAGAGCTAAAGAGATTTGAAGTGGTACGTGTTCATCATCCACTAAGATTTTCTCTTGTTCCATTTCTAAAACATCTGTAAAGGGTTTACCTGGAACTGTTTCTTTAGCCTGATGGAGTTCTGTTCCCCATATAGTCCTTGGAGATGGAATTGGAGTCGTTGTAGCAGCGTAGTCTTTCCGAGTATCGGGAAGTTGATGTCCGTCGTCTCCAGTAGGGGTTGTTAGCATCGTAGTTCCGGCCTCGGGTGTCTGTAGTAAAGAATTATAAAAAGAAGGAATATCTGCTTCTCCATTCTCAGTCTCTGGATCCTGCTCATGTGGAAAAAGGACATTCTGTATCATACATCTGACTGTCTGAGCAGTAAAATGTCTGTCGTATTTTATGCCCAAGCTTCGTGCTAATTGCCAACAAGATTGAAGCTTCAAATTCTGTAATCTCTACCTTGTTATATCTTCAAACCTCTCTGCCATTTCTACATTCATTTTAAACGAAATTCAATGTTATGATCCCGGACAGGTCCCCACTTGTTACACTCCAAGGGGTGTAACCACTCAGTTTCCTTCTGGCTAGAGCATAACAACTTTGGCCAAAGAGGCTAGGGTAATAATAGTAATCCTCCGGAAATCTAATTTTAATGAAATATATTTATAATACAACAAAAAGCCAAAAATAATACTATACGAATTATCGTATATAAGTTATGAAAGCTTTTTTAAGGCTTTTATAACACATGATTAGGAGGAGATCCTAGATATAACATATGTACAGAGATTACTTTAATGAATAAAGTCTTATTTCCCAACTGGAAGCAATCAGAATAAAACAGAATATGTCCAGGCCGGATAATCAACCTTGGCCAGTGAGCATACAGGTCAGGTGGGTCACGTGACTCACCAACACTCAGTAGAGTAGTTGACCAAAAAAGGGGGGGGGGGAAGGGGGTGTAACCACTGAACACCACAGATTAACCATACACCAATACACCGGGCGGAAGGCATGTTACTTTACCTTCAATTAAACTTATCATGGCCATGTTACATAAATAATTATAATTGTTAATAAGAATAAGCCTTAATAATACAAGGACGTTCATTTCCAATTTAGCTATTAAAGGAAATAACCGCATTGTAATATTAAAGAAAGGTTAACAATAGGGGCATCACATATATCTCTGTCTATGTCTGACAGTTTTGACACAGTTCTTGAAGCTAGCCAAGGAGGGTCCCTTGCTGGATCAGGAACTTGCATTTTGGTAGCAAAGTGTTCAGCAAAGAGGTCCGCTTTCTTTTGACTACTAGTAGAGGTGGTCCCATCTTGTCGACTTAGAGGTGGAATGAGTTCATCAGGCAGATAACCTTGTCTGTCCTTAACCAGGGACCACCAGGTTTTGGAGCCTACCCTACCTGATGCTAGCTTTCCTTTTGTGTCCACCTCCAATTTAGCAATGGCCCACTTTTGAACATCACCCATATGCCTACAGGATTGCCTGTGCAAGTTCCTGTTATAGGTGGTAGGATGTCTCTTATACCTTCGCCATGCTTTGTACTTAGCAGTAGCAGTCTCTCTACAACGAAAGCCTAACCAAGGCTGATCTGTAGGCTTCGTCACATATTGCCGGTGAGGAACTGATTACCTCATTCTCCTCCTGTTCTTCAAGATTCTCCTTTGTATGGACTGATGAAGCCACTGTGTGGCGAAACGTTTCCTCAATAAAGATACCCAAGAGTTGCACATGTGTCTAATTTATCAACATGTCGGTTCTCTGAACAATTCATCTACAAACCTGTCAGACACTGCAACTTCTTGGGATCTTAATACTTGGGTATTCTTCACTTGCCTAATTCTTGGGCACGACCTACTTCCACATTGAACAAGTGTGACGCCACCTATGACTGCTGCACCTCTCCTGCCAACGGTTTATAAGCTCCTTCTCCGCACGTATGCCGTATTCTATTCAAGATTGATGGACTGACCACATCGACTCAAGGTTGAGGGACTGATTACCTCATTCTCCTCCTGTTCTACAAGATTCTCCTTTGTATGGACTGATGAAGCCACTGTGTGGCGAAACGTTTCCTCAATAAAGATACCCAAGAGTTGCACATGTGTCTAATTTATCAGGACTGCCCTTAGAGATCTACCATGAAGGTTATCACTGAGGAGACATAGCATAGAGCTTGCAAATCCAAGTGCTTGCTGTTTTGCTAAGAGGCCCTTGTGCCACACCTGGTCTGAAGCACCAGCAATGTCCAGTGCTACCACACAGCTGACTTTGGATTCATCCAGTGATTGGTGCCATTTAGTGGAAAAGTTTATCAACAGATTAGCAGCAGAGTAACCTTTCCTGAAGCCATATTGACGGTCACAAAGTAGTGAGTGGTAGTCAAAAAACTCTGTCATTTGTCTTGAGATTATTGTCTCAAGGATCTTGCCAATGATTGACAACAGTGACACTGGTCTGTAGTTGCTGAGTTCTGCTCTGCTCTTGTTTTTATGAACAGGGACTATATTTGCCTCTTTCAACAGAGAAGGCCATTTACCCTGTACTAGACAGTGCTGAAAGATGCGAGTTAGAGGTACTGCTAGCTGGTCTGCACATTTTCTTAGCAATCTTAGGCTCAACTTGTCTGGGCCCACAGCCTTTTCTTGGTCAAGCGATTTAAGAAGGAAACACACCTCCTCCTGCCTTATTGTCACCACTGACAGTTTTGACACAGTTCTTGCAGCTAGCCAAGGAGGGTCCCTTGCTGCATCAGGAACTTGGATTTTGGTAGCAAAGTGTTCGGCAAAGAGGTCTGCTTTCTCTTGACTACTAGTAGAGGTGGTCCCATCCTGTCGATTTAGAGATGGAATGAGTTCATCAGGCAGATAACCTTGTCTGTCCTTGACCAGGGACCACCAGGTTTTGGAGCCTACCATACCTGATGCTAGCTTTCTTTTTGTGTCCACTTCCCATATAGCGATGGCCCGCTTTTAAACTTCACCCATATGCCTACAGGCTTGCCTGTGCAAGTTCCTGCTATAGGTGGTAGGATGTCTCTTATACCTTCGCCATGCCCTGTACTTAGCAGTAGTAGCCTCTCTACAACGAAAGCAAAACCAAGGCTGATCTGTAGACTTCGTCACATATTGCTGGTGAGGAATGTGTTCTTGTTGAAGATTAAGGATGTGACCAGTGAAGGCTTTCACTTGGTTGCCGACATCCTCTTGGAGAAGAGCAATCCAATCGGTGGTGGCGAGCTCAGAGCAAAGGGCTGGCCAGTTACCTCTTTCCCACCATTCGTCTCTCAACCTGCTGGCTGAGAGGACGCCTGCTCCTGCTTACACCTGGTGGCGAACCATGTACTACAGTACGCAAGATGGCGGATCGTCAGGGTAGAAGAGTAAACACGGTCTGTGTTGAATTCATTTGTGGCTCTCTCAGTGGTGCAACGATGCATGTTTTGTTGCCTACCATTATTCGCGACGTCTACGGCATCCCCACTGAGGAATTATATGGTGTGGCTCTCAATGGGATGTCAAGGTTTTTTGTAAAATTCGCAAATGCCGGTTTTTACTCCAAGATTGTGGAAGCTTTTCAAAGAGGAAAATGGCGGTGAATTCAGCCGTAGAGGTATGCCTGCATGACGTCTCCACATACGTCACCTGGGTCAAAGTAAGGAACGTGCCTTTCGAGGCGGAGGAGTATGTTATTCGGAAAGTTTTTGGTAGATACGGCACGGTACATGCAGCGACCAAGGGAGTGTGGAGGGAGGGCCCATACGAGGGGCTCCCGGAAGGCTCCTGCACCCTCAAGATGACATTAAAACAGCCGATTCCATCTTACGTTCATCTGGAACACTACAGGACCCAAGTTTTTGTTCACTATGCAGGCCAACGGAAGACATGCAGGTTATGCAACTCGTATGACCAAATGGCTGCTAAGTGCTCCAGACGCCTGGTTGCACGCATCCGGGAACCTTCTCCTGTGGCCCTAAGAACCGAGGCCTTTGATCTGGGGACTGGTCCCTCGCCTGGACAAGGACCTAAGCTTTGGAGTGAGGAAGTACAACAAGAGGAGACGCGGTCTATGGCGTGTGCCACCCTGTCGGTGGACACTACAAACGTGCCCACGCCACCTGTGGGGCATACGGAGCCTGTGGAGTTGTCACAGGAAAGTTTGCTGAAGAACGTGCTAAACGATCTCCTGGATGGGGCAAATCATAGCCCAGACGTTACACCGGAGTGTCAAGAAGTGGTGAAGGATGATTCGCAAAATATGGGAGACCTGGACGTGACTACAATGACACGGTTGCATGAGGTGGTGGTGGAAGTCCACCAGGAGGCTTCGTCTGGTGAGGAGATGTGTGTGGAAGGTGGTTCCCGCAAACGGACGGCAGGAGTGTCGGATATAGACGAGGTCCTGACACCGGCACAGCGTCCAGGGAAGAAATTATGGTCGAAAGTGGCTGAGGCGCCTCTTGAAGACTGGGTTGTGGCAAGCGCCCAGCATATGGGTAGGGCACGGGGGGTGATGGGGGCCTTGGGAAGTCAAAGGTTAAAAAAGGTCAGTGTAATGTATGTGTGGGAACGGGAAAGACCCACAAACATAGAGGAAAACCTCCTTTTGTGAATTCAAGTGTGTTACCATCAATGTAAATGGCCTGCGGGCAGAGTTTGAGTGTGTGTGGATGGAGTGGTTCTTGCGCAGGTACACTGTGGACGTATGTTTCATACAAGAACACAATTATAAGTTTGGGCGAGAGTTACGGTTAAAAGGCTTCCGAATGTTTGTTAGCAGTTCTTTAAAATTAAAGGGTGGGGTAGCTATAGCGGTGAAGGAGTCCAGCCCTTGGCGTGTCTTGAGATGGGAGGAGGGGGGAGGTGGGAGTGTGGTGAGGGTAGATGGGTACTGGGGTGAGGTGAGGGTTTGTTTTATTGGCGTTTACAT
This sequence comes from Cherax quadricarinatus, assembly GCF_026875155.1. Lineage (NCBI taxonomy): Eukaryota > Metazoa > Arthropoda > Malacostraca > Decapoda > Parastacidae > Cherax > Cherax quadricarinatus. The sequence continues at coordinate 40,661,779 of NC_069399.1, forward strand.
GCCTGCGGAAAGCAACACTAAAGTTAAAATAGAATTTGTGAGGGAGGCTTTAACGTTTTACACTCGGGGTTTGCCGTTCATTACCGTCATGGGTGGGGATTGGAATTGCGTTATCCGCCATGGCGATGTTGAGCCGAAGGGGGCAGGGTGCGTTTTACCTGTTTACGGAATTGCTGGGGGATGCAGGGTTTTATGATGTGGTGGGGCGGGGTGGGTGGGGGGTGGAGCATACGTTCGTTCGCAGGGGCTATGCGGCCCATCTGGATAGACTTTATGTAACACAAGGAATTAGAGTTGGGCAAGTACAGACCTTTGATGTGGGGTTTTCAGATCACCGTGCAGTGCTAGCGGACTTGGACTGGGATGGAATGATCAGGATTTATCCATGTTATTGGAAACTAAACGTGCGGCTATTGGAGGGGGAGGGGGGTGGGTCCGCTTTTCAGGACTGGTGGAAGAATATCTGGGAAACGTGACAGGCAGGTGAATGTTTGTTGGAATGGTGGGAAACACGTGCCAAACCCGGAATAGCGAGTTATTATAAGAAACGGGGAAAAGAGGAGGCGAGATGGAGGTATGGGCTGCAAAACTATCTGGAGGGGCAGCTATGTGGGGGGCGGGAGTAGTAGGTATGACGACATTGAACATCTTCGTAGTCAACTTGCAGAAATTCACAATGAACGTTTCAATGCGGTTAGAGTCAGAGCAGGTATGGAAGAAGTGCTATGGGGTGACAAACCTTCGGGTTGTGTCTTGCGCAAATTTAGGGTCAGACAACAGGCGACGTCCCTCTTGCAATTGGAAGTATGAACGGATTTGGGTGGTTACCTGCCGGGTCAAGTACTCCTCACCACGGACAGCATGAGTTTTTATGCTGATCTATGGTTTGGGGAAAAGCTACAGCAGGGGGTAGGGGGGGTCCATGCGGGTGGCCTGGTGGGGAGGGATTTCAGAAAAGTTATAAGTGACAGAGATAGAACGGTACTAGAAGGTAGAATTCTAGTGGAGGAGGTAGAGGAGGCGGTTTTTAGTATGAGTAAAGGAAAGGCACCAGGTATAGATGGCATTTCGAATGATTTTATAGGGGCATTGGGAAGTATTTAAGCATTGTTTGGTTGATGTATTAAATTGCATGCTCACGGAGGGGAGGTTAGGTATGTCACAAAGTACGGGGGCAGTTGTGTTGGTGCCCAAAAAGGGAGGGGGGAGGGGTCTGAGTGCATATAGAGCAATATCTCTTATGTGCTCGGACTATAAAATCTTTGCAAAAGTTTTAGGAAACAGAATGAGGAAGGTTATGGGGTCGGTTATTCACGAGGGACAGCTAGGCATACCAGGTAGGAGCATGAGGGACGGGCATGTACGTATTAGGGAATTTTTGGAGGAATGTCAAGGGGGTAGGGTGTCCTCGGGCTTGACTGGCAAAATGCTTACGACTGTGCTGATAGGAATTTATTGAGGGTTATTTTATTGAAGCAGGGTTTTGGAGAGGGGATTGTAAGATGGGTTGATACCTTGTATGTCTCGGCTATGGTACGCATACAGGTAAACGGTAAATTGGGGCAGCCGGTCCGTATGGAAAGGGGTTTGAGGCAAGGGTGCCCCCTATCCCAGCTGCTTTTTGCTTGTATGCAAAACCCCTTTTATGAGCTGGTGGATGGTGGTTTGAGGCGTGGAACGCTGAGCAGTGACCATGCAGCGCGTGTGGTCGGGTACGTAGATGATACCACGATTTTGTTAAAAGGGGAGGAGGATTTGCAGATCGTGGGATGGATTGTTGAGTTTTTTTGGGCGTCAATAAGGCAAAATCGAAATTATTGGAGGTGGGTACATGGGTGGGGGGGGGGGCTAAAGGTATGGGTGGTCAGTCGTGGTGCAACTTAGAATATGTGGTATCGTGTACATGGCAGATGAGAGGGAGGGCCGAAGGGTAAACTCTGAATTGGTGGTTAACAAGGCTTTAGATTGACTTCGGGGGTTAAGAGCTGGGGATGTCTCATTGCAACAGAGGACAGTAGTGGTTAATACACTTGTTTATGGTAAGGTATGGGGTGTGGCTGAGGTGTACCCTTTAAGAGATATGGATATTCAGGAACTGCAGAGAAGGGTCTTACGTTATGCTTGGGTTTCGGGAGAGCTTGGTTAAGTCGGGAGGTTGTCATGGCCCATGTTCGTCGTGGGGGTTTAGGTCTCTTGGCTTTGGGGCCACGGGTGAAGGCCCTCTATGTAAAGCAGCGGTTCCTCAGGGCGGGCGGTGAGAAGGGCATCCGGGTGGGTCGGGTAATGATCGAAATGCGTAAATGGTGGAGCGGCAGGGGATTAATGGAGTGTGAGGACATGCTGCGTTTGTTGTTAAAGTTGAGAAATGCGCAACGGATCCGGGTGGGGCAAATGGTCAGCATATGTTGTCGTAGGGAAATTGTACAGGGATTGTCTGTTTTTCCACTGTATAATTGGGGGGAAATATGGGAAGGATTTTGTAAACTTAAGTTGGCACCAAGGGTTCGTGAATTGGTGTACAGATTTGTCATGGGAATTTTAGCATCAAAATCGGTCTTAAATAGGATGGGTTTGGTAAGGGAGGCGGATTGCTTGCGTTGCGGTCTCGAAGAAACAGCTTTTCATGCTGTCTACTTTTGTGATACCTTGGACAAAGTTCGTTCGTGGTTGGGGCGGGTTTTAGATTTTCTTAGTGGGGGAAGTATTTCAACCTTACGGGCCTTAACACTGGACGTTAGCGGAGTATCAAGTGAGGTACGAAGAGCAATAATGTACGTGGTGGCTGATTTCCTCTTTATCTCGTGGGGTATGCGGGAAACCGGGGGATCAGTTAGGATCAGGGCAATTGCGGCAGGTATCTACAGAACATATTGCAGAAATAAACTCATATATGGTAGAAGTTGGGATAATAGTTTTCCTTCAAAGTATCGAAGTCTTACTGTTCAAAGGTTGCTGCAACTGGGGGTGGGGTAAGGCAACGGGGGGCTGGACTCCCAACGTGGTAGCACCAAACGGTATGTTAGAGACTTCAGGGTAGAGGGCGGGTTTTAGGGAGTGACGTGTATGTATTATGAATGGTACCGTGTGTCTGTGTGTGTATGGTTGTGGCGTTGTGTGGCACTGAGATCTTGGATAATCCTAAAATGGTCATGCATTTTGATAATACAGATAAAAAGCAATATTTCAGTATATGTACCAGCCTCTAACAAGACTGAACTGGTTCCCGACTATGGCCGGGGTTTGGTGAAGTATGTTGGGTCTTTCCTGGAATTCCCGTTAGGTTTAGTTTAGTCATTTGTAAGCGGATGTCAGGCTGATATCACCGCTAAAAGTACAACGTTATACTGGCCTTTAAGGGGAATGTTCGTAAGCAGACCTTTTGGTGATGGTTGTAAAATGTTTCATTTGCCAAAGATTGTTTTTGTATATGTAGTAGCGGTCACCGCCGTGAGGGGGGGGGGTTGAGATGTATAATGTCCTATATTGTAATCTTTGGACATTCAAGTTCCTTGGGCAGCAGCTTTTGTGGGATATTGTTGTTCGTCACCCAGTGATATCACATGTATTTATTTTTCAGCATTTATGGTGCATATAGTCAGTTGATGTTCAATTAAGCACCTTTACTAATATCACTATATACAAGTAAGGTATATTTTTTGTGGGTTTATAATTAGTTTGAGAAACTAAATATGGGGTTGGTCGGGGTATTATGTGTCTTAGTGTTTCCTCATATGTAATCATACATGTTAGATCTGTAAAAGTCTAATGTTAATTATTAAACTCTCTTTGCATATTTTGATCCTTTTTCAGATATGCAAAACCAAAAAATAAAGAACACCATGTTTCAATTCAAGAGTCATGTAGGTTTCTGTTAGTTATTTTATATAACCATAGTACCATTGAGTGTACAATGTATTAGTTTATATGATATTGCTTTTGTATATAAATTTTTTATATAATCATAGTACCATGGAGTGTGCAATGCATTAGTTTATATGAAATTGTTTTTGTATATAAAATTTCATATACAATATGAATAAGACTGTCAGGTTTTGGTTATATAGTTATTTTGTGGTTAAGATATGTTCCGGTAGTCCTCTGTTTAGTTATATGTTGTCGTCTTATATAAAGTTTTCGCGTTTTTTGTTTTAAATCGTTTATGTATACCATCCATGAATACTGTGTTTTTTAAATAAAATATAAAAAAAAACCTCTTTCCCATAGCCAGGTTGTGCGTGTGGACTCCTCACCTCGTTCTTTCTGTCTGTCTGTCTGTGTCTCTGTCTCTGTCTGTCTGTCTGTCTGTCTGTCTGTCTGTCTGTCTGTCTGTCTCTGTCTCTGTCTCTGTCTCTCTCTCTCTCTCTCTCTCTCTCTCTCTCTCTCTCTCTCTCTCTCTCTCTCTCTCTCTCTCTCTCTCTCTCTCTCTCTCTCTCTCTCTCTCTCTCTCTCTCCTCTCTGCTTTGTTACCATCAGCTTGTGGTGACGTTAACTTCAGCTTTTACTGTAATGTAGCTGTCCGCCAGTGGACGTAACTTGGCAAAACTGTTTTTTTGGGGGGATGGTATTGTACCATAATGAGTGTGTGCGTGTGTATACTTACCTAATTGTGATTACAGTGGTCGAGTCACAGTTCCTGGTCCCGCCTCTTCGCTGCTCGCCAGCAGATCCACTTTCTTCCATCTTCGACCCTCTAATTAAAGCTATGTATGGATCCTGAAGTGTAGAATAGAGGGGTGGAAATAAATGGTATAAAATACCGACACAATGGCAATATAAACACAAATGCAGTATAATGTGATCCTTTATTGACTACGTTTCGCGTGCACTCAGAATCTGCAGCAACGAGTTCCTTGAGGAAGAATGCACTATAATTGAACAAATATTTTCTAAACTCCACTATCCTCGTCACTTCATCTGAGACTGCAGACGGCGAGCATTAAACATCTTCAACACACCCAGAGAAGACACTGCCGAGAAGAGATACATAGTCCTTCCCACCAACTCCATTGCCAAACATGTTTCCAACATCTTTGTCAAAACATCATTCCAAGTATCTACCTCCACAACCACGACCATCAAGGACATCACCAGTAGTAGGCAGGACAAGCCTCCATCCTCTGCAGGGGTATACATAATCCCTTGTAATGACTGCAACAAGTTATACGTGGGCGAAACATCAAGGGACCTCCAAACACGTATTTCAGAACACCAATACGCAAGCATGTCTGACGACACAAGGAATGCCTGCGTACAACACCGTAATTCACACAACCACTTGATAAACTACAGAAACTCAAGACTTATCGCCACAGAAGACAACACTAAATACCGAAGAATCCTGGAATCATCACTTATTTCTATATCCGACAACTTCAACCAGAATAGTGGCTTCTATAACATAGCTGAACCACTTGCCAAGAAACTTCTTCATCGCTATCCCACATAAGAACACTGTAGAAGGTCTGCTCACAAACTTATCCAATCTCCTTTCCAAGCTACCCAAGTTTTTAGACTCTATAACCCCACTCGGTACATCATCAGATGCAGCATTCTTCACCTGACCTCAGCCGGACTATAAATACTCGCGTTCCTTCCACCCCAGGTAGTTCTGTTTGACTTGAAAAAGCCCACTGTGTGGGCGAAACGTAGTCAATAAAGGATCACATTATACTGCATTTGTGTTTATATTGCCAGAATAGAGGGGTGTATTTGTAGGTGTATGACTGATTAGTTAGTGATCAAATCAAGCCATTAACAAAATTCAGCTCATAAAACCTGCCATCCCATTCCTGAAGCTGAATCTTACATGGTCCTCAGACAAATAGAGAAACTAAAACCTAACAAATCCCCAGGCCTTGATGAACTGTTTGCAAGGGTGTTAAAGAATGTAAAGAGGAACTTAGCATACCTTTGCCTAATCTTTTTAACATATCACTACAAACTGGCATAGTGCCTGATAAGTGGAAAATGGCAAATGTAATACCTATTTACAAGGCAGGTGACAGGTCCTTGGCTTCGAACTATGGACCAATAAGCCTTACCTCCATAATGGGAAAATTTATGGAATCAATAATTGCCGAAGCAATTTGTATCCCTCTTGATAGGCACAGACTGATTAATGAATCTCAACACGGTTTTACAAAGGGGCGTTCCTGTCTTACGAATTTACTAACATTTTTCACTAAGGTGTTTGAGGAGGTAGATCATGGCAATGACTATGATATTATATATATGGACTTCAGTAAGGCTTTCGATAGAGTTCCACATCAGAGGCTATTGAGGAAACGTCAGGCACACGGAATAGGAGGAGAAATTTTTTCCTGGGTAGAGGCATGGCTGACAAATAGGCAGCAGAGAGTTTGCATAAATGGTGAGAAATCAGAATGGGGGCACGTCACAAGCGGTGTTCCTCAGGGGTCAGTGTTGGGCCCGTTGTTGTTCACAATTTACATAAACGACATAGATGAGGGAATAAATAGCGGCATAAGCTAATTTGCTGATGACTCCAAAATAGGCCTTCCAGTTCATTCTAATGAGAACACTAGAGCACTCCAGGATGATTTGAATAGACTGATGCAATGGTCGGAGAAGTGGCAGATGCAGTTTAATATTGACAAATGCAAAGTTCTAAATGTTGGACAGTTAAATAACCATGCCACATATAAACTAAATGTAGATCTTAATGCTACTGATTGCGAAAAGGATTTAGGAGTTCTGGTTAGCAGTAATCTAAAACCAAGACAACAGTGCATTAGTGTTCGCAATAAAGCTAACAGAATTCTTGGCTTCATATCAAGAAGTATAAATAATACAAGTCCTCAGGTTGTTCTTCAACTCTATATATCCTTGGTTAGGCCTCATTTGGACTATGCTTCTCAGTTCTGGTCACCGTATTACAGAATGGATATAAATGCTCTGGAAAACGTACAGAAGAGGATGACAAAGTTGATCCCATGTCTCAGAAATCTTCCATATGAGGATAGACCGAGGGCCCTGAATTTGCACTCTCTCGAAAGGCGTACAATTAGGGGGGATATGATCGAGGTGTATAAATGGAAAACAGGAATAAATAAAGGGGATGTAAATAGCGTGCTGAAATTTTTCAGCCAAGACAGGGCTCGCAGCAATGGTTTCAAGTTGGAAAAATTCAGATTCAGGAAGGATATAGGAAAGCACTGGTTCGGTAATAGATTTGTGGATGAGTGGAACAAACTCCCGAGTACAGTTATTCAGGCTAAAACGTTGTGTAGTTTTAAAAATAGGTTAGATAAATATATGAGTGGGTGTGGGTGGGAGTGAGTTGGACCTGAGTAGCTTGTGCTGCTGGGTCTGGTGCCGTGTTCCTTCCTTGAGTGAAGGTGACCAGACTGGGTGGGTCATTGGGCTAATCCGGGGGGAAGGGGTTCATTGGGCTAATCGTGATACCTTGGACAAAGTTCGTTCGTGGTTGGGGCGGGTTTTAGATTTTCTTAGTGGGGGAAGTATTTCAACCTTACGGGCCTTAACATTGGACGTTAGCGGAGTATCAAGTGAGGTACGAAGAGCAATAATGTACGTGGTGGCTGATTTCCTCTTTATCTCGTGGGGTATGCGGGAAACCGGGGGATCAGTTAGGATCAGGGCAATTGCGGCAGGTATCTACAGAACATATTGCAGAAATAAACTCATATATGGTAGAAGTTGGGATAATAGTTTTCCTTCAAAGTATCGAAGTCTTACTGTTCAAAGGTTGCTGCAACTGGGGGTGGGGTAAGGCAACGGGGGGCTGGACTCCCAACGTGGTAGCACCAAACGGTATGTTAGAGACTTCAGGGTAGATGGCGGGTTTTAGGGAGTGACGTGTATGTATTATGAATGGTACCGTGTGTCTGTGTGTGTATGGTTGTGGCGTTGTGTGGCACTGAGATCTTGGATTAATCCTAAAATGGTCATGCATTTTGATAATACAGATAAAAAGCAATATTTCAGTATATGTACCAGCCTCTAACAAGACTGAACTGGTTCCCGACTATGGCCGGGGTTTGGTGATGTATGTTGGGTCTTTCCTGGAATTCCCGTTAGGTTTAGTTTAGTCATTTGTAAGCGGATGTCAGGCTGATATCACCGCTAAAAGTACAACGTTATACTGGCCTTTAAGGGGAATGTTCGTAAGCAGACCTTTTGGTGATGGTTGTAAAATGTTTCATTTGCCAAAGATTGTTTTTGTATATGTAGTAGCGGTCACCGCCGTGAGGGGGGGGGGGTTGAGATGTATAATGTCCTATATTGTAATCTTTGGACATTCAAGTTCCTTGGGCAGCAGCTTTTGTGGGATATGTTGTTCCGTCACCCAGTGATATCACATGTATTTATTTTTTATCATTTATGGTGCATATAGTCAGTTGATGTTCAATTAAGCACCTTTACTAATATCACTATATACAAGCAAGGTATATTTTTTGTGGGTTTATAATTAGTTTGAGAAACTAAATATGGGGTTGGTCGGGGTATTATGTGTCTTAGTGTTTCCTCATATGTAATCATACATGTTAGATCTGTAAAAGTCTAATGTTAATTATTAAACTCTCTTTGCATATTTTGATTCCTTTTTCAGATATGAAAAACCAAAAATAAAGAACACCATGTTTCAATTTCAAGAGTCATGTAGGTTTCTGTTAGTTATTTTATATAACCATAGTACCATTGAGTGTACAATGTATTAGTTTATATGATATTTCTTTTGTATATAAATTTTTTATATAATCATAGTACCATGGAGTGTGCAATGCATTAGTTTATATGAAATTGTTTTTGTATATAAAATTTCATATACAATATGAATAAGACTGTCAGGTTTTGGTTATATAGTTATTTTGTGGTTAAGATATGTTCCGGTAGTCTTCTGTTTAGTTATATGTTGTCGTCTTATATAAAGTTTTCGCGTTTTTTGTTTTAAATCGTTTATGTATACCATCCATGTATACTGTGTTTTTTTAAATAAAATATAAAAAAAAACTCTTTCCCATAGCCAGGTTGTGCGTGTGGACTCCTTACCTCGTTCTTTCTGTCTGTCTGTGTCTCTGTCTCTGTCTGTCTGTCTGTCTGTCTGTCTGTCTGTGTCTCTGTCTCTGTCTGTCTGTCTGTCTCTGTCTCTGTCTCTGTCTCTGTCTCTGTCTCTGTCTCTGTCTGTCTCTCTCTCTCTCTCTCTCTCTCTCTCTCTCTCTCTCTCTCTCTCTCTCTCTCTCTCTCTCTCTCTCTCTCTCTCTCTCTCTCTCTCTCCTCTCTGCTTTGTTACCATCAGCTGGTGGTGACGTTAACTTCAGCTTTTACGGTAATGTAGCTGTCCGCCAGTGGACGTAACTTGGCAAAACTGTTTTTTTGGGGGGATGGTATTGTACCATAATGAGTGTGTGCGTGTGTATACTTACCTAATTGTGATTACAGTGGTCGAGTCACAGTTCCTGGTCCCGCCTCTTCGCTGCTCGCCAGCAGGTCCACTTTCTCCCATCTTCGACCATCTAATTAAAGCTATGTATGGATCCTGAAGTGTAGAATAGAGGGGTGTATTTGTAGGTGTATGACTGATTAGTTAGTAATCAAATCAAGCCATTAACAAAATTCAGCTCATAAAACCTGCCATCCCATTCCTGAAGCCGAATCTTACATGGTCCTCAGACAAATAGAGAAACTAAAACCTAACAAATCCCCAGGCCCTGATGAACTGTTTGCAAGGGTGTTAAAGGAATGTAAAGAGGAACTTAGCATACCTTTGCCTAATCTTTTTAACATATCACTACAAACTGGCATAGTGCCTGATAAGTGGAAAATGGCAAATGTAATACCTATTTACAAGGCAGGTGACAGGTCCTTGGCTTCGAACTATGGACCAATAAGCCTTACCTCCATAATGGGAAAATTTATGGAATCAATAATTGCCGAAGCAATTTGTATCCCTCTTGATAGGCACAGACTGATTAATGAATCTCAACACGGTTTTACAAAGGGGCGTTCCTGTCTTACGAATTTACTAACATTTTTCACTAAGGTGTTTGAGGAGGTAGATCATGGCAATGACTATGATATTATATATATGGACTTCAGTAAGGCTTTCGATAGAGTTCCACATCAGAGGCTATTGAGGAAACGTCAGGCACACGGAATAGGAGGAGAAATTTTTTCCTGGGTAGAGGCATGGCTGACAAATAGGCAGCAGAGAGTTTGCATAAATGGTGAGAAATCAGAATGGGGGCACGTCACAAGCGGTGTTCCTCAGGGATCAGTGTTGGGCCCGTTGTTGTTCACAATTTACATAAACGACATAGATGAGGGAATAAATAGCGGCATAAGCTAATTTGCTGATGACACCAAAATAGGCCGTCCAGTTCATTCCAGTGAGAACACTAGAGCACTCCAGGATGATTTGAATAGACTGATGCAGTGGTCGGAGAAGTGGCAGATGCAGTTTAATATTGACAAATGCAAAGTTCTAAATGTTGGACAGTTAAATAACCATGCCACATATAAACTAAATAATGTAGATCTTAATGCTACTGATTGCGAAAAGGATTTATGAGTTCTGGTTAGCAGTAATCTAAAACCAAGACAACAGTGCATTAGTGTTCGCAATAAAGCTAACAGAATTCTTGGCTTTATATCAAGAAGTATAAATAATAGAAGTCCTCAGGTTGTTCTTCAACTCTATATATCCTTGGTTAGGCCTCATTTAGACTATGCTGCTCAGTTCTGGTCACCGTATTACAGAATGGATATAAATGCTCTGGAAAACGTACAGAGGAGGATGACAAAGATGATCGCATGTCTCAGAAATCTTCCATATGAGGATAGACCGAGGGCCCTGAATTTGCACTCTCTCGAAAGGCGTAGAATTAGGGGGGATATGATCGAGGTGTATAAATGGAAAACAGGAATAAATAAAGGGGATGTAAATAGCGTGCTGAAAATTTTCAGCCAAGACAGGACTCGCAGCAATGGTTTCAAGTTGGAAAAATTCAGATTCAGGAAGGATATAGGAAAGCACTGGTTTGGTAATAGAGTTGTGGATGAGTGGAACAAACTCCCGAGTACAGTTATTCAGGCTAAAACGTTGTGTAGTTTTAAAAATAGGTTAGATAAATACATGAGTGAGTGTGGGTGGGTGTGAGTTGGACCTGAGTAGCTTGTGCTGCTGGGTCTGGTGCCGTGTTCCTTCCTTGAGTGAAGGTGACCAGACTGGGTGGGTCATTGGGCTAATCCGGGGGGGGTTCATTGGGCTAATCGTGGGGGGGGGGACATGGACCTGCTCCGCATGGGTCAGTAGGCCTGTTGCAGTGTGCCTTCTTTCTTTTGTTCTTATGTTTAGTTCTACACAAGAGCAGTTTTAGCCAGTTGTATTTGTAGTTAAATCTCTGATTAACTGGAAGCTGTTGGAAGACGCTTCATATGTGGCCAGCGCCACTGACATACATATAAAATGTGCACACAATGTACTGTCTAGGCACTTACTTTCACGAAGTTTGGGGTCTAAGGTGCTTCCGTAGGGACACCTTAGATACTTGTACAAGTCACTCCTTCTACCCGGCTTCGTCAGAGCAAAGATATCGCCTGTTGCCATATGTGATCTAATCCGTTTTGTAATAAATTAACGTATGTTAGTGAACGTCAAAGCACTAGTCTAATGTGGGGTAAGTAGTTCCCTAACTAGATAGTTAATAGATCAGCTTAATTAGGCAATCTGTTCACACTCCTCTTCACACACGTGTATTCTTTTTGTGTCTTAGCCCTGCGTACCAGGCGTGGGTAGGTGTACCCCCGTAGGTGCCTGGTCAAATCCCCACCGTTGTCAATTTGGGTAGGCTGTGAAAGTAATTGTGGATACTAAACTAAACTATCATCTGCCTAATTCTAGCTTAGCTTAAATACTTAAAAGAAGTGGAAAATCCTAGAGGGATTAATAAGAAACTTGCACACGAAAATCACTCCCTGAGAAAGCAAAAGACTCGACAGGAGATGCAACATTCCCCCAATGAAAAGCATGGGTGCCACGAGTGCACTGACAACACAGTAAGTGTCCGGGGCCCAAGACTTTTCAACTGCCTCTCAGCATACAAACGGGGAATTACCAATAGACACCTGGCTGTCTTCAAGACGGCACTGGACAGACACTTAAAGTTAGTACTTGACCAGCCGGGCTGTGGTCCGTGCGTCAGTTTGCGTGCGGCCAGCAGTAACTACCTGGTTGATCAGACCCTGATCCACAATGAGGCCTGGTCACAGACCGAGCCGCGGGGGCGTTGACCCCCGAAACTCTCTCCAGGTAAACTCCAGGTATCATATACTGTATCATACCGACACCATTCACTATAATATACTGTCGTCAGAATGATCCAGTAGAGGGGCATCATCCGCCACTTTATGCTCAATGATCTCATCATCCTCGGCTATTATACCTCGTTTATAATCATTCGTGTTTATATGCTAATCACCATATAGACACGAATGATCATAAACGTGGTATAAAAGCCAGGGTAAATTTGCATTGTGTCATGTGTGTCTCCGAGAGAGAGAGAGAGAGAGAGAGAGAGAGAGAGAGAGAGAGAGAGAGAGAGAGAGAGAGAGAGAGAGAGAGAGAGAGAGAGAGAGAGAGAGAGAGAGAGAGAGAGAGAGAGAGAGAGAGAGAGACAAACATTAATGCTCGCGGATAAAACAATTATTCACACATAAAGTTTGTTTTAAGAGCTTCAGATCTGGCACTCGTGCACAATGACACTTGTTTTAAGAGCTTCAGATCTGGCACTCGTGCACAATGACACTTGTTTTAAGAGCTTCAGATCTGGCACTCGTGCACAATGGCACTTGTTTTAAGAGCTTCAGATCTGGCACTCGTGCACAATGGCACTTGTTTTAAGAGCTTCAGATCTGGCACTCGTGCACAATGGCACTTGTTTTAAGAGCTTCAGATCTGGCACTCGTGCACAATGGCACTTGTTTTAAGAGCTTCAGATCTGGCACTCGTGCACAATGGCACTTGTTTTAAGAGCTTCAGATCTGGCACTCGTGCACAATGGCACTTGTTTTAAGAGCTTCAGATCTGGCACTCGTGCACAATGGCACTTGTTTTAAGAGCTTCAGATCTGGCACTCGTGCACAATGGCACTTGTTTTAAGAGCTTCAGATCTGGCACTCGTGCACAATGGCACTTGTTTTAAGAGCTTCAGATCTGGCACTCGTGCACAATGGCACTTGTTTTAAGAGCTTCAGATCTGGCACTCGTGCACAATGGCATTTTATTTATAAACGAAATCATTCAGAAGATTTTTTTTTCTTTTTTTTTTTTTTTTTTTGCTTTTTCACAGAAGAAAGCAATTGAACTCAGGCTTTTGTTGTTGCTGTGGTTGTTGTTTGTTACTGGAGCTGTTGTTTGATGTGTTGGTGGTGCTGATGTTGTTTGTTGTTGTTGTTTGTTCTTGTTCTTGTTGTTGTTGTTGTTGTTGTTTTATTGTTGTTGGTGGTGGTTGTCATGGTGGCGTTTTTATTTTTATTGTTATAACTGTTGTATTTGTTTTTATTTTTGTTGTTGTTTTTGTGTTAGATTGTTATTGTTTTCGTTGAATATTATTCAGTTGTTGACGAACACTGGTAAGGGAACGTATCTTATTATCTATGTAAGATTGACCTCTGAGCCGACTGGATAGCACTGCAGCAGGTCTGCTCGCCCATGGTAGTATGGTAGGCCAAGAAGCAATCAGTGAAGAGGCGGGGCCAGGAGCTATGAATCGACCCTTGCAACTACAAATAGGTGAGTACAAATAGGTGAGTACCGTCTCACACCGATGATCAGAGCAAGACGTCCGTACGCCAACTCCAGCGCATGACGTACCACGTTGTGAAGGTCGTCCTCCAACTAAGTTAAACACACGAACTGTCTCAGATGGGAACAGTAGCGTCTTCAAGAAGCAAACATATAATAAGATAATCTTTATTCAGGAACGTTATAGATGATTTTATAGATTATTATTATAAATTTGTGGACTGATTTTGCAGGCACATAAACCAACTGTCCTGGATGAGAATACAGTAGTCTACTTAAAAGAAACATAAACACACCAACTGTCCTAGATGAGAATACAGTAGTCTACTTAAAAGAAACATAAACACACCATCTATCCTGGATAGAAATCAGACGAAGACAAACACTCCAAGCGTCGCTTTAATGGTGAAGTGATTCTGCTGGTCTCTGGCGCGCCATCATACCTGCAGGTAACTCATTGGCACACGCGGTGTTTGCAGAACTTAATGGCACTTTCGGACAGAAATTTATTATTCGGTCGAGACGGTATCACTGGAGCGAGACTCTGATGAAGAAACTTGGGAAGTGGAGGAATTGAGTTGCACTCTGTGGAGGGAGGGAGGAAGGAAGGATGTAGAGATGAGGAGAAAACAGGAAGAAAGAGAAAGGAAACGGATGGTGTAGGTATGAGGTAATGGAGAATGCATTAAATAACAAGTGCATATATATACTATATAATCCATATATATATATATATATATATATATATATATATATATATATATATATATATTTTATATATATATATATATATATATATATATATATATATATATATATATATATATATATACCCATCGCTTATCACTGGTCAACAACCAAAATGCTTCCGAGACTAGAGTAGCAATTTCCAACTAATTTTAGGTCACTGATAATGAATATCATGGCTAAAATTGTTGGTTAGCTCTACTTTTCAGTATACACCTACGTGTCACAATAGGTTCCAACAGGCTTGTGGCAGTGTGTTTCTTACCGCACTCACAGTCTCACTGCCCTTCGTTATTGTTCCAACAATCAAAGGTGGTTGTGCTGTGTAAGTTTATATTTTAAGGTGAAAGTAGGTGATTTTCTTAGTGATGAGCTTGCAGGGCGGATACACCAAGTACTGCTGCTTTCTGTGTGAATGGGACAGCCGTACAAAATGTTCCCACTACATCAGGAGAGACTGGACACCTCGTTAGTCATAGGAGTCTGGGATGAAAAATGTTCAACATCCACCTCTCATTGAACCAAACAAAATTTGGCTACCACCACTACACATAAAATTGGTGCTCATGAAAAATTTTGTAAAAGCTATGGACAAATCAGGTCAGGGATTCAAGTATTTAACATTAAAATTCCTCTCACTGAGCAATGCTAAGAGAGGGAGTCTTCAATGGTCCTCAGATTCGAGAGCTTCTTAAAGATGGTGACTTTGAATCAGACCTTCATGGGGAGGAGAAAGCTGTTTGGGAAGCATTCACGTAAGAGGGGAAAGAATTTCTAGGAAACAGAATGGAAGGCAACTATGAAGAATTGGTGAAACACTTCATCAAGGCTTACAAGAACATGGGATGTAACATGTCACTTAAAATCCACTTTTTGGACTCACATTTAGACTTTTTTCCAGCGAACTGTGGGGCAGTTAGTGACGAACATGGTGAAAAGTTTCACCAAAATGTTTCAACCATGGAAAAATTGTGCCAGGGCAAATGGGGCACAAGAATGCTTGCAGACTATTGCTGGACATTGACAAGAGATGATTCTTCAGCCCACTACAATGGAACCTCGAGTTTCGAACTTAATCCGTTGCAGGAGCTAGTTCTAAAGTCGAAATGTTGGAAAGTCAAAGCAATATTTCCGATAAGAAATAATGGAAATACAATTAATCCGTTCCAGAAACCCAAAAATATTCACAAAAAATACATTTTATAGAGATTACATTATAGTTTTACATACGCACAACAAACATACATAGTACAATTAGTAATACATAAACACATAAAATAACATTTTTACTTACCTTTATTGAAGACTGTTGATGGCATCTGGAAGATGGTGAGGAGTGAGGGAGCACTTATTGTTTGGAAGGGGAATCCCTTTCCATAAAGACTTTTGGTAACAAGTCCTTATCTGGGGTTACTGCCAGCCACACAGCCAGCCAGCCAGCCAGCCAGCCAGCCAGCCAGCCAGCCAGCCAGCCAGCAGCCAGCCAGCCAGCCAGATATCCAGCCAGCCAAATATCCAGCCAGCCAGATAGCCAGCCAGTCAGATAGCTGGCCAGTCAGATAGCCAGCCAGCCAGATAGCCAGCCAGCCAGATAGCCAGCCAGCCAGATAGCCAGTCAGCCAGCCAGTCAGTCAGCCAGCCAGCCATCCAGCCAGCCAGTCAGCCAGCCAGCCAGCCAGCCAGCCAGCCAGCCAGCCAGCTAGATAGCAGCCAGCCAGATAGCCACCACCATCCACCACCACCACCCACCAATACCATCCACCATCACCATCCACCAATACCATCCACCACCACCACCATCACCCACCATCAACTACCATCATCCACCAATACCATCCACCACCATACACCAATAACATCCACCATCACCACCATGGTAGCTTATTTCACAGTCAGACTTAATAAGCAAGTGCCAAACACAATGAACTAATTGTGAAATGTTTAAATGAGTGGCAGGTTAGTGTTCACTCAAGCATCAACAAAGCTAGACTGGCTCACAAGGGGACACAGACAGAGCCGGCTGGCGACAGGTCCGGTGCCCTGCGGTTCGAAAGATGGGGAGCGTTCGATAATCAGGACAAAATTGGTTTGAAAAATGTGTTCTAAACTCGAAGAGTTCGATAATCGATACGTTCGAAACTCGGGGTTCCACTGTATAAGCGTCAAGCAAAAAGGCTGAGAATAGGTACAGATTAGAGTTTATAACATACTGACACATACTGCACATTATTATAAAATAATCAAATATTACATGTCTCATATCTTTAAAACTATAGTAAATAATCATTTTTCAAGGTGATATTTGGATTCAGGACATGAAAATACATTAGAATTAACTAATCTCATTTAAGAAGCATACAACTTTTCAAAAACTGTTGACCAGTGTTACCTATTCAACCCACTGTAGTCTGTACCATTTCCTGTATCGTATCTTAAAACCGCTGAGACGGGGTCACCGACTCAGACACCTTGAATATAATCGGATTTATGATTTATCCATTAATAATTTAGCACAAGATAATTCCCAACACCATCAGTGAATAAAATTATCATTGTTTATTAAGCAGTAGTTATCATGAGTTATATCTGATGACCTTGTTAAGGTTAGATTAATCTGATCTACTTATAGTTTAGCATATATATATATAGTAGAGCAGTGCCCTAAAATATGTAATTAACACCGATATATTTTAGCAACTAATAACAAGGCGCAACTGAGAGATACTATCTCTTCACATGTGTCCAGAGACTCTTGTCTAGAGACGCAATCACTTGTTTGGTGTCACCTTTAATGTTATCTCGTTATTGAGTCATTCCACGTGAGGCAACACTTGTGTAAGAACCTTGTGATAGCCTTGAACAACAAGGTCACACACACACACACACACACACACACACACACACACACACACACACCACACTGATGATGTGTAGGTGAGTTAATTCATCTGCTGGACATTCAGTCAATCACGCTGCCTGACTGTCCAGTCAAACAGTGGACCACCCGTGATGTGCCTTCATTATCATCTGAATCCAGTTCAGCCAGGGAGAGTGGGTGGAAGGGAAGGGGTGATGGGAGAGGGTAGTTAGAGGGTTAGGGTGGGAGGGGAACGAGGGGAAGAATACCTAATGGCAGTTGTTCATTGCTCTTGCTTCAGATATTGACCAGCATGTTTTGCATGCGACGCTGTGTGTGTGCGTGCTGCCAGGCTTTGTGATGACGTACTTATGTGCGATGAGTTGTGCATGATGATTTGTGTACTCACCTATTTATGGTTGCAGAGGTCGATTCATAGCTCCTGGCCCTGCCTCTTCATTGCTCGCTACTAGGTCCTCACTCTCTGTCCTCCATGAGCTTTATCAAACTTCGTCTTAAAACAATGTATGGTTCCTGCCTCCAATACGTCACTTGCCAGACTATCCCACATCCTGATAACTCTGTGACTATAGAAATACTTCCTAACATCCCTTTGACTCATCTCAGTCATTAGCTTCCAACTGAGACCCCTTGTTTCTGTATCCAATCTCTGGAACATCCTGTCTCTGTCCACTCTGTCAATTACTCGTATGTCGTTATCATGTCTCCCCTACCCCTTCTGTGCTCCAGGGTGGTCAGGCCGATTTCCCTTAACATTTCTTAGTAGGATATTCCCATTACCTCTGGGACTAGTTTGTTGCAAACATTTACACTTTCTCTAATTTCTTGACGTGCTTGACCAGGAGTGGGTTCCAAACTGGTGCTGCATACTCAAGTATGGGCCTGACATACACGGTGTACAGAGTCTTGAACGATTCCTGACTGAGGTATCGGAATGCTATTCTTAGGTTTGCAAGGAGTTTATATGCTGCAGCAGTTATCTGGTTGATGTGTGCCTAAGGAGATGTGCTCGGTATTATACTCACCCCAAGATCCTTTTCCTTGTATGAGGTTTACAGTCATTGCCCACCTAGCCTATACCCTGTCTGCTGTCTTCTTTGCTTTTCCCTGATCTTCATGACTTTGCATTTGGCGGGGTTAAATTCGAGGAAACAGTTGCTGGTCCAGGCTTTCAGCTTGTCCAGGTCTCTTTGTAGTCCTGCCTGATCCTCATTAGATTTGATTCTCCTCATTAACTTCACATCGTCTCCAAATAGGGACACTTCTGAGTCTGTCTCTTCCGTCATGTCATTCATATATGCCAAAAACAGCACTGGTCCTAGGACTGACCCCTGTGAAACCCCGCTCGTCACAGGCGCCCACTCGGACACCTCGTCACGTACCATGGCTCGTTGTTGCTCCCTGTAAGGTATTCTCTGTTCCACTGCAGTGCCTTTCCTGTTATGCATGCTTGATACTTTAGCTTTTACACTAACCTCTTGTGAGGAACTGAGTCCAAAAAAATGCAATCTACCCACCCCTCTCTCTCGTGTCTTACTTTTGTTACCTTATCATAAAACTCGTGTAGGTTTGTGACACAGGATTTCCCTTCCCTGAAATCGTGGTGGTTGTCATTTATAAGCTTGTTTCTTTGTAGGTGCTCCACAACTCTCCTGATAACCTTCTCCATGACTTTATATACTATACATGCAACTAACACATGTCTGTAGTTTAATTAATGCCTCATTTCTCTCTCCCTTGAAATTGGGACTACATTTGCCATCTTTCATACCTCAGGTAGTTGCTCAGTTTCAATGGATTTGTTGAAGATTTTTATTTATTAGAGAGAAGTTGTCCGGTCCCACTGCCTTTGAGTTATCAAGTTCACATAGCAGCTTCTTCACCTCCTCCTCAGTTGTGTGTATCTCTTCCAGAACTTGTTGATGTATCCCTTGTTGGTGTACCTCCTTTTCTGACTTCCTCGAGTCCTTCCTCTCTCCACTGTGAATACTTCTTTAAATCTCATGTTGAGTTCCTCACATACTTCTTGGCTGTTTCTTGTGAACTCTCCATCTTCCTTCCTCAGCCTGATTACCTGGTACATGGCTGTTGTTTTCCTCCTGATGTTGCTATACATCAGCTTTGGGTCAAATTTGACTTTTGGTGCTATGTCGTTGTTGTATTATTGCTGGGCCTCCCTCCTTATCCCTGCATATTCATTTCTGGTTCTTAGACTAATCTCTTTATTTTCCCGGGTTCTTTGTCTTCTGTACTTTTTCCACTCTCTGACACATTTAGTTTTTGCCTCCTTACACTTTTGTCCTTTTTCTGGTCTCCCCATTATTACAGTTGCCCTTGGGAACAAAGCTCTCCTCGTTTCCTTTGCGTTTTGTTGACATAGTCCTAGTTTCCTTTCCCCAAATTTTTCCTACCGTTTCTTTCCCACTAAACCCCTTTGGGGGAAGTTCCTCATCCCTTGAGTCCATCCTTTTATTTTTTGATTCTCCCATTTATTCCTGCTAACCTCTCCATTTGTAATTCCTATGTATTCTAAGCTCAGAACCCTGACACTAGCCCCAAGGGAGCCTTTAGTATGTGAGTCCTCGAGTCTCAGGCACTCAAGATGAAAAACTAGGTCCATCTTGCTGGTTATCCTCCCCTTTCTCCTCTGGTAGTGTCTCTCTAAATGTTGATGCTAAATTTTTCCCAGTCCCAAACTACCATCATTTTGGGGGTCCCATTTTTTTGGGCCTCCATGTGGCTCCAGGTTTTCCCAGTCATCTCCTTGTGTTTGAAGTCACCCATAACTAGTAACTTTGCTCTCCCCCATGTGAGCTTTCTAGCCACCCAGCTATGTGTCCACCATTGTTCTTTTTGCTTTTCTGTTTTTCTTCCGGGCCTCCTGCGTTCCTAAATTTTGCCCCTACTTGTGCCCTTTCGCCTGTTCTGTCCTTTCCTTCTATTTAAACAAATTCCCATGTTTTATAATGGCAGTGAAATTCCCCTCCCCCTCTGCTCTCTCTATATTTTTCGGGATCTGACCGGGGTTTAGAATGTTTGCATCTGTTATACTGGTAGTTTTGTTTCTGTGAGTACTATGATGTCTGAATTTGTATCTAAACCTTTAAAAATTTTCTTTTCTAAAAGTTGGTCAGGGGGATCCGGGGGTTTGGGGAAAGTGGAGACTGAAAAGGGATTATGAAGGGGGGGGGGGTTGATGTAAAGGCAATTTTTTAAATGATGGGGGGGGGGGCAGTGGGTACAGTATAGGGGTTTTTGGGGGTTGATTGCTTGGTTGTATTGGGGGTTGTTCAGGTTGAGGGTTTTTCAGGGGGTTGTGAGGGGGTTTTTTTTTGCTCTTCTGAGTTTAGGTTCTCTTGCCATTTTCTCTTTGCCTCTCTTCCTCCTTGCATCTCTGTGCCCTCCTTTCAGTTTTTGTTTTCCTTTCTCGTTTCTGTCAGGTCGAGGAAACCCCCTGGTATCCCAAATGTCCCTGAGTCTGCTTTCTCCTGAAGGCCCTTTTTAAAAACTGATTCGGCCAAAAAATTACTTTGACTGGCCGTTTTTTTCCTCTTGAAAATTTCCCCCTTTTTCTCATAAAATTTGCGGCTGTACCTGTCACCCCTTCTTTTTGCTTGCAAGTCTTTAAATTTGCTTTTTTCTTCCCTTGTCTTCATGCTTTATAAATTTTCCCTTCAATTTCCTGGAGTCCATAAACGAAGACTGACCTCCCCCTTTTTTTCCCCCACTGCTTTTCCCATTGCATCCATGTTCGTTTTCGTTGCTCCAATGCAGCTTCCCCTTTTTTCAATTTCTCTATCTTTTTCCCTTGTCCCCATTGGCTGTCATTTTTCCTTCTCAGCTGTTCCTGGGCACTTCTGTAGTCTGTTAGGGCCTTTGCATATACCTTAGCTCTTTCATTTTATACACCCCCCTCAATTTTTTTGGTGTGCTCTTTTTTTTTTTTCCAGGGCCCCATGGTGGTCTGATAGGCCCTCTGCATACAGTTTAACCCCTTTTTTCCTACAGTCCCCTTTTGTGACTGACAGCTTTTGATGTAATGCATGTATTGCTTTTTGGGTCTTTGGGGATGCTTCAAATTTTCCATTTCCCTTTTCCCAGATTTCTCTATCAAGTGCTTCTGTGACTTGTAGCTCCCAATTCCGCCTCTGCAGCTATCTTTCACCCATTTTCTTGTTAAGTTTCACCTAGCTTCCTTCCCCAATCATGCTCCCTTTTCACGAATTTGGGTACCCCCCCTTCCCTTTCCCCAGATCATCCCCGTCCCGGGTTTTTTGCTGTTCTCTGGCAACCCCTTTTTTTTTTAGTTCCACAAAATGAAAAACTTGTTTTTTTCTTTGTGGTCGTTTGTGTTTTGGATGTGTGTTTGTGATGTGTGTGTGTGTGGGTGTGGTGTGTGTTGTGTGTGTTTTGTGTTGCAGGGGTCGGATCCCCCCAGGCCCCGCCTCTTTACTATCGTACTTGGTCCTCTCTCTCCCTCTCCAGGGTTTTTAATCCCTCGTCTTAAGGTATGATGGCCCCTGCCCCCATACATTACTTGTTGACTCTCCACTTCCTGATACTCATTTTGAAGAAAACTTCCTAACACCCCTTTTTCTCAATAGTCTTAAATTTTTTCAGGTGTGCCCCCTTTTTTCTTTGTTCCCTCTCTGGAACATCCTGTCTCGTCCACCTTGTCTATTCCACCATATTTTGATTTGTGGGGGGAAAAGTTAAATTTTGGGTAGTGGTAATTAGGGTGATTTGCATGTTAAGTAGGGTGATTTAGCCCCCGGTATTCCCCCCCCCAAACCCCTTTCTCCACCCGGCAAGGGTGATTTGGGGCTCTGGACCAGGAAGGGTCACTTACAGCGCTCCAAACCTCTGAAGTTTTCGCCTCTGGTCGTCTTAATTTATATTTTTTTTTAAAAGCTTATTTTTTGTTTAATTTTTGGATTTGGTTGATTGCTTTTAAAGTAAGAGTTTTTTGTGTAATCCCACATTTCTTTTAAATCCCATACATTCTTATCATGGAGTGATTTATGAAGCGGTAGGTATTTTTTTTCACTTTCTAGCTTGGATCCCAGCTAGGGTCATCTGGCACTACAGAGATTTCTTGGGTAAAACCTAAATTTTTTTACGAGACTACCCAAAATCTACTTCCCCTTTTGTAGAAAAACCCCAGGCAGCTACCCCTAATTCTTCATGGCGAAAAACCTGCGTCCTGTCATCGGGGGATGATACCCAAGGGTTTTCGACATCAAGTGTGGCTAAATTACGTTGAGTTTACGTACCCGTGGAACCCCTTCCACCCCTCTGTTTCATCCTTTACGACAACGGGGGTTTCAACAACACCGGTTTGAGTTCAATACTACTTGTATTTTTTTTTATTTTTTCCTAAAAAGGTTTAATGGTCCTTTTTTAATTTTTTTATTTTATTACCTTTATTTTAAAAAAATTGATTATTGTTTTTGTTTTTTTTTATTAGTTTTTTTTCCTGAAAGGACCCGCCTTTGGGGAGTTATTTTGAGGGCGAGTAAAACCTTCACAATGTTTTTGTCATGTTCCCCCCACCTTCCTGCCCACAGTGTGTCAGGCCCTTTTTCCCCCAACTTTCTTTGTTGGACAATTCCCTGAGCTCTGGGAAAAAACCCCTTTCGCAAACCTTTGCGCTTTCTCTAATTCTTGACATGCTTGACAAGGTGGGTTCCAAATGGTTGCATACTCCCGTATGGGCCTGTGTACAAGTTGTACGTGTTTGAACGATTTCCTTTCTAAAGGTTTAAACGTTTTTTTCAGATTTGCCCGGGACCCCCATGATGCAGCGTTTTTCTGGTTAGTGTGCTTCCAGAGATGTGCTTGGGGTTCACCAACCCCAAAATATTTTCCTTGAGCGAGGTTTGAGTTTTGACCACCTAGCCATCCCGTCTGCGGTCTTCTTTTTTTATTCCCCTATCTTTATGCTTTGCATTTGGAGGGTTGAATTCAAAAAGCCAGTTCTGGACCCCGTGTCGTTGTCCAGGTCTCTTTGAAGCCTGCCATCTTATCTGATTTAAATTCTCCCCCTTTAAATTCAAATCATCTGTGAACGGGGGCACTTTGAGTCTATCCCTTCAAAATGTCATTCATATATACCAAAAGTGCAAAGGTCTGGACCGACCCCGTGGGACCCCGCTCGCCAGATGCCCAGTGTGTCTTCATATGCCAAAAACTCGTTGTTGCCTCCCGCAGGTTTCTTGATCCATTGCAGTGCCCTTCCCGCATACATGCCTGTCCTCATCCTCTGCACTAATCCCCTTTTAAAAACTGTGTTGAGGGGCCCTTTTTGCAGTCCAAGAAAAGTAATCAATCTACCCCCCTTTTCTTGTATTTCTGTTACTTGTCATAAAACTCCAAATGTTTTTGACACAGGATTTTGGGTTCCCCTAAATCCCTGCTGGTTATTTTTAAAATTTGTTCCGTCCATGTCTCCACCACTTCCTCCCGAAAATCTCCATTACTTTGGCATACTAACACGTCATACATGGTTATAGTTTGTGCCTTGGGTGTTGCCCAGTTTCAGGGGATGTGTTGAAGATTGTTTTTTAGTGGCCCCCACAGCTTACTGCTCCCTTTCTAAGGACCCATGGGGGAATTGTCTGGTCCCATTGCCCTTTTCGTTCAAGGTCATTAGCAGCTTCTTACCCCCTCCTAATTGTGTGTATGTCATCCAACACTTTTTGGTATATTCCTTGTTTGGGGTCCCCTCTGTTCTTTTCCCGGAGTCCTTCCCGTCTCCCCTGTAAACACTTCCTTAAATTCATTTGGAGCTCCCCACATACCTTGGTTTTTTCTTGGAAATTCCCCACCCTTTTTTCCCTTAGCCTGAAAACCGATCTTTGAAATTTTTGTCTTTCCCCCTAAGTGGCTGTACAGCGTTTTGGGCAGATTTATTTCGTGCTATGTCGTTTCGTACTGTCGCTGGGTCTCCTCTTTATCTGTTTATACTTGTTTTTGGCTCTTCCATAATTCCCTTTTTTCCTGATCCTTTGCCTTCGTAAATTTTCCTTCTCAGTGCACTTAGTTTTTGCTCTCTACACCTTTGGGGAAAACCCAAGGCTCGCTTTTGGGCTTTTCCCTTATTTCTGTTGCCTTGGGAACAAACCTTTCCTCTGCCCCTTGCATTTTGTTACATATCCATCAATTCGTTTACTGACTTTCACCCTTTTTTCCGACGAACTCCTGAGGGGAATTCCCCTATAGTTTGGCTTTTCCCCCTTCAACTCTGTTCCTCTCGACTTGTAACTTTATATTAATCAGAATCAGAACCAGTGATCACAGCTCCAAGGGGCCTCTCAAATGATGCCTCAATGCGAAAACTCAGGGGGAACCCTAAGGTCCAGTCTTGTGGTTATCATCCCCTCTCTTCCTAGTGTGCCATGTCATTTTTATGCATGAGGTTTTCCAACCCCATCATCCTTGGCTCTCCATGTTCAGGGCCCCCATGAGGCTCCAGGTTTTTCCCCAAACGATTCCCTGGGTTGAAAACGCCCATAACCAGTAAAATTTGCTTGTTGGTGGCTTTTTACCACCTCGCCGTGTGTCCCATTGCTTTGTTGTTCTTTCATTTTCCTTTCTTGGCCTCCTGCAGTTTTTGGGGGGGGGGTTATAACACTGCAATGACTACCTTTTTTTTCCCCGACGAATTTGTATCTTGTAGTCCCTTTCTCCAATCTCGTTCATGCCTTCCATTTCCTTAAATCCCCATCGTTTTTTTTATGAGCAGTGCAGCCCCTCGTCCTATGCTCCTTCTATCTTTCCTCTGGATCTGATATCCCGGTGGGAAGATTGCATCTGTTACTGTCTCAGTGAGTTTCATTTCTGTGACTGCTACAATGTCTGAGGCCTTCTCATTCTTTCATGTCACTCCTCATATTTATTCATTATTCCATTAGTATTAGTGTACCAAACCTTCAGCTTCTTTTCTTTCACTGTGGTAGTGGGAGAATATTGGGGTTGGGGGAGTGGGAGCCCTGGAGGGGGCCTATGGGGGTTGCAGTGTGGGTGGGGTTTGTGATGAGGGGGTGGGGTCAGAGTGCCCATAGGGGGCTGCAGTAGGGGTGGGGTTTGTGACATGGGGGGTAGGGACAGAGGAAACAGTGTGTGGGTTTTGGTTTAGATTGTTCAGTTGCATTGGGGATGTCGTGGTTGGAGTCCTTCTGTGGGTGCTTCTGGAGGGTGTGTTTTGCCCTTCCACCTTGGTCTGGGTTCTGCTCATCTTCATTATTGCCTCTTATTCCCCTTTTTGTCTTTGTACCCTCTCTTACAGCAACATCCTTTATTTTTCTGTTCTGTCGCAATCGAGGTACACTCACTGGTACTCCAGTTTGTCCCTCAGTCGTGCTTTCTCCTAAAGGTTCCTAGTTAAGCTGATTCTGCCTTTAAAATTTCTTTGACAGGCAGATTCCTTCTACTCACAAACCACCCAATTCTCAGAAATTTTGTCACCTGGGTCATATCGCCCTCACCTATTGTTTTCATGCTACCTTCAATCGCTTTTTTTTCTCCTCCTGTTTTCTCTCTTCATAGGTTCCCCCTTCGACTTCTTGGAGCCTGTAGACAAAAACTGACCTCTCCCTTTCATCCTCCCACTGTGTGTCTTTGCATCCTCTGAGGTGTTTTAGTTCCTTCCATTGAAATGTTCCTGCCTTCATCCCCTGCCCATGCTGAAGTCTCTGTGCTGAGTGGACTTTCTTTCCTTCTCAGCCGTTCCTTGCCACTGCAGTTGTCTGTTAGTCTCTGCATATGGCATAGCTCCTTCATTCTCTTCAGACTCTCATTTGATCTTAGTGTGCTCCTCGTCTTTTCCTGGGCCCAACGTGGGTCTGATAGGGTCTTCGCATACAGCATAGCTCCTTTACTTCCTACAGTCCCCTTGTCTGTGACTATTACAGAAGTTCCTGATGTCATGTCTGTACTGTCGTTTGTCTCTTTAATCTGTTTCAGGTTTCTTAGTTTTCCTTATCTTCTTCGGGCACAGTTTGCCCATCTTCTTGGCAACACACCTTTCCCCTGCCTCCTTGCATTTTGTTGTTACATTGTCCATCATTTCATTTACTGACTTTCCTACCAACTCTCCCACTGAACCTCCATCAGGAAGGTCCTCAAAGCTGTGTAGTCCCCTCTTTATAGTTTGGTTTTTCCCCTTTCTACTCCTTGTTACCCTCTCCACTTGTAGCTCTACGATGTATTCAAAGCTCGGAACCACGTGGTCACTAGGTCCAAGTTGCCTTTCATATGTGATGTCCTCGATGTCTGAGCTTCTCAGGGTGAATAAAGGTCCAATTTTGCTGGTTCAGCCTCCCCTCTCTCTCTGGTAGTGTCCCTAACATGTTGGTGCATGAATTTTTCCCAGTAGCACATCCATCATCTTGGCTTTCTATGCTTCAGGACCTCAATTGTGGCTCCAGGTTTTTCCAATTAATCTCCCTGTGGTTGAAGTAGCCCATAACCAGTAACCTTGCTCTACTCGAGCTCTTCTTGCCACCTCAGCTAGCGTGTCCACCATTGCTCTGTTGCACTCTTGGCCTCCTACAGTTCTGTGGTGGGGTTATACATCACTGCAATGCTATCAGTATGTTCCCCTGATTGCAATGTACCTACTATGTCATCTCTTTCCCCAAAGTATCGTCCATTCCTTCCACTTCCTGATATTCCCATCGGTTTTTTAATGAGCAATGCAACCCCTCTTCCCCTCTGCTCCTTCTATCCATCCTTAGGATCTGATATCTGGGCGGGAAGATTGCTTCTGTTATTGTCTCAGTGAGTTTTGTTTCTGTGGCTGCTATGATGTCTGGGGACATCTTGATTCTTTCATGCCAGTCCTCACATTTATTCATTATTCCATCTGCATTCGCGTACCAAACCTTCAACTTCTTTTCTATAACTGTGGTCTAGAGAGAGTGGTGGGTTTGGGGGAGCAGGTACCCTGGTGGGGCCCTATAGGGGGTTGCTGGTGGGGTGGGGTTGTGGTGAGGGTGAAGGGGGCAGGGCGGCCTATTAGGGGTTACAGTGGGGGTGGGAGTTGTGGTGAGTGGGATGGGGGTAGAGGGTACAGTGTGTGGGTTACTGTGGGGGTAGGGTTTTGTGGTAGGGGGATGAGGGCAGAGGGTACAATGTGTGGGCTACTGTAGTTTACTGTAGGGGTCGGGTTTGTGGTGAGGGGGATGGGGCAGAGAGTATAGTGTGTGTTTTGGATTAGGTTGTTTGATTGCATTGGGGTTGCCATGGTTGGATTTCTTCTGTGGGTGTTACTGGAGAAGGTTGGGTTTGTTCTTCCACCTGAGTCTGGTTTCTCCTGCTCTCCTTCTTTCCCTCTCATTCCTCCTTGCACCCTCTCAGTGTCATCCTTTCTTCTTGTGTTCTGTCTTGGTTGAGGTACATGGTCCAGTACTCTGATTTGTCCCTTAGACGCACTTTCTCCTACAGGATCTGGTTTCGAGCCGACTCTGCCTTGAAAATCACTCTGACTGGACGCTTTTTTCCTCTTGCAAACCACCCAATTCTCTGATAATTAGTCAGCTGGGTCATGTCATCCTCTCCTATTGCTTTCATGATGCGTTCAGTCGCTTTTTTTTTCTCCTGTTTTGTTGCTTTGTAAGTTTCCCCTTCTATTTCTTGGAGTCCATAGACTAAAACTACCCTATCCCATTCGTCCTCCCACTGTACTTCCCTGAGCATCCTCTGAGACGATTTAGTTCCTGCCATTGATGCATTTCTTCCTACTATCTCTTCCCTATCCAGTGTCCCTGTTCTTAGCTGTTCCTGGACATGGCAGTTGTCTGTTAGAGCCTCTGCATATAGCGTAGCTCCTTCATAGTCTTTGGTCCCCTCATTTGTTCCTGCTGTTCTCCCTGTTTTTTCCCAGGTCCCACTTGGGTCTGATAGAGTCATCGCATATGATACAGCTCCTTTGCTCCCTATAGTCCCCTCATCTGTGACTGATGTATCAGTTCTTGATGTCATGGCTATACTGTTCTTTTGTTCTTTAGGATGATTCAGACTTTTTAGTTCTTCTACTATGCTCTGTATCTTAGCTTCTGCTGCTGTGACTTGTAACTCCCATTTCCTGCTCTCCTCAGATATTTTCTCTTCCATTTTCTTCCTCAGCTCTTCTAGGCTCCTCTACCACTCCTCCTCCCTTCTTGTGAGTTCTGCCTCCCAGTCTTTTCTCCCAGGTCCACCCCTCGCAGCTTCATCCACCAGCCCTCTGGTTCTCCGTCCTGATCTTTGGTATCCCATTTTTCTTCCAAAGAAGGAAGAGCTTATGTGTTTTGAAGAGTGCGTGTGGAGGGGGGTGGGTATTTGTTGTAGGGAGGGAGAGTGGGAGGGAGGGAGGGGGGGGGAGATAGAGAGTGGGAGGGGGGACAGTGGCAGAAGGGAGAGAAAATGGGGGAAGGCTACGGGGTACAAGGGGAGAGGGGGAAGGGAAGTGCAGGAAAAGAAAAGGGGGAAGGGAGTAGGAGGAGTAGGGAGGAGAAAGAAATAGGAGAGAGAGAGAGAGACAGACAGAGAGTGTGAGAGTGTGTGAGTTGAGAGTGTGAGTGAGAGAGTGTGGGTGAGAGGGTGTAGGAGAGTGGGGTGAAAGGATGTGAGTGGGAGTAGAGAGTGAGAGTGAAAGAGTGTGATTGAGAAGTGTGGTGAGAGGGAGGTCGGGGTGTGTGTTGTGAGTGTGAGTGGGGTTGAGTGGAGAGTTGTAAGTGAGAGAGGAAAAGTGTGAGAGAGGGAGTGTTGAGAGTGTGGGAGTGCGACAGAGAGAATGTGAGTGCAAGGGGACCAGTATGAGAGTGTTGAGAGAGTGTGAGATTGTGAGAGAGTGTGAGAGTGTGAGAGAGTGTGAGAAGTGAGATTGTGAGAGAGTGTGAGAGTGTGGAGAGTGTGAGAGAGTGTGAGAGAGGGTGTGAGAGTGTGTGAGAGAGCATGAGTGAGTGTGAGAGTGTGGAGGGGAGGGAGGAATAGAGGTACCTGCGCTAGGGTAGGAGAAGAGGAGGTATAGGAGGAGGAGGAGGAGGAGTAGGAGAAGGAGAAGGAGGAGAAGTAGTGTAGGAGGAGGAGGAGGAGGAGGAGTAGTAGGAGGAGGAGGAGGAGGAGGAGGGATGGGGAGGGAGGAATAGAGGTACCTGCGCTAGGGTAGGAGGAGAAGATGAGGTATAGGAGGAGGAGGAGACGGGGAAGGAGGAAAAGAGGTACCCGCACTAAGGTAGGGACGTACAAGTTTGTGTGTGTGAATTTCCTGGTTCTACCTTAATTTAGCAGTAAAAACATCACTGTCTGGCTTTTGGGCTCTCCCAGTTTCTCTAAACTAGACTCTCTACAACTGTGCTGCTATGTATGGCAATCTAGGCACAGTATTTGTGTATGCCCAAATAAACTTACCTACAATATGGGTGTGTTTTGTGTGACCTATGCGCCTGCGTGACTCGTTGATGCATGTGCACAACTAAAGTCCTTTTCCAGTTACTGCCCCTTACTAAGTGTTGAGTGCTCTATTATGATATTCAGCTCTTCAGAGCAGGGTCTAAGACCCTCAGCTATCGGTATTTAATAACAAAAAAAAGCACAATACCCTGACTGGAACGATACACAAATAACCCGCACATAGAAGAGAGGAGCTTACGACGACGTTTCGGTCCGACTTGGACCATTTACAAAGTCACACTAACCAGAAGTAGAGCAGGACGGGTATATATAGGCAGGAAGAGGAAGTGGTGGTGGTGGTGGTAGTAGTTGTAGTAGTAGTAGTAGTAGCAGTAGTAGTAGTAGTAGTAGTAGTAGTAGTAGTGGTAGTGGTGGTAGTAGTAGTAGCAGTGGTAGTGGTAGTAGTAGTAGTGGGGAATAAGAAGGACAAGCCAGTCAAATACAAAGAAAGGGGAGCACTATTACTACCACCACTACTACTACTACTACTACTACTACTACTACTACTACTATACTACCACCACCACGATCACCTCTTCCTGCCTATATATACCCTTCCTGTTCTACTTCTCGTTAGTGTGACTTTGTAAATGGTCCAAGTCGGACCGAAACGTCGTCGTAAGCTCCTCTCTTCTATGTGCGGGTTATTTGTGTAGCTATCAGTATTGTAGGGCCAGACCCAAAAACCCTCATACAACCTCAAAATGGCTTAGTACTTTAAGTCTGGCACCTGGGTTCTGCGTACACAATACTTCTTCTCAGTCATGGTACTTGTTTCCCCTACCTTCCTGTTTCACTGTACACACTGTAGTCACTGTAATCACCAGCTCATCTAACTTTTTTACTGCACTCACTGTATTTACTGACACATCTATACTTATCTATCATCTCCCTGCCTTGGGTCACACTTATTCTTCAAATACGCCACTACGTAGTGCGTGGAAACACTGTAAGGCCTAGTTCTCAGCCGTTTCCCTTCCCGTCTTACATCCTAAACATATCATACTCTAATCTTATTTTCATTTCCTGTGGTTTCGTTAATGCTTAACTTTTCTGCTCTTGGAAAATATTCTAGCCCCAAACTTTATTGATTTCTTGGGGTATCGGATGCTATGCACAACAAGCCGCTTCCTGTGTGGCACCAGCCAGTAAGGGCCTTATTCTGGGCCGGTACTATACTCTTGGCACTATTATCTATGTTTTCTTTTCTGTGATCACTTATATTTCCTTTTTGCGGGGTTTAAGTGATTATATGCACTGTAATGTTTGCACTCGCCTATATCCCACGCTCTATTACCTATGGGACAGTCAGAAAATAACACGAATTCATGAACCCAATCGCGCTTGACTTCACTCCACGACGTGTGTGTGTGTGTGTGTGTGTGTACTCACCTATTTGTGGTTGCAGGGGTCGAGTCCTAGCTCCTGGCCCCGCCTCTTCACCGGTTGCTACTAGACCCTCTCTCTCCCCGCTCCATGAGCTTTATCAAACCTCGTCTTAAAACTGTGTATGGTTCCTGCCTCCACTACGTCATTTTCTAGGCTATTCCACTGCCTTACAACTCTATGACTGAAGAAATACTTCCTACTATCTCTCTGACTCATTTGTTCTTCAACTTCCAATTGTGGCCTCTTGTTTTTTGTGTCCCCTCCCTGGAACATCCTGTCCTTGTCCACCTTGTCTATTCCACGCAGTATTTTATATGTCGTTATCATGTTCCCCTGACCCTCCCGTCCTCCAGTGTCGTAGGCCGATTTCCTTAATCTTTCTTCATAGGACATTCCCCTTAGCTCTGGAACTAACCTTGTTGCAAACCTTTGTACTTTCTCTAGTTTTTTTGACGTGCTTTATCAAGTGCGGGTTCCAAACAGGTGCGCATTACTCCAGTATGGGCCTGACATACACGGTGTACAGTGTCTTGAATGATTCCTTAAATAAGGTTCGAATGCTGTTCTCAGTTGCGGGCGCCCATAGTGCAGCAGTTACTATTGATGTGTGCTTCGGAAGACATGCTCGGTGTTATACTCACCCCAAGATCTTTCTCCCTGAGTGAGGTTGCAGTCTTTGGCCACCTAGCTATACTTGTCTGTGGTCCCTTTTGTGCCCCCCCTAATCTTCATGATTTGCATTTGGCAAGATTAAATTCGAGAAGCCATTTGCGGACCAGGTGTCAGTCTGTCCAGGTCTCTTTGTGTGTGTGTGTGATGTGGGGTTTTGTGTTGTGTGTTGTGTGGTGTGGTGTGGTTTGTGTGTGTGTGTGTGTGTGTGTGTGGTGTGTGTGGCGGGGTTTGTGGTGTTGTGTGTGTGTGTGTTTGTGTGTGTGTGTTTTGTGTGTGTGTGTGTGGTTGTGTGTGTGTGTGTTTTGTGTGTGTGTGTGTGGTGTGTGCGCTGATGTGAGTCTGTATGTGTGTGTGGGGTGTCTGGGGTCTTTTGTGTGTTGTACTTACGTAGTTGTACTCACCTAGTTGTGGTTGCAAGGGTCGAGTCATAGCTCCTGGTTCCGCCTCTTCACTGACCGCTACTGGGTCACTCTCTCTGCACCATGAGCTTTATCATACCTCTGCTTAAACCTATGAATGGATCCTGCCTCCACTACATCGCTTCCCAAACTATTCCACTTCCTGACTACTCCGTGACTGAAGAAATACTTCCTGAAATCCCTATGATACATCTGTGTCTTCAACTTCCAACTGTGTCCCCTTGTTGCTGTGTCCCATCTCTGGAACATTTTGTCTCTGTCTGCCTTGTCAAATCCTCTCAGTATTTTATATGTTGTTATCCTGTCCCCCTATCTCTCCTGTCCTCCAGTGTCGTCAGGTTGATTTCCCTTAACCTCTCCTCGTAGGACATACCCCTTAGCTCTGGGACTAGTCTTGCTGCAAACCTTTGCACTTTCTGTAGTTTCTTTACGTGCTTGGCTAGGTGTGGGTTCCAAACTGGTGCCGCATACTCCAATATGGGCTTAACGTACACAGTGTACAGGGTCCTGAACGATTCCTTATTAAGATGTCGGAATGCTGTTATTACGTTTGCTAGGCGCCCATATGCTGCAGCAGTTATTTAGTTGATGTCCGCCTCAGGAGATGTGCCTGGTGTTATACTCACCCCAAGATCTTTTTCCTTGAGAGAGGTTTGCAGTCTCTGGCCCCTTAGACTGTACTCTGTCTGCAGTCTTCTTTGCCCTTCCCCAATCCTCAGAACTTTGCACTTGGTGGGGTTGAACTCCAGGGGTCAATTGCTGGACCAGGTCTGCAGCCTGTCCAGATCCCTTTAAAGTTCTGCCTGGCCCTCGTCCGACTGAATTCTTCTCATCAACTTCACGTCATCTGCAAACAGGGACACTTCGGAGTCTATTCCTTCCGTCATGTCGTTCCCAAATACCAGAAACAGCTCCGGTCCTAGGACTGACCCCTAAGGAACCCCACTCGTCACAGCTGCTCACTGTGACACCTCACCGCATACCATGACTCGTTGCTATCTTCCTGACAGGTATTCCCTGATTCATTGTAGTGCCTTCCTTATTATCCCAGACTGGTCCTCCAGTTTTTGCACTAATTTCTTGTGATGTAACTGTGTCAAACGCCTTACAGTCCAAGAAAATGCCATCTGTGTGTGTGTGAGTGTGTGTGTGCGTGTGTGTGTGTGTGTGTGTGTGTGTGTGTGTGTTGTGTGTGTGTGTGTGTGTGTGTGTGAGTGTGTGTGTGTGTGGCGTGTTGTGTGTGTGTGTGTGTGTGTGTGTGTGTGTGTTTGTGTGTGTGTGTGGTGTGTGTGTGTGTGTGTGTGTGTGTTTGTGTGTGTGTGTGTGAGTGTGTGTGAGTGTGTGTGTGTGCGTGTGTGTGTGTGTGTGTGTGTGTGTGTGTGTTTGTGTGTGTGTGTGTGTGTGTGTGTGTGTGTGTGTGTGTACGTGTGTAAGTGTGTGTGTGTGTGTACTCACCTAGTTGAGGTTGCGGGGGTCGAGTCCGAGCTCCTGGCCCCGCCTCTTCACTGATCGCTACTAGGTCACTCTCCCTGAGCCGTGAGCTTTATCATACCTCTGCTTAAAGCTATGTATGGATCCTGCCTCCACTACATCGCTTCCCAAACTATTCCACTTACTGACTACTCCGTGACTGAAGAAATACTTCCTAACATCCCTGTGATTCATCTGTGTCTTCAACTTCCAACTGTGTCCCCTTGTTATTGTGTCCAATCTCTGGAACATCCTGTCTTTGTCAACGTTGTCAATTCCTCCTAGTATTTTGTATGTCGTTATCATGTCCCCCCTATCCCTCCTGTTCTCCAGTGTCGTCAGGTTGATTTCCCTTAACCACTCCTTGTAGGACATACCTCTTAGCTCTGGGACTAGTCTTGTTGCAAACCTTTGCACTTTCTCTAGTTTCTTTACGTGCATGGCTAGGTGTGGGTTCCAAACTGGTGCCGCATACTCCAATATGGGCCTAAAGTACACGGTGTACAGGGTCCTGAATGATTCCTTATTAAGATGTCGGAATGCTGTTCTGAGGTTTGCTAGGCGCCCATATGCTGCAGCGTTATTTCGTTAATGTGTGCTTCAGGAGATGTGCTTTGTGTTATACTCACCCCAAGATCTTTTTCCTTGAGCGAGGTTTGTAATCTCTGGCCCCGTAGACTGTATTCCTTCTGCGGTCCTTTTTGCCCTTCCCCAATCTTCATGACTTTGCACTTGGTGGGGTTGAACTCCAGGGGCCAATTGCTGGACCAGGTCTGCAGCCTGTCCAGATCCCTTTGTAGTTCTGCCTGGTCTTCGATCGAATGAATTCTTCTCAACTTCACGTCATCTGCAAACAGGGACACTTCGGAGTCTATTCCTTCCGACATGTCGTTCAAAAATACAGCACTGATACTAGGACTGACCCCTGTGGGACCCTGCTGGTCATAGGTGCCCACTCTGACACCTCGCCACGTACCATGACTCACTACTGTCTTCCTGACAAGTATTCCCTGATATATTGTAGTGCCTTCCCTGTTATCCTTATTTGGTCCTCCAGTTTTTGTACTAATCTCTTGTGTGGAACTGTGTCAAACGCTTTCTTGCAGTCCAAGAAAATGCAATCCACCCACCCCTCTCCCTCTTGTCTTACTGCTGTCACCATGTCATAAAACTCCAGTAGGTTTGTGACACAGGATTTCCCATCCCTAAAACCATGTTGGCTGCTGTTGATGAGATCATTCCTTTCTAGGTGTTCCACCACTCTTCTCCTGATAATCTTCTCCATGACTTTGCATATTATACACGTCAGTGACACTGGTCTGTAGTTTAGTGCTTCATGTCTGTCTCCTTTTTTTAAAGATTGGGACTACACTTGCTGTCTTCCATGCCTCAGGCAATCTCCCTGTTTCGATAGATGTATTGAATATTGTTGTTAGGGGTACACATAGTGCCTCTGATCCCTCTCTCAGGACCCATAGAGAGATGTTATCCGGCCCCATTGCCTTTGAGTTATCTAGCTCACTCAGAAGCCTCTTCACTTCTTCCTCAGTTGTGTGTACTATGTCCAGCATTCCCTCTATGTAATTGCTTGTTTCTCCGCTGTCTCCTCTCTCCAGCTCATCAAAATTCCATCAGTTTTTGATCAGCAGTGCCACTCCTCCACCCCCCCTGTTCCCTCTGTCTTTCCTCAGGATCTGGTATCCCGTTGGAAAGATGGCAACTGCTATCATACATGTAAGCTTGGTTTCTGTGAGAGCTATGATGCCCGGTGATGCCTCTTTGATTCTTTCATGCAACTCCTCCCACTTATTTGTTATTCCATCAGCGTTTGTGTACCATACCTTCAGTTTCCTTTCCAACACTGTGGTTCGGGGGGCCTGTTAGGGTGGGGGGCCTGTGAGGGTGGGAGACCTGGTAGCATACTGTGGGATTCTATAGGTGGGTGTTGGGTGGAAGCTGTGAGTATGGATTGTAGTTTGTGTTGGGATGGTATGATAGGTTGTGGGGTTCTGAGGATAGTTCTGTGTGTGCTTGCCCTTGCTGCTCTGTCCTGTTCTAATTGACCTCTGCTGGTTCCATCTTTGTCTCCTTTCCTAGCTCCTTTCGCTTTTTGGTCCTCTCCCTCAGCTGCTGTCATTCTGTTTGTGTTCTGTTTCTGTCTAGGAACACCCTCTTGTACTCTTCCTAGTATTTCAACCATGGTTTCTCTTGGAGGATCCGGCTCCACACTTTTTCTGTTCTGAGAATAAGCTTGATTGGTTGTTTTCTTCCCTTCAAGTACCCCCCTATTCTCTGAGAATTTACATTCTCGTCCATGTCTTCTTCACCTATTTCCGTGATGATGTTCACAATCTCCTCTCTTTCTGCCTGTCGTCTTTCAGTGTGTGTGTCCTTTCCTCTCTCTCCTGAAGCCCATAGATAAACACTGATTTTGCCCTTTCCTCCTCCCAGTGCCTCTCCCTCTGTAACTCTGGTTCCTGTCTGTACATGGTCATTTTCTCCCTTGTTTTTTCCAGTGGCTCTTGGTAGCATGGTTGTGCCTCCGCATGTGTGTGTGTACGTGTGTGTGTGTGTGTGTGTGTGTGTGTGTGTGTGTGTGTGTGTGTGTGTGGGGGTGTGTGTTGTGTGTGTGTGTGTACTCACCTAGTGTGTATGTAAGTACTCACCTAGTTGTACTCACCTAGTTGAGGTTGCAGGGGCCGAATCCAAGCTCCTGGCCCTGCCTCCTCACTGGTCACTACTAGGTCGCTCTCCCTGAACCGTGAGCTTTATCATACCTCTGCTTAAAGTGTTATTACTGTTCTTGCTGTTGAACAGCGGTTTAGCGCCAATAGAGGTAGCGTAGGTAGCAATGATACGGCCGTGGACTTGTTTGGCTTTAATTGGATAGGAGTGAGTACACAATGGGCAGTGTGAGGGAATGACCGCTAGCCAGTCCGTGGAGGGGGAGCACTTATGCCTATCAAGTCGGTCGGCCGGGGAGTGAGGGTGAATGGGCCCAGCCTCCCACTGACCTGGATGAGCCTACAGAGGGCAGTACTTAAATGCCGCAAAATATGAACTAAGCTGGCAGACGGCTTAGGCTGTCTGTTCTGACAGTACAGGCTGTCTACATTTGCTCGGCCACGCACCTCGCGTCGTCCAGGCACGACAATACTGGTGGGCCCGTAGGTGTTAAGGAATTACTTACACTAGCTGCCCCAGAGAGGGACTGGCTTTTGCTTACTTGTAAATCAAAAATGGACATAAAAATGCAACAGGCAAAAAAAAAAAAAAAAAAACTCTCCCATCCAGGGGAAGAGAAAATTGGCTTGCCCACACTGTTTTATTGAGGAGAGAGTCTGGAGACGTCAGCACTGGAACTAAAATCTTCTATATACAGGTTGTCCGCAGGGCTGAACGTCAGTTGACCACTCGTCTACGAACGCTGTTGCACCCTCACATCTGCTAACCATGACTGACAGTAGCATTTCCTAAGGTGTGACATGTGACTCAGAGGGCAGCACTGTCATGACCATAATACAGGCTTTTAAAAGACACTGGGTGCAAATACCTACAATAATACTATATCCATGGCATTCATTATACTCTGGGTACCCTTCTAAAAGTATTTACATAATTACATGATGTTGTCCACCCTGACTCCATTATCAACTAGCTATACAATGTGTGCACATTTATACCCATTTCTGCAAGTAAACAATTAGCATAACTAGCGTAGGAGTCAGACAAGTCAGTAGGTACGTCAATGTCACAGAAATGTACTGTTGTCCTGGGTCGCAGGCCATAAGTATGGAGCCTTACTGGGCCGTCTTCAGTAACAGTAGTAGTGGGAGAAGGGGTAGATGGGTTGTCCCTAGCATTGGTCTGATTGTGGCATTGCAACGCACACGACTCCGGCTCTGCTTCGGCCTGCACATGGTCCACATACTTCATGTGATCAAGGTTGGCTTCTTTGATAGTTCCAGTAGCAATCTCCCTCACCTTGAACTTATTGCCACGGAGCTGTCGGAGGACACGGTAAGGACCCACGAATTTTGGGACAAGTTTGTGCATACCTGGGGTCTGCGCTGGGTTGAGCAACATAACTTTACAACCTGGTTCCACTTTGCTTTCCTTGGAGAGGGCATTGCGCTCAGACGTGAACCTATCAGTAGCGTTCATAAGGTTCTCTCATACCCGCTAGAAGACAAGCTGCATTGTCCGCATCTTTACTACACTGGGGTTATCAGTATAGTAAGTAGGTCGAGGTGGAGCAAACAGAATTTCGTATGGTAAGCGCTTGTCATAGCCATACAAAGCGAAATGAGGTGTCTCACCGATCGAGCTGTTGAGGGAGGAGTTTAATATACACTGAACATCTGGGATAGCCTCATCCCATGTAGTACAACTTGGGTTAACGGTTACCCTGAGCACCTCCAGGTCTTTGCGATTTGTACTTTCAGGGTGGTGTGGAGCTACTGGCGCTTGGTGAATGTTAAATCTGGAGCAAAGAACCTGCATTATGGTATTTATGAACTCAGACCCATTGTTTGACAGAAGGACATGTGGGCAGGTATGACGGAGAACAACATGCTCACGGAAAGCATTTCGGCGGTTTTATCAGGAGTGGGTACTAATTCACTGTACCGCGTCAAGTTATCTACCATTACAAGCAGGTGCTTATTTCCCTTCTCCGAGGTCGAGAAGTTCGTCAACAGGTCGACAGAAGTTCTCTCCCAGGGTTCCTATGTAATGGGATACTTTAGAATGGGGTTAGGACAGGACCTGTAACGGTACCCTTGTGCTGTAGGCAAACAACACACTGGTGTACATGCTTGGCAATGTCCACTGCCATCTTAGGCCAGAAATATTTCATTCGTGCCTGTTTGATACTGCGGTCCTTCCCGGGGTGCGCTACACCTGGGACATCGTGGATCAACCTAAGAGTAGCTGGTATCATGGACTCCGGTATCACCAGTTGGTATATGGTTCTGCCGGGGTCCAACAGCTGTGCAACATGGCACAGTACTCCTTGGCTGACCACCAAATCCTTCAGTGGAACGGGAGACTTGACCTGTAAGTCAACGTCCTCCTTGGTCAGGAAACGAAGGACTGGAGACCACACAGGGTCCTGTCATTGGGCTCTCTCAAGATCCTCAACAGAGAACAAGTTGTCGACACTCACAAATGCTATATGCCTCGACAGGGCATCAGCTACAACATTTTGCTTACCTGGGACATAGCAAATTTCAGGGTTGTAGTCATTGAACGTGAGCGACCACCGAGCATGCTTTCCCGAGAGGTTCTTATTAGCAAAACGGGCCAATAAAGGTAGATGATCTGAGTAAATCTTGATAGGATAATGGTAGATGATATCCCAAAAATGACTCAAGGCCCAAACAATGGCTAAAGCTTCTAGCTCTGTCACTGAATAATTGGCTTCCACTTTAGTAAGGACACGGTGAGCATAGGCAATAGGCTGTTGCTTACCATTAGATTCCTGTGACAAGACTGCACCAATGCCAACTTTGCTGGCATCAGTCCTCGAGGTAAATGCCTTGGTGAAATCAAAAGGGGCATCCTTCTTGAGTAAGCGTGTCAGGGGTGCAGCAATGGTGGAGAAACCTGCGATAAAGGTGTGGTAGAAACCCGCCAGGTCTATGAAGGACCGGACTGCATCTGCCGTCATGGGTCTGGGGAATTTCTACACGGCCGAGATTTTAGACTCGTCCGTCTTTATGCCATTCTGAGTCACTACGTGACCCAGAAATTTTATTTCCTTCCAGAGGAAATGACATTTGGAGAGCTTTACCTTAAGGTTTGCCTGAGCTAGCCTGTCCAATACCCTGTCAAGTTTCTCGAGATGTGTCGGGACATCTTGCGACATGACTATGAGATCATCTAGGTAGACCATGAGTGTGTCACCTAGGAGGGTACGGAAAATTGTCATCATCAAACTGCTAAACGTGATTGGGCTTCCATGCAAGCCAAAGGGCATCCTCCTGAACTGGTAATGACCGGTTGGCGTAGAGAAAGCTGTCAACTCTTTGCTCTCATCATCGAGGGGGATCTGCCAGAACCCTTGAAGTAGATCAAGAGTTGAAAAGACCTTATTATTACCAATGTTTCACAACAGGTCATTCAGAACTGGCAACAGAAAGCGGTCTGGGATTGTACATGCATTCAGTTTCCTGTAATCGATAACAGGGCACCAGGTTCCGTCTTTCTTGGGGACCAGAATGAGATTAGCATTCCACGGGGAAGTGAACTCCTCAATAACTCCATCACGGAGCATCCGTGTAATGAGTTCTTCGGTGAAGACTCTTTGCGCATGTGGCAGGCGATACGCAGGTACATAAATGGGTTTAGTACCTTTGTCAAGTGGAATACGGTGAGAGATCAGTGGGGTCAAACCAATCGACTCACCATCTAGCGCGACTGCAGAACGTGCACGACTGAGAACCTGGAGAAGTTTTGGGACCTCTTCAGGATAGTCTGTCAAAGCTAGATCATCTTCCTGCACTGGCTGGGTGTTGGAAGAGTCAGCAGCAGACTCGCCTGGGAGAACTGCACTTACGAGGAAGTCAGCTGGGGCTTCACCCTCCACTCTCACCACTCTCACCTTGCACTGTGTGCAAGGACGGTTCAAGGGAGAGGCCCATGACTCGGCACGTGTCGTTGTCAACCAGCACATGGTCTCCTTCCAAAGCTCTGCTCACATACATCATAACAGAAGTGAGGGAGTTAGCTGACAAAGTGGCATCATACTTTGTACAAGCAGTAACTCTGCTCGCTGATGCCATGACACGAGTCAGACAGTCGCCTGCCAACAGGGATACTGTGGCTTGACAACTGCTGTTCTCTACAACAGCACTAGAGTTAGAGTGAAGGTTAGACTGGGCGTCCCCAGACAGGGTTTCACTGGTAACTAAGCACTGATGGCCAGTAGGTGATGGGCAACAAGCTCTACTACGAGGTCGATCAGGACAAGAGACCGACCCCGGGAGAATGTGCAACAGAAACCACCGGTTTCCAACGATTCCAGGCACTATGCATACTCTGAGACAGAGTAGCACGTAGTGGATCCTAAGCGCATGCCCCAGAAGGGCACATCCACTCCGTTGAATTCTGCTTTCCACTCAGCTGGATCTAAGTGGATCCTAAGGTCTGCCATGGTTTTGAACCCTATGAGCAGGTCACCAGGGAAAACAATATTATCTACGACTAAGAATTTTGCGGACAGCTTGTGACCCTGGACTGCAAATTCTAATGTTGTATGACCATGAACGTCAGCAGACTACCTGAGACTCCTCTCAAGGTCTGAATGACAGACGGCTCTGTCAACATGGCCGCATGAAGGCCAATGTCTCAGAAAAGAGTGGAGTGGATGATGTTAACCACCGAACCTGTATCTAGGAAAAGCTGGACAGGCTTATGGTGGACAGTGGACTCGACGAACGGTCCACACGGGTTGTCGTACCGAACGTGAAGGCATGACAGGCCGACGAAATCCCTGGAGTCACAGCTGCTTGAGGCTCGAAGCTTGTTGACGAGGCTCGACCTGGAAGGTACGGTACGAGTCTCGGCAACGTCAAGACACTGTTTCCTCACTGTCGGCAAGCGTATCACTGCCCAGGGTGGCGAATGCATTGCGGACAGGGATGGAATACAGCGACTCCAACAGGGTTACTATGTCTTTCGCTGATTTCTTGGATGCGCCTCTTTCCCCGAACTAGTGGAAGGGCTTCTACTAGCACATGCATTGTGCGATGACTGCTTGCTCTGCTGCAGCTGGCAGAATACTTCACAGCTTGTTACACTCATTAGAGGTATCACTGGAAGTGTTGTGGTATATACAGACTCCCTTGCGAGACTGAGCATGGGGACGGTGACGGTTACCTTGATACTGAGCGTGGGGACAGTGACAGTTACCTTGCCAGGACTTAGGTTTGTAACATTCAGATCGGTAGTGCCCGCGTTTGCCACAGTTGAAACAAGTCACCACACGCTTAGCAGGTGATGCTGGAGGTGGTGTGTGCTGGCGACTTTTGCCTTGGTCCAGGAAGTCAGTGACGGCTTCTTTGTATGGGACCGACTGTTGTTACTGTAGTCATTATTTTTACTCGGGCGAGTGTTAGCGGGACTGGGGTTGGAAACTTTGAGGGCTGGCTGTCTGACAGCTGCGGCGAAAGTGACTTCTGGCTGCGCCCACGGGATCACTGTGGACGGTGCCGGAAGGACGGGCATAGGATCATCTGCAAAGTGGCAAACCTTGCCTTTCTCGGCAGGTGGCTTGATTGCGTCAATGGCATCGTATGCACCCAGGGCTTCGTGCTCAGGGCCGAGTCCTAGCGCATCAATGGCACCCTGGAGATTAGGGGAGGCTGTCCCTCTGCATGATGCCTACAGCTAGCATGGGGATGATGTTTTTAACTTTAATACTGTCATCACCAGTCACCTACTTAGTGGAACATATGGCATCAGTAAAATCTTTGGCGGCTTGCTCAAACCGGCAAATGCAAGCCAGGGGGCTTTTGTGCCTGTACTGACATTCGGCCAAGATGCTGGTCAAGATCTCAAGGTAATGGCATTGGCGACTATGCCGAAAATAGCACCTAAATTCCTCCTTAATTAAGCTCAACCCGAGACTGAATCTCACAAACGTGATTGAACTGCACAAAGGCGCCTATATCATCCCGGGTAAGATCCACTGCTGCAACAGCAGCACGAATATACTGTGCGTCCGTGGGACTATCAAATTGGACCTTAACATTCGTCTTTACTGACTGCAGCCATGGCTCTAACCTATTCGAACGACCGTCAAAAAAGAAGGGTCGGGTATGGACGGTTAGCCGACCCACTAGTGGTCGAGAAGTGAGCCACGACTTGACCGACTGTCAGGGAAGCGTCGCCCTCCCGCCGCGTGGTCACGCCAGCTGAGGCACTATTGCCAGCATCAGCAGGAACTGGACTAGCGGTACGGCCACTGCGTGTCTTAGTCATGACATCAATTGTTCAAATGCAAGGCAGGTCACGAAGAGGGTAAACAGGTCAGAGCAAGAAATGGTATGCACTGGCTACAATTCAACACGGAGTCAGAGAGAAATACAGCATCACGGTACTAGGTAAACTGCTTAGTGATGGAAATAATTTGAACGAAACAACAACAAAAAAAAATAGTGGTACACTCTGAAACACAAAATAAGAGATGTATGCGAGTGAATGAACTACAGGGGAGTACACAAAATGATGCTAAGAGTATTTAATAATTGCACCAGGAGACTGGCAACAAAATTTATGAAAAAGGAGTTGAACTGTAAACACTGGTAGCAAAAATTGCACAAAATTCAAAATAAATCAGGTGTTACACAACACTAAACTGTGCTGCAAGCTTTCTCAACATGGTTACAGGTGCTGGCAGTTGCAAGTTGGAGTACAAAAAAAGGTAATTCACTTGCACCAAGGGAAGTTGACACAGCAAAGATATCAGAGTATGGAATAGTGCCAAAAATCACAGAAAAAAAAATACACTGTATGAA
Organism: Cherax quadricarinatus; assembly: GCF_026875155.1. Classification (NCBI taxonomy): domain Eukaryota; kingdom Metazoa; phylum Arthropoda; class Malacostraca; order Decapoda; family Parastacidae; genus Cherax; species Cherax quadricarinatus. The sequence goes on from NC_069399.1 coordinate 40,705,096, forward strand.
GAAATGCTATATTGCACACAAAATAAAATTAATAAAAATGCAAATTATTAAATTCAATAATATGGCAAAGGTTAACTGGTGTTAGCAGGGTGTACACTGGCAAAAGCAAAAATTACACAATCTCTGGATCAAAATTAATGAACTTCACAAGTAATTTTGGTAATTAATGATAAATAAACAGGTTCCCAAAAATGTAGTCAATGACTTGGGCATACACAATAGCAAAATGCAATGCACACTGGTGAATATTCACAGATAAAACATAGAATATATGGAGAGCAAATAAATGGAGACACAGGAGAAAAGTGTAATGGGCTAGGTAGAATAAACTAATACTTAAGTACTTGAAGATTACACTTAAAAAAAAATACACACTAACAAACAAAACAGTGCAGGGTTGTCAACAATCTGTGGCTAACTTGCAGGTGCAACTATCAAAATAACAGCACACAGGAATTACTTGCAAACTGTATGTGAAAGGTAAATTGTATAAATGGTTAACACTGAACAATTTAAATCAATGACAACTGAGGTGCAAGATGCAGAATAATATACAGGAATTTAAAATGCAGGAGTACAAAATAAATGTACAAAATTTAAGAAGCTGTAGGTAAGTGGCAAAATGTACAAAGTGTACACTGATGACTAAAAGTGAACAATTTACTGAAGTATGGCTTCAGCGGCAACTGTATTGGTGCAGGACAGTTAAATAATGTCACAAAATATTAGGAAATGCTAGGTAAGTCACTGTTTACTTAACTTTGAGTGCAGGAGATGGACGGAGGTACTGGGTGCTGCAGGTCCTGAAACTTTCAGTGATGCACTGGCAACACTACGTGCCTCGTAGCATTTGTACACTGCTATGGGGCTTCAATGACGTAGGAAAAATTATCAGAATGGACTTGGGAAGAACAGGAAAACCCGGAGAACTCTGAGAAGGTAGAACAAGTGAGAAAATGTAGCTATCTCGGCGTGAGCCACTGCTGTGCATGGTTTGTTTACACTGGCAAGCGTGTCTGGGCGCGCTGACTGACTGCAGCTTCAGCACACAGAGAACAAAACATTTAGTGCACTACATAAACGTGCTAGAAAAAAAACTTAGGTGAAGCTTTGAACTGGTACATGGAGGTTTTACTGTAACTATTCACTGGGGAAAAACAACTGGTGATGAACTGGTAATGTAACAGCAAGGAAAAGAAAAATTTAACTGGGCAACACAAAAAAAACTGCACTGGCTGAAGATACGTAGATGCTGAGTAGTTGTAGACACAATGATGGGTCACGAGCTGCTGTAGATGGCATGGGGGCTGAACTAGGCTGGCTTAGAAGCTAAGCCAACTGGGTCCCCACGTGTGTGGAAAATACATACTGTATATATTTTCCGAAAATACAGTATATGTAAATTGATGGCCAATATTGTATTTAATAAAAATTATGTTATAAAAAATGGGAAGCCCTGTGCCTGCACAGAAGACACTCGCCATTGTTTTTTAATTGGACAAGAAACGTTACTGAACAATCGGAAGAATTTTCATCGCTCTAGAGGTTAAATTGGGCAGACACCTCTCAAATAGGGGCCGAAATTGTTGGATGTGCAACCCTGCATGACTTGAGATATCAGACGGCTGGACAAGACAGCTCGAGGAACCTCAGATAAGCTATATAAATTTGTGTTATAATTCTGGCCAGCATTATCTTCATAAATTTGGTTAGAATGAGGTTTTTGAGTATGATACACATTAATCTCCAGTCAAATTGGTGAGTGATATTAAGATATATTCTCCTTCTGGTATATAAATGTGTATATATATAATCATTTATTAATTTTAATATACAGTCCACAAATTTATATATTTACCAGAATTCCTGGTGATGCATCTTTCATTTGTAATTAATAGGTCTAGAGCAACTTGTGGATATGACAGTTGTAGGTATCGAAGGGGGACATTTTTACAACCTAGATGTCCCAAATTCCTACTTGTCTGTGTAACTTTGATAAATAATAATTATCTTTGTTATCATTTACTGGTATGTACATTATGAGTTATATCCAGATAAATGTAATTTTCCACATTTATTTGCCCATTGGTCCTTCTTGAACCGGAGGTAATTAGTGAAGTCATTAATTAGTTAATTACTTAAAAATTATATGTGAAATGAGGTGAATGTTAAGTTCATAAATTTACTTAATGTGTAGTGGATTATAATTATTACAATAATTTGGATAAGCCAAGTGTGGCTAAAGATTATATTAATGTGTATAATATTAATTTTGCGATGCCAAATTCTGGCAAGGATTTATATTAATTTGCATAATATTAATTTTGATAAGCCAAGTCTGGCTAAAGGTTTGTATTAATGTACATTCAAATTTGTATTATAATTTTCTTACATGTAATTGCTAAGCTCAAGTAGCTAGGATTTATTCAAAGGTAAGTTGTATCAGTGTTGTAAGTTGTAATCAGTGTTATTAATTAAGTTGAATTTAATACATTGCATCATGGCTGAAAATGAGGAAATTATTGTAGAAGACAAACATATGGAATATAGAGCAAAGAAAGCATCACTACAGGCTAGAAAAGGTCATGTAACCAAGGCATATAATAAGTGCTTGGAATTAGTGAATCAAGAAACTGTGAATACTGATCATTTAAAATTGTATTTAGATGCTTTGGGGAATAGATATGATTCATACAAATTATATTACAACAAATATGAAGAAGATTTGTTAGTAAACTGTGTAGATGAGACTGAAGTAGATCTCATGATTAATCAGTATTATGAATTAGAAGAAAAGATTCTTTCTTGTAAAAGTCAGGATTTGAATAAATTAAAAGGTGTAAACCAGGCAGTTAATCAATCTGCTCCAACAAATAAAATGTCTTTGCCAAAACTCCCAGAATTATGTTTACCTGTATTTAATCCTGGAGAAAATTGGGAGGAGTTTTGGTCAATTTTTAAAGCAGCTGTGCATGACAGGAGTGACCTAGCCTGTGTAACTAAATTATTTTACCTCAAAGGACAGATAAGAGGAGATGCTCACATACTCATACAAGCCTTTTCCAATGTAGATGACTCTCACAAGGAAGCAGTTGACTTGTTGAAGGTCACTTATGGTAATATAGAACAAAGTAGGTTGGATCTAGTGAATATCATTGTTAATTTAAAATCTCAGATCACACTTACAAAGGTTTACAGCAGTTTAGATTTAAACTGGAGAGCACTCTCAAAACTTTAAGTAATAAATATAATCTGAAGGAATCAGACTGGTTATTGAGTGCCATGGTACAGAATAAATTAAGCTATAAAAAACTTGAATGAATCTCGAACAAATATCACAAGAGTTACTTTGGACTGGAGGAAATAAGACTAGGTCTACAAGAATTAATTGTGCAGTTGCAGACCAGCCAACTAACTCATTTTAAAGATGCAACACATAATAACTCTGAGGTATCTGTCAAGTTTCACAAAGGGAAAAATTATCCCAATGGTAATAATCAAAATTCATTTCCAAAAAATAGTTGCATAGGTACATATCAAGTAGCAGGAATCAGAAATAATGATTCTCCACAAGGTAAGAAGAATAAGTACCGTCTTAAGAGTAGCCCAGTTAATAAGAAACCAGTCAAAGAAAAGAGAGATTGCCTTTTCTGCAAGGGTACTCATTTTTCTAAGAATTGCAATGCATACAATTCATGGAATGATAAAGTTGAAAGATTGGAGGAACTTGACAGATGTATCAGATGTCTAGGTAATCACAATGTAAAGGATTGTCATGCCAAATTAAACAACTGTTATCAATGTCACAAAGGAAGACACCATATAGTCATGTGTAAGGGTCTATATGATAATGTTGATAATAATGATAATGTTGACAATCCTGACACAACAGTAGCTAATGTAAAAATTGCTGCTAATGTTAATAATGATGGTTTTGCTGAAGTAGCCTTACGTGTGTTACAGGTAAAAATTGATGATAAAAGGCGTAAATCAAAAAATGTAAATGCATTATTAGACCAGGGATCCCAGCGTACTTTCATAAAACGTAAATGTCTTGATGGTATGAAAGTACAAATGGGAGATCCTACAACTCTAAAATTATCTGGTTTTCTCTTAGATAAAAGAGCTCAATTGTATGACACTGTTTATGTAACTGTCAGGTTGGGCAATGAGAAAAAACGTGTTAATGCAGTAATTGTAGATAGACTTCCAGAGAAAATATCTACAGTAGGGCTTAGTAAAGCTACAGAAAGACTTTCACATAATGTAAATTTAGCACCTTCTGGTGTAAGTGATTATTCTGTAGGCCCAATAAATATTTTGATAGGTAGTGACTATTATGCTTCCTTTGTAAAGGGTATGGTAAAGAAGTGTGGTGTCACCCTTTGAAGACTGCAGGAGGCCACGTAATGTATGATAGGATTCCTCGTAATAATAATGCATGACTAGAGAAAACTACAAATGCCATAACTGGGTGTCTTACTCATGAAATCGTACCCCAGTATAATTCTTCCATAGAGGATAGTGTTGAGCCAGTGCATAATTTGTGAGAATTAGACAGCATTGGGATAAATGTAAATGAAGAAAGTCCAGACGATTTTTTTACTCAAGAACAATACCTGAGAGATGTAAAATTTGAATCTGGACAATACCAGGTACGACTTCAGTGGAGACTGAACCATCCAGAATTGCCCACTAATTACAGAATGGCATATGGACAGATAAAGGCTCAGCTCCACGAACTGAGTAAGACACCCGAATTGTTAACTGCCTATAATGATACAATTGGTGAACAATTAATAAATTTATAGAAGAGGTACCTCCTGAGCAAGTAAAAATTTATGGTCACTATTTGCCACATCACGGAGTGAAGAAGGATTCTAAGACCACTTCTCTGAGGATTGTGTTTAATTGTAGTGCCAGGAGTAACAAAATTGTACCTAGTTTAAATGACTGTTTAATGGCAGGTCCGTCATTGACGGAAAAATTAGGAGATATCTTATTAAATTTCAGGGTGAAGAATTATGCCTTTACGGCTGACATAAGTAAAACTTTCCTAAGAGTGGGTTTACAAGAGGCTGACCGGGATTGTACCCGCTTCTTATGGCCTGAGAATCCTAGTGACCCACTTAGCCCTCTGAAAACCTTTCGCTTTAGGAGCGTATTATTTGGTGCTACATCCAGTCCGTTCCTACTTCAAGCGACGATAAATGCACACCTTAAACGTGTGTTAGGTAAGACACATATGCAACAGTTAGACAACTTTATTCCGAAACGTTTCGCCTACACAGTAGGCTTCTTCAGTCGAATACAGAAAGTAGGCAGGAACAGTAGAGATGTGAAGACGATGTAATCAGTCCATCACCCTTAAAGTCGTAGAATTTGAGGTTGTCAGTCCCTCGGCCTGGAGAAGTTCAGTTCCATAGTCAGGAACTATCTGAAGATCAAGCGACAGTGCGGAGACTTAAATACTGTCGGAAGGAGAGGTGCAGGGTAGTAGTAGTAGTAGTAGTAGTAGTAGTAGTAGTAGTAGTGAGAGGCCACTGAGAGGTCATGTCCCTCTCAGATCCAACACTTCTCACTTGGAAAATTTGTCCCCAAAGGGGTTTTCTGTACCAAGATGCCACGTGTTGCAGTGTCTGACAAGATGAACATCAAAATGGTATACAATACCGACAGGTTGTTAGGTAAGACACATATGTAAGAGTTAGACAACTTTATTCCGAAACGTTTCGCCTACACAGTAGGCTTCTTCAGTCGAATACAGAAAGTAGGCAGGAACAGTAGAGATGTGAAGACGATGTAATCAGTCCATCACCCTTAAAGTCGTAGAATTTGAGGTTCTCAGTCCCTCGGCCTGGAGAAGTTCAGTTCCATAGTCAGGAACTATCTGAAGATCAAGCGACAGTGCGGAGACTTAAATACTGTCGGAAGGAGAGGTGCAGGGTAGTAGTAGTAGTAGTAGTAGTAGTAGTAGTAGTAGTAGTAGTAGTAGTAGTAGTAGTAGTGAGAGGCCACTGAGAGGTCATGTCCCTCTCAGATCCAACACTTCTCACTTGGAAAATTTGTCCAAGGTGTTTTCTGTACCAAGATGCCACGTGTTGCAGTGTCTGACAAGATGAACATCAAAATGGTATACAATACCGACAGGTTGTTAGGTAAGACACATATGCAACAGTTAGACAACTTTATTCCGAAACGTTTCGCCTACACAGTAGGCTTCTTCAGTCGAATACAGAAAGTAGGCAGGAACAGTAGAGATGTGAAGACGATGTAATCAGTCCATCACCCTTAAAGTCGTAGAATTTGAGGTTGTCAGTCCCTCGGCCTGGAGAAGTTCAGTTCCATAGTCAGGAACTATCTGAACTATGCAACACGTGGCATCTTGGTACAGAAAACACCTTGGACAAATTTTCCAAGTGAGAAGTGTTGGATCTGAGAGGGACATGACCTCTCAGTGGCCTCTCACTACTACTACTACTACTACTACTACTACTACTACTACTACCCTGCACCTCTCCTTCCGACAGTATTTAAGTCTCCGCACTGTCGCTTGATCTTCAGATAGTTCCTGACTATGGAACTGAACTTCTCCAGGCCGAGGGACTGACAACCTCAAATTCTACGACTTTAAGGGTGATGGACTGATTACATCGTCTTCACATCTCTACTGTTCCTGCCTACTTTCTGTATTCGACTGAAGAAGCCTACTGTGTAGGCGAAACGTTTCGGAATAAAGTTGTCTAACTGTTGCATATGTGTCTTACCTAACAACCTGTCGGTATTGTATACCATTTTGATGTTCACACCTTAAACGTATGGGAAGTCCATTGAGTAAAGTAATGAGCAAACAATTTTATGTGGACAATTTCCTGAGTGTGACGTCATCTGAAGAGGAACTGTTAATGACTTACGGAGAGGCTAATAAAATAATGCAAAGTGCAGATATGCCTCTGAGGGAATGGAATAGTAATTCGTCCAAATTAAAGAACAAAATAAGTAAAGATTACCCTGGAGATGAAGTGCCAAAATGTAGTAATGTATTGGGATTAACTTGAGATACTGAGAGAGATTTGTTGATGTTAAAACCTAATAATTACAGTATGCCCAATAAATTAACTAAGAGAGTCTTGCTTGCTGAAGTTTCCAAATGTTTTGATCTATTAGGTTTAGTGTCACTCCTTACTATAAGAGGGAAATTATTAATACAGAAAGCATGGAAACTTAAAAGTGCTTGGGATGAAATTTTACCTGAGGAATTCATTAACAGGTGGGATGAATTAATTGATTATGAAAAAATTCCAATGTTGGAGTTCCCACACCAGGTGGCCAATCCAAATGGGAAAAATATACTCCACATTTTTTGTGATGCTTCGAAATTGGCATATGGAACAGTTGCTTACCTTCAATGTAATAGTGTTATCTCTCTTGTTATGTCAAAGGTAAAGTGTCTCCAATTAAATCACATACTTTACCTCACTTGGAATTAACAGCCATTTATGTAAGTGTCAAATTAGCGAATTATATAAGAAATAAGTTGCAGGAGATAAATATTAGCAACACTGTAATTTGGTCTGATAACAAGGTATCCTTACAATGGATTCATAATGGAAACAGTAAAATTGTGTACGTACAAAACAGAGTTGCTGAAATTAATCAGATGCAAGAGAAGTATAATAGTTTGGGTCAGCATATGTTAACATTTAAACATATACCTGGTGAGGAGAATCCAGCTGATTTCTTGTCTCGAGGTTTACATTATGCTAAATTTGTAAATGCTGTATCATGGTTTAAAGGACCGAGTTGGTTGGTAAATAAAGCTAATTGGACTGTACAAAAGGCGTATATTGCTCCTGTTGAAATTACTGTGACCACTGCTCCAATAGTCCTTCCTTAGCCATTGATATAAATAGGCATTCTTCTTTACCCAAACTAATCAATGTAACTAAGTTGGTGTTTAAATTTCTAAACAAGATGAATATCTCATATAAGTTTTCACATCCTCTTGAATATTGGATAAAGAGGGTACAAGAAGAAATCTATGGAAATGAGATTAAATTGATGATGGAAAGAAAAATAGTGAAAGGTTCCATAATAGAGAAATTGGGGCTGTATTTAGAGAACAATGTAATTAGGTGCAGAGGTAGGTTACAAAATGCTGAATTGGGTGATTATGCTAAACACCCTATCTTACTGCCCAAAACTCTTCATCTAACAAATTTGATTGTTCTAAATCCCCATAAAAATGTAATGCATGATGGGGTACAAGATACATTAAATTGTATTAGGGAAACTTTCTGGATTCCACAAGGACGGCAAAGTGTAAAATGGGTGATTAAATCTTGTGTAATATGTCGCCGTGTGGATGCCAGACCCTATATGTTCCCAGGTCCTCCACCATTGCCAAAGGAGCGTGTACAATTAGTGAAACCATTTGATGTAACAGGTGTAGACTATAGTGGTCCAATAATTTTAGCAGATACTTTAGATGGTGTTCCACTGAAAGTGTATGTATTGTTTGTTCACCTGTACTGCTACTAGGCATTATTTATAAATGCATAGACTTATCTGAGGGGTACAGTTTTACACTTAATTGAAATTAGGTGAAATTCTGTTCTAAGATGAAATTGGGAAATGGGTATAAATTTTGTGCAGGTGTCACATTTGATGAGATAAATAATATAACAGCGATGTTCAATCTCTGTTAACCCAACGAGGGGTACCTGGAAAATTTTACTCCTGGAGCCCCTTGGCAGGGGGGGGCAAATTTTAAGAGACTTATAGGTCAGTGAAGGTGTTTCCGTAAGATTACACCGGAAGAAAATTAATTTGAAAGTTCACGTGCAGTGTTATAGTGGAGAGAAAATGCGATAAAGTTATATCCTGTCTTCGAAATTTGCACGAGCAGATCTAACACCTTCGCATAATTGTGAAGGAAAATTGGAAGCTGCCCTGTCTAAGATTTATAGGTAATGATAGTAAAAGATTTCAATAACGGTTAACGTGATAAATTTAAATGTTGAAATTTAAATTATCATGGTCTAACCTTGGCGGGAAGGAATATCTTCTTACTTTAGGCCGGTGGCTAAGTTCCCGCTTACACACGGGAGAAAGGTTTTTCGGGGTTCCGACAGTTTAGAGAAGGAATTTCGTTACACCTGTTCCTTTCTACTAGCAGCAAATAGGTACCGGGTGTTAGTACGACTGCTATGTGGGAGCAATCGGAGGCCAAGTATTAGAACCGAATGAAGATAAGAAGATACAAGGGCCGTCGATGTACGACACTTTAAACTTTACTTGGTTATCCTGGGTGGCTAACCCTCCGGGTTAAGAATCCTAACAAAATACATGAACACTTTTATGGTGCGACAGAGGCAGTAAATCGACAGAACATTCAACCAGGTGACATTGTGTTGATTGATACTGAACAACATTGAACACTCTGGCCTCTTGGCAAAGTATTGACATTGTACCCAGATGCACAAGGTGTTGTCAGGAATGCCAAAGTGTTGTGTCGTGGCCAAGAAAGTTTACGCACAATTAATAAATTGACTCCCTTGGAATTAAATGGCATTCAATCAAATGTAAATGAAAATCAAAGGGAAAGTGACACGAGTGATACGGAAGGTAACGCTGACCAAGTGATGCAGGAAGATGAAATTGTAGTAAGACCTACTAGGAGAAGAGCCACTCAAGCCAGAACCGGTTGGAATTGTCTCCTAAATGAAGGAGTAATTTGAGTTGTTTAGCAACGAACTCCGCCCGGCCGCAGTGTGGAAAATACATACTGTATATATTTTCTGGAAATGCAGTATATGTAAATTGATGGCCTATATTGTATTTAATAAAAATTATGTTATAAAAAATGGGAAACATTGTGCCTGTGCAGATGACACTCTCCATTGCTTTTTGAATTGGACAAGAAATGTTAGTGAATAATCGGAAAAATTTTCGTCGCTCTATAGGTTAAATTGGGCTGACACATCTCAAATAGGAGCCGAAATTGTTGGATGTGCAACCCTGCATGACTTGAGATGTCAGACGACTGGACAAGACAGCTCCAGGAACCTCAGATAAGCTATCTAAATTTGTGTTATAATTCTGGCCAGCATTATCTTCATAAATTTGGTTAGAATGAGGTTTTTGAGTATGATACACATTAATCTCCAGTCAAATTGGTGAGTGATATTAAGATATATTCTCCTTCTGTTATATAAATGTGTATATATATAATCATTTATTAATTTTAATATACAGTCCACAAACTTATATATTTACCAGAATTCCTGGTGATGCATCTTTCATTTGTAATTAATAGGTCTAGAGCAACTTGTGGATATGACAGTTGTAGGTATCGAAGGGGGATATTTTTGCGACCTAGGTGTCCCAAATTCCTACTTGTCTATGTAACTTTGATAAATAATAATTATCTTTGTTATCATTTACTGGTATGTACATTATGAGTTACATCCAGATAAATGTAATTTTCCACAATGTGGTTAAGCCAGGTAGAACTTCTTGGAGGAAACTGGGAGGAACACAACACACACGGACGGCGAGATGGACGAAGTTGCGTAGCAGAGAAGGTTGTAGAGGAGGCTTGGTGTGTTTACATGCTGACTAGGGTATCAACCAACCCCAGAGCTGCCTCGTGGTCACGCGTGGAGCCACGCAAAGCCAACACACTAAACGACCTCACCTCTACTTCTTGTATCTGAGAAGGGCATAGGGACGCTGTAGGAGGCAGGAGAATGGTGCTGGAGTGTTGAAGGGCTGTAGAGAGGGTGATGAGGTGAACACGTGACTGCTAAGGCTGGAGATGACGCCGTGACGCCTATGTCTAGGATGAAGATCTATCTCAGGCCCTGTCAAGACGCTGGGAGTAACAGATAACTATTTAAGCCAGCAGATGCATTGGATGATGACAGATGATGTTGACTGGCGTCGACTGATGGTGTTGACGGGCGTCGACGCCTCCACCCCCAGTAGGCTCACAATGCCGTTGACTCCGCTGTCACCACTGTTATTACTGTTCTTGCTGTTGAACAGTGGTTTAGTGCCGATGGAGATAGTGTAGGTAGCAATGATACGGCCATGGACTAGTTTGGCTTTAATTGGATAGGAGTGAGTACACAATGGACAATGTGAGGGAATGACCACTAGCCAGTCCGTGGAGGGGGAGCACTTGTGCCTATCAAGTCGGTCGGCCGGGGAGTGAGGGCGAATGGGCCCAGCCTCCCACTGACCTGGGTGAGCCTACAGACGGCAGCACTTAAATGCCGCAAAATGTGAACTAAGTTGGCAGATGGCTTAGGCTCTCTGTTCTGACAGTACAGGTTGTCTACAAAAGCTATGTATGGATCCTGCCTCCACTACATCGCTACCCAACTACTCAACCTTCCTAACTACTCTGTGCTGAAAGAAAATACTTCTTACATTCCCTGATGTTTCATCTGTTGTCTTTAACTTCCAAAACTGTGTCCCATTGTTACGTGTCCAATCTCTGGATCATCCTGTCTTTGTCCACCTTGTCAATTCCTCTCAGTATTTTGTATGTCATTATCATGTCCCCCCTATCTCTCCTGCTCCTCCAGTGTCGTCAGGTTGATTTCCTTAACCTCCTCCTTGTAGGACCTACATCTTAGCTTTTAGTTATGTAGTGTGATGTACTCCACCAATTTATATCACCTATTTGTGGTTGCAGGGGTCGAGTCATAGATCCTGGCCCCGCTCGTTTCACTGAATGCTATTAGGTCCTCTCTTCTCCCTGCTCCATGAGCTATATCATACCTCGCCTTTAAAATATGTATGGTTCCCGCCCTCCACTACTTCACTTTTTGCTATTCCACGGCTTGACTACTCTATGACTGAAGAAAATACTTCTAACATCATTTGATTTCATACTGAGCCTTCAAATCTTCCAATTGTGACCTCTTGGTTGTGGTCCCATCTCTGGAACATCCTGTCTTTGTCCACCTCGTCTATTCCGTCGCAGTATTTTATATGTCGTTATCATGTTCCCCTTACCTCCTGGCATCCAGTGTCGTCAGGCACGAATTTCCCTCAACCTTTCTTCGTTGGACAATCCCCGTAGCTCTGGGACTAGTCTTGTTGCAAACCTTTGCACTTTCTCTTATTCTTGGACATGCTTGACTAGTGTTGGATTCCAAATGGTGCGGCATACTCAGTATGGGGCCTGGACGTAAATGGTTATTTGAGTCTTGAACGAATCCTTACTGAGGGAATCGGAACGCTTCCGTAGGTTTGCCAGGCGCCAGTTGCTGCAGCTGTTTTCTGAATGATGTGCACCTCGGGAGATAGATCGGTGTCTTACTCACCCCCAGATCTTTTTCATTGAGTGAGGTTTGCAGTCTTTGGCCATCTAAATCTATATTGTGTCTGCGGTCTTCTTTGACCCTTCCCCAATCTTAATGACCTTTGCAATTTGGGGAGGGTTTTTTAACTTAAACTCGAGGAGCCAGTTGCTGAGGACCAGGCTTTGTAAGCCTGTCCAGGTCTCTTTGTAGTCCTGCCCTGATCCTCAACCGATTTGATTTTCTCTTTAACTTCACATCGTCCGCAAAAACAAGGACACTTTCTGAGTCTATCCCTTGCGTTATGTCATTACTTACTACCAAGAACAAGCAAGTCCTAGGGTGACCCCTGTGGAACCCGCTTGTAACAGGCGCCCACTCTGACCTCGGTCAATTACCATGACTCGGTGTTGCCTCCCTGTCAGGTATTATATGTATCCATTGCAGTGCCTTGCCTGTTATTGTGCCTGATCCTCTAGCTCTTGCAGTAACTCTTGTGAGGACTGTGTCGAAGGCCTTCTTGCAGTCCAAAACAAAATGCAGTCGATCCACCCTCTCTCTCTTGTCTTACTTCTGTACTTGTTTAAAAACTTAGTAAGGTTCGTTGACACTGGATTTTCCTCCTGAAACCATGATGGTTAGTTGTCAATTATACACTTGTTTCTTTCCAGGTGCTCCACACTCTCTCATGATGTTCATCTCCATGACCTTGCATACTATCACGTAGTGTTATTGGTCTGTAGTTTTGTTTCTCTTGTCGTTCTCCCTTTTTAAAAATGGGGACTTAACATTTGCCATCTTCAATACCTCTGCGAGTTGCCCAGTTTCAAATGATGTGTTGAAGATCTTTATAATGGCAAACGCACAATATCTCTGCTCCGCTCTATAAGGACGGAGAAATGTTGTCTGGGTCCCACCGCCTTGAAGGTGTCAAGTTGCATAGCAGCTTCTTCACCTTCTCCTTGATTATATGTACCTCATCCAGGCAATTGCTGGTCGCACCCCCCTTGCTTCTGATTTCCTGGAGTCCTACTGGGTTTCCACTGTAAATACTTCTTTAAATCTTGTGTTGAGCTCCTGACATACTCCCGGTCGTTTCTTGTGAATTCCCCTTTCACCCTTCCTCAGTCTGATTACCTGGTCTTGACTGTTGTTTTCCTCCCTGATGTGGCTCTGTTACAACACCTTCGGGTCAGTCTTGACTTTCGATGTATGTCAGTTTCGTATTGCGCCTGAGCCTCCCTTCTTATCTGTGCATATTCGTTTCTGGCTCTTTGGCTAATCTCTTTATTTTCCTGAGTTAGTTTCTGTCTTCTGGACCTTTTCCATCTCTAGTACACCTAGTTTTTGCCTCTTACACCTGGGTGTACCAAAGGACTCGTTCTGTTTTTCCCATTATTTCTGTTTTCCATTGGGAACAAACCTATCCTCTCCTTCCTTGCATTTTGTATGGTCACAATAGTCCATCATTTCTTGTATGGTTTTCTGTACAGTTCCTCTCCCACTGAATGTCATGAAAGAAGTTTCACAAGCCGAGTAGTTCCCCTTTTGTAGTTTGGGTTTTTTCCCACCCTATTCCTGCTGCTCTCTCCACTTGGGAGCTCAACTATGTAGGTCGAAGCACAGAACCACATGATCACTAGCTGTCCCAGGGAATTTCATACATGATATCCTCGATGTCCGACTACTCCAAGGTGATACAAGGTCCAGTCTTGCTGGTTCATCCTCTCCTTCTCTCAGGTAGTGTCTCTACATGTTGGATGAATGAGGTTTTCCCGTAACCACATCCTTCATTTGGCTCTCCATGTAATAGACGGGACCACCATGGGCTCCAGGTTTTCCCAGTCAATCTCCTTGTGATTAAATCACCCTTAACTTGTAACTTAGCTCTTCCAATGTGTGTCTCTTGGCCACCTAGGCTAGGTGTGTCGACCATTGCTCTGGTTGGCTCGTCGTATTCTTCTCTTGGCCTCTGCAGTTCTGTGGTGGGTTGTACATTTACTGCAAATATCACTTATGTCCCTCAGACTGGATTGTTCTACTGAGTAGTCCCTTTCGCCCGTGCCACCACTAGTTCTCACTCTCGGACTCAACTACGGCTGATCGGTTTTGTTTGCTAGTCTGCATTATTTGTCTGCTTGCCTTTTTATCAGTTGTCAGGAAGAGAGAGTAGTTATCGCTGGATTTACGAGTATAGTAAAGCAGGTGAAAAAAATATTACTAAGAGTTATGTACACGGCGCGAATGTAGAGTCATCAGGGGGAAGAGTCACAGGAGAGAGGGAGGGAGGTGATAGAGGGGAGAGGGATAGGGAAAGGGGGGGAAGGGTGGTTGAGGGAAGAAGGGAGGTGACTGGTGGAATATGATGGGGAGAATGACGTATTAATGGCGAGAGGGTAGTGGAATGTATAGAGGAAGAATGGTGAGAGGGATCGAGAGGTGAGGGGTGGGGGAGGGAGAGGGTTTGATGATCGAAATGTTGATGTTCTTGTTGCTGTTGTTTGTTTATTTGTTTGTTCGGATTTTTACGACCAAAAAATACTAGACCAGCATTATTATTTGAATTAATGATATATAAATAAAATTTTAGCAAGAATAAAAGAATAAAAAGTTTTTTGTTCGGATTTTTAACCCCGGAGGGTCAGCCACCCAGGGATACCAAGTAGTCAGTGCGTCATGACGACTGGCTAACATATTTCCATTGTGGTCCTCAATTTTGTTCTTCCAGGATGCGACCCAACCAGTGAACTAAACCACCTATTTGCTGCTAAGGTGAAGTGACAAAAGGGTGTAAGGAAACACGCCGACCGTAATGTTTCCACCGCCGGAAATCGAACCGGGCCCTCCGTGTGTGAAGGGGAGCTTTAGCCACCAGTAAAGAAGATGAAGAAGAAGAAAGAAAGCAGAAGAGGAGGAGAGAAGGAGAGGAACATAATTACCTTAGAAAGCTTATAAATGCTACCAGTATTGCTCTTCAAGCGACCCTGACTTAAATTACCTCCTCTAAATTGCAAATTAACTATTTCACGCTTATTTAATTCCCAAATAAATTTGTTTATGCTCTCTGTAAATAAGTTCCTAGTATGGAGAGAGAGAGGAGAGATGAGAGAGAGAGAGGAGAGAGAGAAGAGCTGAGAAGGTGGGAGACAAGTGGTGAATCGAAGATAAAAAATTCATATCGTCCTATAAAATCCGTCACAAACAAAAACGATTGCTGTTTGTTTTCAGAGATAGCAGTTTGTGACGGGATGAGACGTAAACAAAAGCCCCACACAGACACAACATGTTGATGGATATTTTTCACGTGTGCGCAAATCCAAAAAGAATTGCACAAATCAGAAATCATGGCTGAATATTTCTGAAAAGTCTTCAGTGGGACCGTGAAAAGTTTGTCATGAAACCACAAAGTCTCGCACATTTCCAACCAGTCGAAGATAGTTATACATGGAATATTTGGAAGCATAAAGCATCATCTCTCCACCTTCAAACTGCTACATACGTGGTGACTTTTATCCTTAAACATCCAGGATGCTTCATCTGGATAACTGACTACCTAACGTGGATAACGTTTTAGCGTAATAACATTCAGACGCTTTAATCTGGATAACTTACTTTGTTACGTGAAGGACGTTATTCGTGATAACATCCAGGACACTTATGGATAATTTCCTAAATATATTTTTAACTGGTAGAAACCGTCATACGTTTAATAGCAATATTTCATAATGTATGGTGTGTGCGGAAGCCCTTTTGTACATGATAGTTACACGGTGGGAGCTATGGTTGCTGTGTTTTTCCTGGTCGTGTTCATCACCGGATTGGGGTTAACACAATGTGTTGAAAATCTGTCTACCCTGCGCGGGGAGGATCTTTAGTAGGGCATGAGGGTATCGGACAAGGCTCCATTTCCTTCCCCACTTCAAATAATCTACAGGAGCAAGTCAATAGAAATTACATGTGAGCCGGGAACCTCCAAGGGCGACCTGATTGTTACGTTTTTACCACATGACAGGAAAACCAAAATCCTGAATTTCCTATGATGTGTTTTCTTCTGTATATAGATTATACGATAATAGAATAGCAGTTTCCTTAATCCGGGGGCGCTCGCCCCCTCCTAGGGAGGAATCCGCGAGCAACTTCCGGGGAGCAAAAAGCGGGTATGTTGTGTATTTGCGATTTGCTCCTTAAACAGACATTGTGAAAAAGGTGAAAATAATAAAGTTAATAATAAAACACACTTTATCAGTTTTCCTATTTATGCTTTTTATGTTAATTTTGGTAATATTATATATTGGGAGGAAGGGTACGTGGAGATGAGGTCCAACTGCGATAGGGAACGTCACTTCAAAGCAGGGTTAAGAATCAGTGTACAGAAAGTACAATAATCGAATTTGTAATAAATCTAGGTTCTTTATTGAACGGGTGGTGAGATAACAAATCCGTCTTGCCTTTGGTTGCCGAGGAATGTAGGAGCAATGCAGGAGACGTAAACGCTTGTAGACTAGATCGTAGCTCAATAGCGTAGGGGTTCTTCCAGAAGAGGCGAAACGTCATTAAATAACCTGGAGCATGCATTGTTGCCCAATTGAAAATAGGAGGGTTAGTCTTAGGGAGGGTCGCGTCCGACGTGAGAGCTCTTCACGAGGTCTGTCCTCAGAGTATCCTCCGCGTGTGCGTACTCATACAACATGCCTTAGGCCAAGCTAACTGTACTTAGCAGGCAGCTATTTGAAAACATAGAGTTAGACATAACAATTGGTTAATATCTTTATTTCTTTAAGTACATTACAAAGGTATACAGGCCTGGCTGACATCCATGACATACTACCATACAAAGAACCCTTGTTATGCAGTGCATTCGGACAAATTAAGTCAAATTATGTCCCAGGATAGCTACCCACACCAGTCGACTAACACCCAGGTATATTTTTTAATGATAAATGTAAATAGACAGCAGGTTCTTAAGGAAACATGAGTCTTAATGTTTCCAGGCCATACCGGGATCGACCCCAGGGACTCAGTCGTGGTGAGCTTAGTGTTTTGCCGCTTGGCATTTGAGATTGGGTAAGTAGCTCAAATTGCAAGCCCAAATGTGGGTAGAGTCAACATATACTTGAAAACCCAGAAAGAACTCAGGCTTGACTAGAGCATTCATTTTACCTACAAGGCTAATCAGCTAAGAATGTCAAAATAAGCACTTTGAAAGACCCTGTGTTCAGTACGTAATAGCTTTTGAGGATGAAAACAGGGCAATCGTCTACTAGAACCTATTAGACTTTTGAAGCTTTCGACCAGGCAGGCAAGCTTCGCATGCCAGAGAAAGAAAGTTTGGGAAGAGAGCTTTCGTGGACAAGGAGACAGCCGTGAAAAAGGAAAAGTCTGAAACACGTGAAGGGAGAGTAGGGAATGGGAAAGTCATATAGTCTAGAAAAAATCATGGCATAGGGAAGAGGAATGGGTAACCATCTAAGAGGAAAGGGGAGGGGCCTGGGTAATGATGAAACCACAAATACAAACGGTGGTGTAAGTAAATCTGCGAGAGTGGACCAAGTGGAAGCCCCAGTCATATTTCAACATACTTGGTCGTGTAATTCTCTAATGGAACTAATGAAAAACAACAACGGGATTTAATAGTAATGGAACATAACCGAACCTCAACAACGGAATTTATTACTGGAAGCTACGTGGGGTAGTTTATAAATAGTTCCATAAGTGTATGAATTCCAGTGAAAAAAAAAATTCAGAATTCATATTATCTCTCTCTCTCTCTTCTCTCTCTTCTCTCTCTCTCTCTCTCTCTCTCTCTCTCTCTCTCTCTCTCTCTCTTTCTCTCTCTCTATCTCTCTCTCTCTCTCTCTCTCTCTCTCTTTTTCTCTCTCTCTCTCTATCTATCTATCTATCTACTCTATCTAGCTATCTATCTTTCTTTTCTCTCTCTATCTATCTTTCTTTATCTATCTAATCTATCTTTTATCTATCTATCTTTATCTTTATCTATTATTATCTGCCTTCAGAAAAGTACTCTATAAGCCCAAGAAAACACTATGCACATACTTCTTGCGAGTTATACTTTTCGAGTTTGGTTGTACGCATAAAGAGGTTATTCTATACTTTATCAGAGATTAAATGAATGATTAAGCCTACATTAAAAAACTGATGTATAACCGTACCGGGAAGCTATTGTTGGAGGAATGAAATTCTATCAGATCAGGATTGTCTTTTTGAATTAGTGAAATAATAATGGTACTATGAAGGAAAAGAAAAGAGCGGAAAGAAGGTTAACCCCAGAAGGAAATTATCAGATAACTTGAGAAAATTGAACACAGTGGTTTATTTTTTCCACTATGGTCGTAGTTTTCTGCACCCAGGATGCGATCTGGAATGTATTCATTTACTGTTAGGTACTTAGGGCACATGGTAGGCGACTGGCCCGGGTCTCGCTAGATCAACACTGATCCCGGGCCTTTTATGTTCCGAGTGATTTACTAGTCAGATAATCATGGGTATTTAATGAGACGCAGTGTAGCGTCCTAGCAAGGGATCAACTAACCTCGAAAACCTCATGATCTAATACTATGAGTTAAGACACATGCTGCAAACAATCTGGGTATCTTTATTGTTAGACGTTTCGCCCATCCAGTGGCTTATCCATTACAAATTCTAGGACATAACTTGAAGAACAGTAGAAACTATGTAAGGGATGTGGTAATTCTGTCCTCTAAAACCTACATAGTTCTACTGTCTTCAAAGTTATGTCTAGAATTTGTCTTGATAAAGCCACTGGACGGATGGCGAAAACGTTTTACTATAAGATACCAGATGTTGCACATGTGTCTTAATTTCATCTTGTCGGTATTATATACCATTCGTACACAACATAATACTAGTCGACAGATTAGCAAATCGTTGTGAGATTCATCGCAGTCCTGTTATGCAAGCTAAATATAATTTATTTAGGCAAAATACACGTAAGGACTGATTAAGAAATTTCTTGGGGAAGAGTTTCGCCACAATCACTATACAGAAAAGACTGAGCAGATTTATGGAAAAAATACGAACACTCCATAATGAAAATAATCCAGTTAAAAAAAAAAAGGAAAAATCTGTCTTTCTTAATGCAAAATAATATAACCAATATGGGAGGAGCGTAATTGAATATATGCTCTATGAAACAACAGGAAACACCGATGATAATGTATAATATAATAGAAAGACGGTAAGAGATACTGTTATACATAATGGTAATGGGAAAGATGGTGGGGGTTTCGAAAAAAATTAAGAGAGTCCTCACTAATTCTTTAAGACAATGTTCCTTAAGACCCTTAACCCATTTACAATAAACAGAGAGATTTAAATGAGCATTTGTGGCGTACGGTAAGGTAAATTGGCAATTAAATTAATAACGCAGAAAAAAACTGTGCTTCCCTCCACCCAGTGTCCCAGTGTGTTTCCAAAATGGAAAACAATACGAACCCCACCAACTACACGACTTGTAGATGAAGGGTTCAGAGAACCGACAAGTTGATAAATTAGACACATGTACAACATTTGGGTATTTTTAACGAGGAAACGTTTCGCCAAACAGTGACTTCATCAGTCTAGACAAAGGAGAATAGTGAAGAAAACAGGAGGAATTTGTGTCTAATTTATCAACTTGTCGGTTCTCTGAACCATTCATCTACATTCCTGTCTAACACAGCAACATCTTGGGATCTTAATAAAGGGAATTCTATCAACTTGCCTAACCATGGGACCATTACTTCCACATTGGTCAAAATGTGTTACCACTACGACTGCTGCACCTCTCCTGCCAACAGTATTAGATAATTCTTCGCACATTGCTGTATTCATTTCATGAATTGATGGGACTGATTACTCGAACTCAAGGTTGTGGGGACTGATTACTCAAACTCCTCCTGTTCTTCATCGTTCGCCTTTGTTATGGGGTCTGTTGCAGCACTGTGATGGTGGAAAACGTTTCCCTCAGTTTAAAGATACCCATTGTTGAAAAATGTGTCTTGTTTATAAAAACTTAGTCAGTTCTCCATTCATTTAGATAAACATCTTACCCAAAAACAATAAATAATTTATTTAACCACATATCCATCTCCACCAAACTGGATAATCCCCCCCCCCCCACAAAACAAAGAAAGAATCATACATTACTAGGAGTATTTTGGAATTATTTTCTTATACTGGTTTACAAATACTGGTTCATTGAAGTGTGCAAAGGGGAACAACGAACGATCTCAATCTTATCCCTGATGTACAGTGCAGATATATTGAACGATGGTTCCATATTTTCTTTTTAAATGTAAATTTCCGTAAAGACACTTTTAAAAGATTCCAAAAAAAAACGTAACTTGCTTATAATTATAAGTAGCAGACTGTGGAGGATAATAGATTTTACAGCCTTTAGAAAGCCAGAAATTTTGAGAAGCTAAGTCATACTCTTTCTCTGTCTCACTGTCTCTGTGTGTCTTCTGTCTGTGAGTGTTTGTTTGTGTGTGGATGTGTTGTGTGTGTTGTGTGTGTGTGAGTGTGTGTGTGTGTGTGTGTGTGTGTGTGTGTGTGTGTGTATGTGTGTGTGTGTGATGTTACTCACCTATTTGTACTCACTATTTGTGGTTTGCACTGGGGTCGGTCCTAGCTCTGGCCCCGGCTCTTCACGGTTGCTACTAGGCCCTCTCCTCTCCCCGCTCCCATGCTGATTTATCAAACACTCGTTCTTATAAACTGTGTATGGTTCCTGCTCACTACGTCATTTTCTAGGCTATTCCACTGCCTTACAACTTCTATGACTGAAGAAAGTACTTCCTACTATCTCTTGACTCATTTGTGTCTTCTAACTTCCAATTGTGGCTTTGTTTCTGTGTCCCTCCCTGGAACATCCTGTCCTTGTCCTCTTGTCTATTACGCAGTTCATTTTATACGTCGTTATCTGTCTCCCCTGAACCCTCCTGTCCTCAGTGTCGTCAGGCCCGATTTTCCATAATCTTTCTTCATAGGACATTCCCTTAGCTCTGAACTATCCTTGTTGAAACCTGTGTACTTTCTCTAGTTCTCTTGACGAGCTTTATCAAGTGCGGGTTCCAGACAGGTGCTGGCATACTCCAGTATGAGGGCCTGTCTACCCGGTGTACAGTGTATTGAATGATTCCTTACTAAGGTATCGGAATGCTGTTCTCAGGTTTGCAGGCGCCCATATGCTGCCAGCAGTTATCTGATTGATGAGTGCTTACGGAGACATGATCGGTGTTATCATCACTCAAGATCTTTCTCCTGAGTGAGGTAATGCAGTCTTGGCCACTAGCTATACTCTGTCTGTGGTTTCTGGCCCTTCCCTATATTCATTGACTTTGCATTGGCAGGATTCAACTTCGAGAAGCCATTTGCTGGACCAGCTGTCAGTCTGTCAGGTACTCTTTGAAGTCCTCTGACTGGTTCCTCATCAGATTTAATTCTCCTCATTACTTCACATCTTCTGCAATACAGGGACACTTCTGAGTCTAAAAACCCTTCCGTCATGTCGTTCAAATACCAAAAATTAGCACTTGGTCCTAGGACCCGACCCTGGTGGGACCCCGCTCGTCACAGGTGCCCCACTGTTGATACATCCTTACATACCATGACTCGTTGTTGCCCTCCCTGGTCAGGTATTCTTGTCCATTGCTAGTGGACATTCCTGGTATATGCGCCTGGATGCTCTAGCTTCTGCCACTAATCTCTTGTGAGGAACTGTGTTCAAAGGCCTTCTTGCGTCCAAAGGAAGATGCAATCAACCCACCCTCTCTCTCTTGTCCTTACTCTGTTATTTTATCATAAACTCAAGAAGGTTTTGTTGTGACTCAGGATTTGCTTCCGTGAATCCCGTGCTGGTTGGCACATTTATCTCCTGTTCCGTTCAGGTGCTCCACCACTCTCCTCCTGATAATCTTCTCCATATTTTGCATACTATACACGTCAATGACACAGGTCTAATAGTTTAGTGCCTTCTTTTCTGTCTCCTTTTTTGAATTGGGAACTACATTTGCCGTCTTCCATACCTCAAGGTAGTTGCCCATTTTCCGGGAAGTGAGAAGGATTGTGGTACGTGGTATGCACAACATATCTGCTCCCTTCTAAGGACCACGGAGAGAGTTGTCCGGTGTGTGTGTGTGTGTGTACCTCACCTAATTCTGTACTCACCCTATTTGTGGTTGCAGGGGTCGAGTCTTAGCTCCTGGCCCGCCTCTTCACGGTTGCTATGGGCCCTCCTCCCCCCGGTCCTAGCTTTATAAACCCCTCGTTTTAAAATTTGTGTAGGGTTTCCTCCTCACTACATATTTTCTTGCTTTTCCACTGCCTTACAATCTATAAATGAAGAAAACTTCCTAATACTCTCTGATCATTTGGTCTTAAACTTCCAATTGGGCCTCTTGTTTCTGTGTCCCCTCCGGGAAAAACATCCTGTTTTTGCCCACCTTGTCTTTTCCACGCAGTATTTTTTATGTCGTTATCATTTCCCTCTGCCCCCCTGTCCCCCAGTGTCGTAGGCCATTTCCCTTACTTTTTCTGGCATTCCCCCTTTGCTTGGAACTAACCTTTTGGCAAACCTTTGTACTTTTTAGTTTTTTGACGGCTTTCAAGTGCGGGGTTCCAAACAGGTGCTGCATCTCCGTTGGGCCCGACATACCGGTGTACAGTGTCTGAAAGTTCCTTATAAAGGGATCGGAATGCTGTTCTCAGGTTTTTCCAGGCGCCTAGCTGCGCAGTTATTGATTGATGTGTGCTTTCCCGGGGACATGCTCGGTGTTTTACTCACCCAAGTCTTTTGTTGGGTGGGTTTGCATCTTGGCCACCCAGGGTTTTACTCTGTCTTGGTTTCTGTGCCCCTTTCCTTATCTTTATGACTTTGGGGTTTGGCAGGTTAAAATTCGGAGAAGCCCTTTGCTGGACCAGGTGTCCAGTCGCCCCGGTCTCTTTGAAGTCCTGCCCGGTCCTCTAGATTTAATTTTCCCCATTAATTCCCTCAAATGCAAACAGGAAATTTGAGTTAACCCTTCCATAGCGTTCAAAAAAAACCAAAAATTGCCGGGGCTGGACCGACCCTGTGGGACCCGTCGTCACAGGTGCCCACTGTGAACATCATTAGTCCCATGTCGTTGTTGCCCCCCTGTAGGTATTTTGTCCATTGCAGTCCCCTTCCTTTTAAATGCGCCGTCCCTTAGCTTCGCACTAATCTCTTGTGAGGAACTGTGTCAAAGGCCTTTTGCAGCCCAAAGGGTGCAATCAACCCCCCCTCTCTCTGTGTCTTTCTTCTTTTTTTTTATCATAAAACCCCCAAAAAGGGTTTTTTGGACACAGGATTTGTTTCCCGTGAATCCGTGGGGTTTGGGCCCTTTTATACCTTTTTCCTTTCCCAGGTGCTCCACCACTCTCCCCCTGATATCTTCCCAAAATTTTTTGCAAAATTACACGTCAATGCACAGGTTAAGTTTGTGCCCCTTTTCTGTCTCCTTTTTTAAAAATGGGAAACTACTTTGCCGTCTTTTTTACCTCAGGTAGTTGCCCGTTTCCCCGGGACGTGTTGAAGATTGTGATAAGTGGCCGCACAACATAATGCTCCCTCTCTAAGGACCCCCGGGGAGATGTTGTCGGTCCATTGCCTTTGAGGGTTTGTGTCCTTAGCGTTTCTTCACCTCCTCCTCTCTGTAGATGTGTCCACCTTGTTGGTGTATTTCCCTTTTGGGTCCCCCTCTGGTCTGTCCCCCCCCGATCCTTCCTGTCTCTCTGTAAAACTTCCTTAAAATTCGTGTTTAGTCCTCACTACCCCTTGATCGTTTCTTGTGAGTTCTCCACCCTTTTTCCTCAGCCTTTCCCTGGTCCTTTACTGTTTTTTTCCTTAATGTGGTATACAGCAGTTTCGGGTGATTTGACTTTTTGATGCTATGTCGTTTTTATATGTCGTGGGCCTCCTCCTTATCTGTGCATACTCGTTTCTGGTCTTTACTAAACTCCTTGTTTTCCTGGGTCCTATCCCCCTGTACCTTTTTTCCATTTTCTGTTGCATTAGTTTTTGCCTCCCCCACCTTGGGTAAACCAAGGACTCGTTTTGGTCTTTCCCTTTTTTTCTGTTTCCCAGGGAACAAAAATTTCCTTGCCTCCTTGCACTTTTTTGCCAATATTCCTTTATTGTTTACTATTTTTCTACCTTTCTCTGCCCACTAACCTCCTGCAGGAAGTTTTTCTACCTGTGTAGTCTCCCCTTTTAT
>NC_069399.1:40730163-40779120 GCF_026875155.1 Cherax quadricarinatus
TAAATTATCGTTGAGTTGTCACGTACCAGCTGCGACCCCCTTCACACCCCTCTGTTTCATCCTTGACGACAACGGAGGTTTCAACAACACCGGCTTTGAGTTCATATACTACTTCGTATTTTTTTTTTATTTTTTCCTCAAATAGGTTTAATGGTCATTTTTAATTATTTTATTTTATTACCTTTATTATAATAAAAATTGATTATTGTATTTTGCTATTTTTCTATTAGTTATTTTCCTGAGAAGGAGCCAGCCTTTGGAGAGTTATTTTGAGGACTGAGTAAAAACCTCCACAATGTTGTTGTCATGTCTCCCCTGACCTTGCCTGTCCTACAGTGTCGTCAGGCCGATTTCCCTTAACCTTTCTTCGTAGGACAATCCCCTGAGCTCTGGAAATAACCTTCTCGCAAACCTTTGCGCTTTCTCTAATTTCTTGACATGCTTGACAAGGTGTGGGTTCCAAACTGGTGCTGCATACTCCAGTATGGGCCTGATGTACACAGTGTACAGTGTCTTGAACGATTCCTTACTAAGGTATCAGAACGTTTTTCTCAGATTTGCCAGGGACCCACATGATGCAGCAGTTATCTGGTTGATGTGTGCTTCCAGAGATGTGCTTGGTGTTACACTCACCCCAAGATATTTCTCCTTGAGCGAGGTTTGCAGTTTTTGACCACCTAGCCTATACTCCGTCTGCGGTCTTCTTTGCTCTTCCATGATCTTCATGACTTTGCATTTGGCAGGGTTGAATTCAAGAAGCCAGTTGCTGGACCAGGTGTCCAGTCTGTCCAGGTCTCTTTGAAGTCCTGCCTGATCTTCATCTGATTTAATTCCCCTCCTTAACTTCAAATCATCTGTGAACAGGGACACTTCTGAGTCTATCCCTTCCATCATGTCATTCATATATACCAAAAGTAGCAATGGTCCTAGGACCGACCCCTGTGGGACCCCGCTCGTCACAGATGACCAGTGTGATACTTCATCATGTACCATAACTCGTTGTTGCCTCCCTGTCAGGTGTTCTCTGATCCATTGCAGTGCCCTTCCTGCTATACATGCCTGATCCTCTATCCTCTGCACTAATCCCTTGTGAAAAACTGTGTTGAAGGCCTTCTTGCAGTCCAAGAAAATGTAATCAATCTACCCCTCTCTCTTGTATCTTCTGTTACTTGATCATAAAACTCCAGAATGTTTGTGACACAGGATTTGGCTTCCATAAATCCATGCTGGTTAGTTTAATATACTCTTGTTCCGTTCCATGTGCTCCACCACTCTCCTCCTAAAAATTTCTCCTTTTTTTTTGGGCAAACTATACACTTTCAGTGACCCTGGTCTAAGTTTGGGTCCCCTTCTTTTCTGTCCCCTTTTTTTAAAAAATGGGAACTAAAATTTGCCGTCTTCCATGCCTTGGGTAGTTGCCCGTTTTCGGGATGTGTTAAAGTTTGTTGTTAGTGGAAACAAAACGCATTACGGTTTTTCCCTTTCCCTAAGGCCCCATGGAGAGATATTGTTGGCCCCTTTCCCTTTTTGAGAAATAAAAGGTTCACTTACAGCTTTTTTCACCTCCTCCTCAGTTTGTGTATGTCACCCCCAAACACTTCTTGGTTTTTTCCCTTTGTTGGTGCCCCCCCTCTGTTTGTTCCCCCGGGAATCCTTTCCTGTCCCCACTGAAAAACACTTCCAAAAAATTCATTTTGAGCCCCCTCACAACCCCCGGGTTTTATTTCTTGTGAATTCCCCCTTCCCCCCTTTTCCTTACCTGATCACCTGACTTTAAATTTGTTGTTTTTCCTCCTAATGTGGCTTGTACAGCTTTTTTGGGGGTTCAGACTTGATTTCGATGCTATGTTTTTCGTACGGGCGCTGGGGCCTCCCCCCCATCTGGGTAATTTTTTTCTGGCTTTTCCCATTTAATACCCCTTTTTTTTCCCTGGGGCCTTTGCCTTCTGTAATTTTTCCCTTTCCCCTTCTAGTGCACTTAGTTTTTTTTCCCCTCTACCCCTTTGGGGAAAAAGTGAAAAGAAAAAAGGACACAAGTGCAATTAAGTAAAATTTTTATTGTGGAACGTTTCGCTCCCCAGGAGTTTTAAAATAAAACCCCATTAAAAAAACAATACTGGCCCACAGGGGGATATAAAGGCTCAAGTGAGGTGAAAAACTAGTGGGGTTTACCATTTCGATGTTCATAATGGAAAAGTAGTAGTAGTAGTAGTGGGGGTTATTTGACAAAAAGAAAATACAATTTGGTAGGAGAAATTTAAAATTCGTACATAAAGAAAAGGTTTAAAAAAGGGCTTTTACTTGGGTAACAAAAAAATGGGTTGGACAAATGGGGGACTGGAATGAGGCAGCTTGTTTTCGTTTTCCCAAATCTCTGTGCTTTGTGTAGATAACGGGGGGGACTATTAGGGGCGGGGTTAAACTTTTTTTCAGGAGGATTCTTGCAAAGGGACTTGGGAATGGGAAGCTCCCGTTGTTTTTTTTTAAATTTGTTTCCGAAACAGCGTTTCATGTGATTCAAAGGAAATTTGCCTGGGGAAATTAGTTTTTTTTTGATCAAAAAAGGGGGGCGTCTCTTTTTTAATGAAAAGTTTGGGGGAATTTCGGTGTTGAACCGGGGCTTGTTCAGGTTATCTTTTCCTACATGGTAAATGTTTTATTGGAGGGGGGTGTCGAGGTTTCGGGTTTTTTTTTTTTCCCCTACTTTAAATTTTGTCACAGCCTCCACGGGGTTTTAAAAAGTGTAAACTCGTGCATTGACTGGTTCGTGGTGTTTTGGATTTTTCCGGGGTTAAATTCCTTTAAGAAGTAAAAAGAAGCGATGGCGATTGGTTTTTTTAGCTTGTGAAAGTACTTTGAACGTTCAGTGCAATGATTTTGGGAAGGAATTATAATTTTTGCGGGGGAGTGTTGCTGATGCGTGGAGAATTTTTTGATCGGGAAAAGAGCTTTTTCCTTGCAGTCTTTGATGAAAAAAAAAGGGAAAAAATGAAACTCTGTAAATTTTTTGGGTTTGAATGTTTTAAACACTCCTCGTCAAGAAACCCCGGACTACAAATTGGGTATGTTTCTTGGGGAAAAAACCCGATGATGATCCCTCTTTTGGTTTTGGTATCTTGACGGGAATAGAAGGGTGAGATCGTTTTTATTGGTGGGTTTCCAAAAACTTAAAAAATTTTGGTTTTTTTGGCTATTTTGGGAAAATTTGGGGGACGTCGGGGAAAAGGTTTGCTTGTCTTTGGGAAATTTCTTCTTCTTAGGAAAACTGGTCCCCGGGTTCAATTTGCTTTTGGCCCTTTGGCCTGGGGATCCCGAAACATAAAAACTTTTTGGATTTTTTCGAGGACATCGTCCACGAAACGAAAACCAAGTGCCCCGCTTAAGGGATGTTTTTGGGGGAAAGTTTTCGGACTCCAGGTGTTTCCATGTTTTAAGTTGGTTTGGATGGCCCCTTAGGGGGGAAACCCCTTTCCCATCCCGGGGTTTTGTTTGTAAGCTTTTATTGAAAGAAAAACAGTTAAAATTAACACAGAGTTCAATTAAGTAAAAACAAAATCTCCGGGAGGTAGGGGAAATTTTTAAAGGGGTTTCCGGGTTACTTTACGTCGAAAAACCTCGAGGGTTTTTTGGGTAGGTACTTTTGTGAAGAGGGAAGTCAACCCAAAAATGCTTAGTTTTTGTTATGGTTTGGAGGGGTTTTACGGTTTGGGGGTTGGGAAAAGGGGTACCTGGTGTTTAAAAATGAGGGGGGTGAGGGCCCCCCAAAAAGGCAGGAAAAGATGTTTGGAAAAAACCCCGGCTATTTTTGGGGTGGGCATTTCCTATTCCTGACGTGTTTGGGTCTGGGGGTTAAATTGTGTTTTTTGGGGTCTTGGGTAAACCATACATGGGTGCGGGTTTAGGGGGGTTTGGGTTTTAACAAGAAACAGAAGTTTCTTCCCTTTCTAGTGCGTTTGGTTTTTGCTGGTTTTGTATGAATCTTTGGTGGGGCTCTCCCCTGTTGATTGCCCAAAGGGGTTTCGTATTTTGATTGATCTTTAAAAAGGGTTTCCATCATTTTAGGGTTGTAGTCACTGGTGTTAAAGGAAAATGACGACTCCACCCCCTTTTTTGTCGGGGGTTGGGTGCGTTAATTTTGGGGGGTCGTTGGCGGGGTTTTAAAGGGGGCAGTGAGTATCTGGGAAAAAGTTAAAAAAGTAAAGGTTCACAAAAAGCTGCAGTGAGAAGGCCCGGAATAAAACCCTTCGGGAATTTGCGGGGTCATTTGTGTTTTTGGGGTTTCCGGGTTTAACTAAAATTTTAGTTGATATTAAAGGTTTGGGGTTGGTGGTAAATTTGAGCCCCAAAGACTCAGTGTTTGGTTTTTGTATGGGTTTTAAGGTGCGTGAGGGTTAAATTTGGGTTTATCAGGGATTCATGTCCCATTTTTTTCCATCGACTGTTAGAGCAGAGGTACGGGAATTTTTGGCGTTTGGATTTTTGATCTTCTGTTGGAGGTTAGCTGTGGTGACTGTGGGGAGAATTGCTCAGCAGTGTGTGGCAATCTGAAAATTTTGGGCCCCTCATATTCCTTGGCCAGTTTCAAAGGTTTCCTTAGCGGGGTTAGAAAGTTCTTGGGCCCACATTCAGTTGTAAGCTTGGGTAGCTGGAGAGAAGGGGTGCTTTGGGGTTGGGAGTTGGGCAGGATGACTTAGGGATCACCTTTTCTTTCCCGGCAATCTTGTTTGGAAGTGGGGTCTGTTTCGAAAGCTGTGGGGCACGAAAAAGGGTGTCCAAAAAACGTTTTGCATGAAATGTCCCTTAGTTGGGGGGGTTCCCACAGGCCCCAAATGCCTCGAATCGCCCCTGATCGCGTTTCGAATACAATTAAAAAAAAACAAAGGCAGCTTCACCATCCCCCGAAGTCTTAGCAAGAATCCTCCTGAAAAAAAAATAAATCCCTGCCATCCCCATAGTCTCTCCTGTTTTACACACAAAGCACAAGATTGGAACCTGAAACAAAACTGCCTCATTCCAGTCTATATTTTGGGCCAACCTATTTTTATGTTTCCCAAGTAAAAACTTTTTTTATCCTTTTAAAATTCTCCTGTACGAATTAATTGCTCTTTCCATATTGTATTACTTTTGTCACACCCCTACTTCTACTACTAAATAAATACCACTAGTGAACATCGAAATGGTAAACCCCACTGTATCACCTCACTCTGGGGCCTTTATTACCCTCTTTTTGTCCATTTATTGTTTGTTTAAAGGTTGATAAAGCTCCCGGGGAGCGAAAACGTTTTCCACAATAAATGTCAAAATTAGTTGCACTTGTTTTCCCTTTTTTTTTTTTAAAATTGTCGGTAATTCTCCAAATTTTTTTACAATCTGTCGGGGGCACCGGGAAAATAATGGGACATTCATGCAGACGTTTTTTGGACACCCTTTTTTCGTGCCAAAAGCCGTCGCAACAGACACAACTTCCTACAAGATTTCCTGGCAGAGAAGGGGATCCCTAATTTTACTCCTGCAAAAACTCCCCCAACTCCAAAACACCCCCTTTTCCCCAAACTACCCCCCGCTTACTTAACTGAATGTGCCGAAAACCTTTTTAAACCCTCGGGTAACGAAACCTTTGAAAATGCAAAAGGGAAAAATGAAAAAAAAAGGGGCCCAAACTTCAGATTGCCAACCCCAAAATTTCCCGAGCCCTAATTTTCAGACAGTTACCACAATTTAAACCCCCAACAGAAGATCAAAAATCAATCGCAAACTTTGTTTCCTCCCCTTTAACAGTCGATTTGGAAAAGGAAAAAGGGGCGTGAATCCCTGATTTAAAAACTTTTCGTCACGACCTTTTCCCCACTACGAAAAACAAACACTGAGTCTGGGGGCTTTTTAAAATTTTCCACCCAAAATCCCAAAACCTAACTATCAAATAAAAAACTAGTTACCAGGGGGAAACCCTAAAACACTTTACAGCAAAATTCCAGAAGGGTTTTATACGGGCCCTTTTCCCCTCAGCTTTATGGGAACCTTCTATTCTAATCTTCCTAGGGCGAAAATCACTGCCCCTTTTAAAAACCTCGCCAACCACCCCAACATTTTCGCACCCCCCGCCGACAAAGGAGGTGGAAAATCGTCCTCCTCAACACCCCTGACTACAACCACAAAATGATGGACCTTTTGAATGAACAATCTACATACGAAAACCCCTCAGCACCAACGTGGGGAACGCTCACCAAAAATTTTTTATACAAAACCAGACAAATACTCAAAGCACTAGAGAAGGGGAAAAAGCTTCGTATTGTTACCAAGCAAACCCTAAAAACGCAAATGTATGGTTTTTCCCAAGACCCATAAAAAACAAAATTCCTCCAGACCCAAACAAAGTCCCGGAATAGGCGTGCCCCCCAAAACTAGCCCGGGGTTCCCTTTCCAAACATCTTTTCCTGCCCTTTTGGGGGGCCATCAGCCCCCGTCATCTT
The DNA here is from genome assembly GCF_026875155.1 of Cherax quadricarinatus. Taxonomy (NCBI): domain Eukaryota; kingdom Metazoa; phylum Arthropoda; class Malacostraca; order Decapoda; family Parastacidae; genus Cherax; species Cherax quadricarinatus. Next base: position 40,736,634 of record NC_069399.1, read on the forward strand.
AAAAGCTCAGGTGCCTCTCAACCGAAACCGTAACCTCTCCATCCGTAACAAAAAACCCAAGAAATTTTGGGTGTGACTTCCCTCCCTTTACAAAATAACCCACCAAAAAAGCCATCGAGGTTCTACGACGTAAACAAAACAGGACCTTTTAACTTCCTCTACCCCCGGGGATTTTTTTTGGGCTTTAATTTAACTCCCGTGTTTTAAATTTTAACTGTTTTTTCCTTTTAATAAAAAAGCCCCTTAAAAAACAAACCTACGGGATGGGGAAAAGGGGGTCCCCCATAAGTCCATCCCAGCCAAATTATACAAAAGGAACACCTTGAGTCCCAACACTTCGCCACATCATCCCTTCAAGCGTCACTTGGTTACGTTACGGGGGACGATTTTTCGTAATAAATCCAAAACGTTTTGATTTAAGGGATCTTCAGGCAAGGCTCAACGCAGTTTTAACCGGCGGGTCCAAATTTACACTAGAAGAAGAGTCCCAAAGACAAGCTACCTTTCCTCGACGTCCTCATTCACAAAATAACAAAAAAAAACCCAAGATTTAAGTTTTTTCGGAAAAAACCCCCCAAAAAAACGATCTCACAAAACTTCTTTCCTTAAGATTCCAAGACCAAAAGGGGCATCATAAACCCCGGGGTTTTTTCCCAAAGGGCAACCGAATTTGTAGTCCCGAGTTTCTTTACGAGGAGGGGTTCATACATTACCAAACATTCACCAAAAGTTACTTTTTCCCTTTTTTTTTCTTTAAAGACCGCAAAAAAAGGCTTTCAGATCTTTTTTTCTCCACGCATCCCGCACCCTCCCAGCAAAATTATAATTCTTCCCCAAATTCAGGGTTGCCTGAAACGTCCAAAAGTACTTTCACAAGTTTAAAACCCCGGGGGTCGCCATTTGCTTTTTAGCACTTCAATAAAGGTTTTAACCCCGGACAAAAAACCAAGCACCACCCAAAACCAGTTTAAAGCCCCGATTTACACTAACCCTGTGGGGGCTTTTTGCAAAATTTTCGATGTAAAAAGCCCCGAAACCTCGACACCCGCCTCAATGAAAAACATTTCGCATGTAGGAAAAGATAAAACCCGAACAACGCCCGTGTACAACACCGAAATTCCACCAATCATCTCATGAAATTTAGGACCCCCAAAAAGTGATCAAAGAAAAATAATTTTCCCAGCGGGAAGTTGCCTTCGAATCAGCACTGGGGCGCTGTTTCGAATACAAATTTAAAAAAAAACAACGGAGCTTCAAACCCCTTTTCCGAAGTCTTAGCAAGAATCCTCCCGGGAAAAAAGTAAAAACCCCGCCCCTCACATTCTCTCCTGTTAAACTACACAAAGCACAGAGAGGGAACACTTTAAAAAAGCTGCCTCATTCCCGTTTTATAATTTTTCCAAACCCTTTTTTTTTGGGTTTCCCAAGTAATAGCTTTTATTTTCCTTTTACTCATGTTTCGAATTAATTGCTTTTTTCCATATTGATTAAAATTTTTTCACTTCCACTACTACCCACCACTACTAAATACTAAATAACTACCAAAATAAATGAACATCGAAATGGTACCTCACCAAATTTTCACCTCACTCTGAGCCCTTTAAAATACCCCTGTGTCCATGTTTTGTTTGTAATGGCTTGATAAAGCCCTGGAGAGGGGAAAAAGTTGCCACAATAAATGTCACAAATTAAGGTTTTCACTTGTGGCCTTTTTAAAATTTTCATATTGGGGGTAATTCTATCAACTTTTTTAAAACCCTTGGGTAAACCAAGGACTGTTTGGGGTCTTCCTTTATTTTGTTGCCCTTGGGAACAAACCTTTCCTTCCCTCCTTGCTTTTGTTACATTTTCCCATCATTCGTTTACTGATTTTCCCTCCCATTTCTTTCCCGACTGAACCTCTTGCAGGAATTTCCCTCTATATTTTGGTTTTTTCCCTTAAAATCCTGTTCCCCCTTCGACTTGTAACTTTACTATATAATCAAAACTCAGAAACCACGTGACCCTAGCCCCCAAGGGGCCCCCTCAATATGATGCCTCAATGTTAAATTGCTCGGGTGAACATAAGGTCCAGTCTTGCTGGTTCTCCTCCTCTTCTTCTTAGTAGGCTCATGTCAGTTTATGCATGGGTTTTCCAGTACCAATCCTATCTTGGCTCTCCATGTATCAGGGCCCCCATGGGCCCAGGTTTTCCCAATCGTCTCCCTGTGGTTGAAATCCCCCATAACCGAACTTTGCTTGCTGGTGAGTTTTTCCCACCTCAGCCAGTGTGTACACCATTGCTCTGTTGTTCTCTTCATTCCTTTTTTGGGCCCTCCTGAGTTCTAGGGGGGGGGGTTATCATCACTGCAAGATCCTTTGTTTCCCAGACTAAATTGTAGTACTGTGTAGTCCCTTTCTCCAATCTCGTTCATCCCTTCCTTTCCTTAAATCCCATCGTTTTTTTTTGAGCAGTGCGCCCCCCGTCCTATGCCCCTTCTATCTTTCCCCTGGATCTGATACCCGGTGGGAAAGATTACATCTGTTATGTTCAGTGAGGTTATTTCTGTGACTGCTACAATGTCTGGGCCCTTTTCTTCTTTCAGTCCTCCCCTATTTATTCATTTTCCATTAGTATTAGTTTTACCCAAACCTCAGCTTCTTTTTTTCACTGTGGTGTGGGAGAATATTGGGGTTGGGGGAGTGGGGCCCTGGAGGGGGCCCATGGGGGGGTTGCAGTGTGGGTGGGTTTGGATGAGGGGGTGGGGGGCAGAGTGCCCATGGGGGCTGCAGAGGGGGGGGGTTTTTGCTGGGGGGGAGGGGCAGAGGGAACAGTGTGTGGGTTTTTTTGGGTTTTGATTGTTTGTTGCATTGGGGATGCGTGGGTTTGGGGTCCCTTTTGTGGGGCTTTTGGGGGGTTGGGTTTGCCCTTCCCCTTGGTCTGGGTTTGTCATCTTTTATTGCCCCCTTATTCCCCTTTTTGTCTTTGTACCCTTCTACAGCAACATCCTTTATTTTTCTGTTCTGTGCAATCGAGGGCACTCACGGTACCCAGTTTTTCCCCCAGTGGTTTTCCTAAAGGTTCCCGTTAAGCTGATTTGCCTTTAAAATTTTTTTTGACAGGCAGATTCCCTTTTACTCACAAACCCCCCAATTTCAGAAATTTTGTCACTGGGTCATATCGCCCTCACCTATTGTTTTCATGCTACCTTCAATCGCTTTTTTCTCCTCCTGTTTTCTCTCTTCATAGGTTCCCCCTTCGACTTCTTGGAGCCTGTAGACAAAAACTGACCTCTCCCTTTCATCCTCCCACTGTGTGTCTTTGCATCCTCTGAGGTGTTTTAGTTCCTTCCATTGAAATGTTCTGCCTTCATCCCCTGCCTGCTGAAGTCTCTGTGCTGAGTGGACTTTCTTTCCTTCTCAGCCGTTCCTTGCCACTGCAGTTGTCTGTTAGTCTCTGCATATGGCATAGCTCCTTCATTCTCTTCAGACTCTCATTTGATCTTAGTGTGCTCCTCGTCTTTTCCTGGGCCCCACGTGGGTCTGATAGGGCCTTCGCATACAGCATAGCTCCTTTACTTCCTACAGTCCCCTTGTCTGTGACTGTTACAGAAGTTCCTGATGTCATGTCTGTACTGTCGTTTGTCTCTTTAATCTGTTTCAGGTTTCTTAGTTCCTCTTCTCAGCACTGTATCTTAGCTTCTGCTGCTAAGACTTATAGCCCCCACTTCCTTGGCAACACACCTTTCCCCTGCCTCCTTGCATTTTGTTGTTACATTGTCCATCATTTCATTTACTGACTTTCCTACCAACTCTCCCACTGAACCTCCATCAGGAAGGTCCTCAAAGCTGTGTAGTCCCCTCTTTTATAGTTTGGCTTTTCCCTTTCTACTCCTGTTACCCTCTCCACTTGTAGCTCTACGATGTATTCAAAGCTCGGAACCACGTGGTCACTAGGTCCAAGTTGCCTTTCATATGTGATGTCCTCGATGTCTGAGCTTCTCAGGGTGAATAAAAGGTCCAATTTTGCTGGTTCAGCCTCCCCTCTCTCTCTGGTAGTGTCCCTAACATGTTGGTGCATGAAGTTTTCCAGTAGCACATCCATCATCTTGGCTTTCTATGCTTCAGGACCTCAATGTGGCTCCAGGTTTTTCCAATTAATCTCCCTGTGGTTGAAGTAGCCCATAACCAGTAACCTTGCTCTACTCGAGCTCTTCTTGCCACCTCAGCTAGCGTGTCCACCATTGCTCTGTTGCACTCTTGGCCTCCTACAGTTCTGTGGTGGGTTATACATCACTGTAATGACTACAGTATGTTCCCCTGATTGCAATGTACCTACTATGTCATCTCTTTCTCCAATATCGTCCATTCCTTCCATTTCCTGATATTCCCATCGTTTTTTAATGAGCAATGCAACCCCTCTTCCCCCTCTGCTCCTTCTATCCATCCTTAGGATCTGATATCTGGGCGGGAAAATTGCTTCTGTTATTGTCTCAGTGAGTTTTGTTTCTGTGGCTGCTATGATGTCTGGGGACATCTTGATTCTTTCATGCCAGTCCTCACATTTATTCATTATTCCATCTGCATTCGCGTACCAAACCTTCAACTTCTTTTCTATAACTGTGGTCTAGAGAGAGTGGTGGGTTTGGGGGAGCAGGTACCCTGGTGGGGCCCTATAGGGGGTTGCTGGTGGGGTGGGGGTTGTGGTGAGGGGTGAAGGGGGCAGACGGCCTATTAGGGGTTACAGTGGGGGTGGGGGTTGTGGTGAGTGGGATGGGGGTAGAGGGTACAGTGTGTGGGTTTACTGTGGGGGTGGGGTTTGTGGTAGGGGGATGAGGGCAGAGGGTACAATGTGTGGGCTACTGTAGTTTACTGTAGGGGTCGGGTTTGTGGTGAGGGGGATGGGGCAGAGAGTATAGTGTGTGTTTTGGATTAGGTTGTTTGATTGCATTGGGGTTGCCATGGTTGGGTTTCTTCTGTGGGTGTTACTGGAGAAGGTTGGGTTTGTTCTTCCACCTGAGTCTGGTTTCTCCTTCTCTCCTTCTTCCTTGCCTCTCATTCCTCCTTGCACCCTCTCAGTGTCATCCTTTCTTCTTGTGTTCTGTCTTGGTTGAGGTACATGGTCCAGTACTCTGATTTGTCCCTTAGACGCACTTTCTCCTACAGGATCTGGTTTCGAGCCGACTCTGCCTTGAAAATCACTTTGACTGGACGCTTTTTTCCTCTTGCAAACCACCCAATTCTCTGATAATTAGTCAGCTGGGTCATGTCATTCTCTCCTATTGCTTTCATGATGCGTTCAGTCGCTTTTTTTTTTCTCCTGTTTTGTTGCTTTGTAAGTTTCCCCTTCTATTTCTTGGAGTCCATAGACTAAAACTACCCTATCCCATTCGTCCTCCCACTGTACTTCCCTGAGCATCCTCTGAGACGATTTAGTTCCTGCCATTGATGCATTTCTTCCTACTGTCTCTTCCCTATCCAGTGTCCCTGTTCTTAGCTGTTCCTGGACATGGCAGTTGTCTGTTAGAGCCTCTGCATATAGTGTAGCTCCTTCATTGTCTTTGGTCCCCTCATTTGTTCCTGCTGTTCTCCTGTTTTTTCCAGGTCCCACTTGGGTCTGATAGAGTCATCGTATATGATACAGCTCCTTTTCTCCTATAGTCCCTCATCTGTGACTGATGTATCAGTTCTTGATGTCATGGCTATACTGTTCTTTTGTTCTTTAGGATGATTCAGACTTTTTAGTTCTTCTACTATGCTCTGTATCTTAGCTTCTGCTGCTGTGACTTGTAACTCCCATTTCCTGCTCTCCTCAGATATTTTCTCTTCCATTTTCTTCCTCAGCTCTTCTAGGCTCCTCTACCACTCCTCCTCCCTTCTTGTGAGTTCTGCCTCCCAGTCTTCTCTCCCAGGTCCACCCCTCGCAGCTTCATCCACCAGCCCTCTGGTTCTCCGTCCTGATTTTGGGTATCCCATTTTTCTTCCACAGAAGGAAGAGCTTATGTGTTTTGAAGAGTGCGTGTGGAGGGGGGTGGGTATTTGTTGTAGGGAGGGAGAGTGGGAGGGAGGGAGGGGGAGAGATAGAGAGTGGGAGGGGGGACAGTGGCAGAAGGGAGAGAGATGGGGGAAGGCTAGGGGGTACAAGGGGAGAGGGGGAAGGGAAGTGCAGGAAAAGAAAAAGGGGGGAAGGGAGTGGAGGAGTAGGGAGGAGAAGAAATAGGAGAGAGAGAGACAGGGCAGACAGAGAGTGTGAGAGTGTGTGAGTGAGAGTGTGAGTGAGAGAGTGTGGGTGAGAGGGTGTAGGAGAGTGAGTGAAAGGATGTGAGGGGAAGTAAGAGAGTGAGAGTAAAGAGTGTGATTGAGAAATTTTGGAGTGAGAGTTTGGTGGAGTGTTTGGGAGTGTGAGTGGGGTGAGTGAGAGGTGTAAGTGAGAGAAAAAAATGTGAGAGAGGGAGTGTGAGAGTGTGGGGGAGTGCAAAGGGAGAAATGGTGAGTTGCAAAAGTGTGAGAGGTGGAGAGTGTGAGATTGTGAGAGAGTTTTGGAGAGTGTGAGAGTGTGAGGGTGTGGATTGTGAGAGAGTGTGAGAGGTGGGGAGGTGGAAAAGTGAGATTGTGAGAGAGTGTGAGAGTGTGAGAGTGTGGAAAAGTGTAGAGGGGGGTGTGGAGTGTGTGAGAGGATAAATGGTGTGAGAGTGTGGGGGGGAGGGAGGAATGAGGTCCCGCGCTAGGGTGGGGAAAAGAAGGGGTATAGGAGGAGGAGGAGGAGGAGTGGGGAAAAGGAGGGAAGGGGGGGAGTATAGTAGGAGGAGGAGGAGGAGGAGGAGTAGGAGTAGGGGGGAGGGGGGAGAGGGGAGGGAGGAATAGAGGTACCGCACTAGGGTAGGAGGAGAAGAGAGGTTAGGAGGAGGAGGAGACGGGGGAAAGGGGGAAAAGAGGTACCCCACTAAGGTAGGGACGTACAAGTTTTTTTGTGTGTGAATTTCCTGGTTCTACCTTAATTTTGCGTAAAAAAAATACTGTCTGGTTTTGGGCTCTCCCCGTTTCTTACCTAGATCTTACAACTGTGTGTATGTATGGAATCTAGGCACAGTTTTGTGTATGCCCAAATAAACTTACCTCAATTTGGGGGTATTTTGTGACCTATGCGCCTGCGTGGGCTCGTTGATGCATGTGCACCCCTAAAGTCCTTTTCCAGTTATGCCCCCTTTTAAGTGTTTAGTGTCTATTATGTATTCGCTCTCAGAGCAGGGTCTAAGACCCTCAGCTACGGCATTTTAATAAAAAAAAAAAGCACAATACCCTGACTGGAACGTACACAAATAAACCCCCACTAAAGGAGGAGTTCACGACGTTTCGGTCCGACTTGGGGCCATTTTCAAAGTACATAAACAGAGTAGAGCGGGGGTATATATAGGCAGGAAGAGGAAGGGGTGGGGTGGTGGTATAGTTGTAGTGTGTAGTGTAGCATGTAGTATAGTATAGTAGTAGATGGGAGTAGTAGTGTATAGTTGTTGTTGTTGTAGTGGTAGGGGGAAGTGTGCATTGGTAGTGGTAGAGTAGTAGGGGGGAATAAGAAGGACAACCCAGTAAATACAAAGAAAGGGGGCATTTTCCCCACCACCCTACTACTACACTATATACAAACTACTACTAACTATTAAATACTATACTACTTACTAACTCCACCACCACGATCACCTTTTCCCTCCCATATATCCCTTCTGTTTATTCTTTTTTGTGTGCTTTGTAAATGGCCCAAGTGGACCGAAACGTGGGCCCGAAGCTCCTCTTTTCTATGGGGGGGTTTTTGTGTATACAGTATTGTAGGGCCAGCCCCAAAAAACCCTCTACAACTCAAAAGGCTTAGTATTTTAAAGTCGGGCCCTGGGTTTTCTGCGTACAAAAATTCTTTTTTCTCTCATGGTATTTTTTCCCCCACCTTTCCTTTTTCACTGACCCTGTAGTCACTGTAATCACTAGCTATCAAACTTTTTTACGCACTCAGGTATTTCTACACATCTATACTTATCTATCATCTCCTGTTTGGGGGTCCCCCCCTTTTTCTTCAAAACGGCACTAGTAGGGGGAAACACTGTAAGGCCTTTTTCACCCGTTTCCCCTTTCCCCCGTCTTCATCCAAACATTTTTACTCTAATTTTATTTTTTTTTCCTGTGGTTTCTTAATGTTTAATTTTCTGCTTTTGGGAAAAAATGTTCTACCCCCCAAACTTTATTGATTTTTTGGGGTATCGGAGCTATGCACAAAAGCCGCTTCCTTGTGGCCCCACCGAAAGGGGGCCTTATTTGGGCCGGTACTAAAATTTTGGGCACTATTACTATGTTTTCTTTTCTGTGATCACTTATATTTCCTTTTTGCGGGGTTTAAGTGATATATGCCTGAAATGTTTGCATCGCCTATACCCCCACCTCTTTTAAACCTATGGGACAGTCAGAAAATAAAAAGAATTCATAAACCCCAGTCGCGCTTGACTTCATCCACGAGTGTGTGTTTTGTGTGGTGTGGGTGTGTGTGGTGTGTGTGTGTGTGTGTGTGTGTGTGTGTGGTGTGTGCTTGTTGGTGTGTGTGTGTGTTGTGTGTGTGTGTGTGTGTGTGCGTATGTGTGTGTTTTGGTGGTGTGTGGTGTGTGTGTGGGGGTTGTTGGGGGCGGATGTGAGTCTGTTGGTGTGTGTGTGTGTCTGTGTTGTGTGTGGTATTTTACGTATTGTACTCACCTATTGTGGTTGGGGGTTCGAGTCGCTCCGGGTTTTCCGCCTCTTCACTGCCGTAGGGCATCTCTCTGCCCATGGCTTTTTCATACCTTGTTTAAAACCCTATGAAGGATCTGCCTCCACTACTCGTTTCCCCCAAACTTTTCCCATTCCTGACTCCCTTGTGACGAAAAAACACTTCCTGAAATCCCTATGATACATCTGTGTTTTAAAATTTTAAACTTTTCCCCCCTTGTTGCTGGTCCCATCTCTGAACATTTTGTCTCTTCTGCCTTGTCAAACCCTTCGTATTTTTTATTTTGTTACCCTGCCCCCCTATCTCTCCTGTCCTCCGTGTCGAAGGTCGATTTCCCTTTAAACCCTTTCCCCGTAGGACATACCCTTTGCTCTGGGACTAGTCTTGTTGCAAACCTTTCACTTTCTCTAGTTTCTTTACTTGTTTTGGGCTAGGTGGGGTTCCAAACTGGTGCCGCCATACTCCAATATGGGCTTTTTAACTACACATTTTGGGACAGGGGCGACAATTTTCTTTTTTTCCCCGGAATCGTTAACGTTTGGCTGGGGGAGGGGGGGGGGGGGGTTGGGTGTGGGTTTAACCCACCCAGTCTTTTTTCCTTGGGGGGGTTTGCGTTTTCGGAGCTTTCCTGTTGAGTCTTCTTTGCCCCCCCTTTTTCGAACTTTGCACTTGGTGGGGTTGAACCCAGGGGAAATTGTGGGGCCGCATTTCCGATTTTAAAGCTCCCTCCCGGATAAATCTTTCATCAAACTTACATCATCGCAAAGGGGACACTTCGAATCTATTCCTTCCGCATGTCGTTCACAATACCAAAAAACACCCCTCCGGCCCTAATGACCCTAAGGAAAAACCCCCTCGTCACAGCTGCTCACTGTGCACCTCCCCATACCAGCTCTTGCTATCTTCTGACAGGATTCCCTGATTCAAAGTGTGCTTCCCCGTTATCCCTGCTTGGTCCCCCCATTTTTTGCCTAATTTCTTGTGATGAACTGTGTCAAAGCTTACAGTCCAAGAAAATGCCCCTTTTTGTTGTGTGGTGGTGTGTGCGTTTGTGTGTGTGTGTTGTGCGTGTGGGGTGTTGTGTGTATTTGTGTGGGTGTTGGTGTGTGTGGGTGAGGTGAAGTGTGTGTGTGTGTGTACTCACCTAGATAGGTTGCAGGGGGCGAGTCCCGGGTCCCGGCCCCCCCCTTTCACTGGGCGTATAGGTACTCTCCCCGAACTGAGCTTTATCTACTTCTGCTTAAAGCTATGTGTGGGTCCCGCCCCCAATACATCGCTTCCAAACTATTCCATTATGATATTTTCCGTGGTGAAGAAAAACTTTCCCAACATCCCCCGTGATTCCGTTCTTAACTTCCAACTGGTCCCCTTGTTGCGTGTCCCCCTCTTTGGACATCCTGTCTTTGTCTTTTTTGTCAATTTTCCTGTATTTGGGATGCTTATCTGCCCCCCTATCCCTTTCCCGTTCACCAGTGTCGTCAGGTTGATTTCCCTTTAAACCCCTCCCTTTTAGGGCATTTCCTCTTTGCTCTGGGACTAGTCTTTTTGCAAACCTTTGCATTTCCTTGTTTCTTCACGTGTTTGGTAGGTTGGGTTCCCGGTGGGGGCTACTCCAAAATTTGGGGCCCAAGACAGGTGTAAGGGTCCTGAAGATTCCTTTTAAGATGTCGGAAGCTTTCGAGGTTTGCTAGGGCCCATGTGCTCAGGGGGGGGGGGGGGGGGGGTTTTTGGTTGATGGGCTTAGGAGATGTGCCCCGGTGTTTACTCACCCCAAATTTTTTCCTTGAGCGAGGTTTGTAAACTCTGGCCCCCTTTTGATGTTTTCCTTGCGGTCCTTTTTGCCCTTCCCAATCTTCATGACTTTGCACGTGGTAGGGGTTAACTCCGGGGCCAATTGCTGGACCAGGTCTGCAGCCTTCCCAATCCCCTTTTTAGTTCTGCTGGTCTTCTCAAATGAATTTTCTCAACTTCACGTCACTGCAAACAGGGACACTTTGGAGTCTATTCCCTTTAAATGTCGTTCACAAATACAGCATGATACTAGAACTGACCCCTGTGGGGCCCTGCTGGTCAAGTGCCCCCACTCTGACACCTCGCACGTACCCTGACTCATGCTGTTTCCCGACAAAAATTCCCTATCCATTTAGTGCCTTCCCTGTTTCCTTATTTTTGGGTTTCCGTTTTTGTATAATCTCTTGTGTGGAACTGGTCAAAAGCTTTTTTTCAGTCCAAGAAAATGCAAACCACCCACCCCCCTCCCCCCTTGTCTTTCTGCTGTCACCATGTCATAGGGAAATCCAGAGGTTTTTGTGAACAGGATTCCCGTCCCCGAAACCAGTTTGGGCTGTTTATGGATCATTCCTTTCTAGGTGTTCCCCACCCCTTTTCCCGAAATTTTTCCAGCTTTGCATATTATACACGTCATGACATGGTCTTGTTTAGTGCTTTTGTTGCCCTTTTTTTAAAGATTTGGGGCTCACTTGCTGTCTTCCATGCCTAGGCAATCTCCCCCGTTTCGATGATTTTTGAAAATTTTTGTTAGGGGGAACATAGTGCCTTGCTCCCCCTCTCAGGACCCCTAGAGAGATGTTATCCGGCCCCATTTCCCTTTGAGGGATTTGCTCACCAGAAGCCTCTTCACTTCTTCCCATTGTGTTTTAAAGCCAGATTCCCTCTAGTAATTGCTTGTTTTTTTTTCCGCTGTTCCTCTCTCCACTCATCAAAATTCCATCAGTTTTTTTCGCAGTGCCCTCCTCCCCCCCCCCCTGTTCCCCCTTTTTTCCTCAGGATCTGGTTCCCCTTGGAAAGTGGCAATGCTATATAATGTAAGTTTGGTTTTGTGAGAGTATGATGCCCCGGGGAGCCTCTTTGATTCTTTTTGCAACTCCTCCCATTTTTGTTATTCCATCACGTTTGTGTACCATACCTTCAGTTTTCCCTTTTCCAAAACTGTGGTTTTGGGGGGCTGTGAGGGTGGGGAGGTGGGACATATGGGGTTTTATAGGGGGTGTTGGGTGGGGCTGTGAGATGGTTTGTAGTTGTGTTGGGATGGATGTGGTTGTGGGGTTTTGGGATTTTCTGTGTGTGCTTGCCCTTGCTGCTTTCCTTTTCTAATTGACCTCGCTGGTTCCATCTTTGTCTCCTTTCAAGCTCTTTCGCTTTTTGGTCCTCCCCCTCAGCTGCTGTCTTTCTGTTTGGGTTTTTTCTGCTGGGAACACCCTCTTGTACTCTTCCTAGTTTTTCAACCATGGTTTTCTTGGGGGATCGGCCCAATTTTTTTTCTGTTCTGAGAATAATTTTGATTGGTTGTTTTTTTCCCCTTCAAGTACCCCCCTTTTTGAGATTTACACCCGTCCATTCTTCTTACCTTTTTCCCGTGGGGTTTAAATCCCTCTCTTTCTCCCTGTCGTCTTTCATTGGTGTGTCCTTTCCTCTTTTCCTGAAGCCCATAGTAAACCTGTTTTTTGCCCTTTCCCCTCCCATCCCTCTCCCTCTGAAACTCTGGTTCCTGTTTACGGGGTCATTTTTCCCTTTTTTTTTCCGGGGCTCTTGGTGATGGTTGTGCCCCCCGCTTGTTTTTTAGGGGTTTTTGGTTTTTTTTGTGGGGTGTGTTTTGTGTGTTTTTTTGGGGTGTTTGTTTTTGTGTGTATGAAAGTACTCCCCTATTTTGTACTCACTATTTGGGGTTTGCGGGGGGCCGAACCCAAGCTCCGGGCCCTGCCTCCTCACGGTCCTACTGGGGCGCTCTCCCTAAACCCGTGGCTTATCATACCCTGCTTAAATGTTATTATGTTTTGCTGTTGAACAGGGGTTTTTTAGCGCCAATGGGAGGTAGCGTAGGTAGAAATTGTACGGCCTGGATTGTTTGGCTTTAATTGGATGGGAGTGAGTACAAAATGGGCGTGTGGGGAAGCCCGCTAGCCAGCCCGTGGAGGGGGCCTTACCCTTTAAAAGTCGGTGGGCCGGGGAGTGAGGGTGAAGGGGCCCAGCCCCCCATGCCCTGGAGACCTAAAAGGGGCTATTTAAAATCCCGCAAATTAAAACAAAGCTGGCGCGGCTTGGTGTCTGTTCTGACATACAGGCTGTCTACATTTGCTCGGCCACGCCTCGCGTCGTCCGGGCACGACATACTGGTGGGCCCCTAGGTTTTTAAGGAAATTCTTACACTGCTCCCCCAAGAGGGACTGGCTTTTTGCTTACTTGAAAATAAAAAAGGACAAAAAAAATGCAACAGGCAAAAAAAAAAAAAAAAAAACTCCCCATCCGGGGGGAAGAAAAAATTGGCTTGCCAACCTTTTTTATTGAGGAGAGAGTCTGGGAGTCAGCACTGGAACTAAAATCTTCATTCAGGTTGTCCGCAGGGCTGAACGTAGTTGACCACTGTCTACAAACGCTGTTGCACCCTACATTGTAACCATGACTGACGTCTTTCCTAAGGGGACATGTGACTCAGAGGGCCACTGCAGACCAAATACGGGTTTTTAAAAAGACACGGGGTGAAAAACCTACAATAATACTTAATCCATGGATTTTTTTATAATTGGGTACCTTCAAAAAAGTTTTTTACTAATTACATGTGTTGTCCCCCCTGACCCATTACAATAGCTATACAATGTGTGCATTTTTATACCCATTTCTGCAAGAAACTTTTAGCTAACGCGTAGGAGTCAGAAATCAGTAGGTAGTCAATGCCAGAAATGTACTGTTGCCGGGGTCGCAGGCCAAAGTTGGGCCTTACTGGGCCGTCTTCAGTAACGTAGTAGTGGGAGAAGGGGTAGATGGGTTGTCCCTAGATTGGTCTGATTGTGGCATTGCAACGCACCGACTCCGGCTCTGCTTCGGCCTGCACATGGTCCACATACTTCATGTGATCAAGGGTTTGGTTCTTTGATAGTTCCGTGCAATCCCCCTCACCTTAATTATTGCCAGGGAGCGTCGGAAGGAACGGAAAGGGGACCCACGAATTTTTGGGACAATTTGTGCATCCCGGGGTCTCCCGCTGGGTTGAGCAAACATAACTTTACAACCGGCCCACTTTGTTTCCCTTTGGAGGATTGCGCTCAGACGTGAACCTATCAGTACGTTAAGGTTCTCCATACCGCTGAAGAAAGCTGCTTTGTCCGCATTTTTTCTACACGGGGGTTACATATAGTAAGTGGTCGGGGTGGACAAACAGAATTTGTTGGTAAGGCTTGTCATAGCCATACAAAGGAAATGAGGTGTCTCCCCGACGAGTTTGAGGGAGGATTTTAAATAAAAAATGAACATCTGGGATACCCTCACCCCATGTAGTAAAAGGGGGGGTTTAAGGTTTCCCCCCGAGCACCTCGGGGTCTTTGCGATTTGGTATTTTAAAAGGGTGGGTGGAGCTCTGGCGCTTGGTGAATGAAAATTTGGAGCAAAGAACCTGCATTATGGTATTTATAAACTCGCCCCATTGTTTGCGAAGGAAAAGGGGGCGTAGCGGAGAAAACATGCTCACGGAAAGCATTTCGGGGTTTTTTATCAGGAGGGGGGACTAATTCACTGTACCGCGTCAAGTTATCTACCTTACAACAGGTCTTTTTCCTTCTCCGGGTCGAGAATTTCTTTAACGGTCGACAGAAGTTCTCCCCCAGGGTTCCTTTGTAATGGGTACTTTAGAAGGGGGTTGGGCGGACCTGTAACGGTACCCCTTGTGCTGTGGGCAAAAAAACACACGGGTACTCTTTGGAATGTCCATGCCATTTGGGCCCAAAAATATTTATTCGTGCCTGTTTGATACTGCGGTCCTTCCCGGGGGTGCGCTACACCGGGGACATGGGGAAATCAACCTAAGGGGAGGGGTATCATGGACTCCGGTATCCCCAGTTGGTATAGGTTCGGGGGGGTCCAACGCTGTGCAAACAGGCACAGTACTCCTTGGTGACCCCAAATCCTTCATGGAAGGGGAGACTTGCCTGTAAGTCAACGTCCTCCTTGGTCAGAAACGAAGGAGGAGACCCCCGGGGTTGTCATTGGGCTCTCTAAAGATCCCAACGGGAAACAAGTTGTCGCACTCAAAAATGCTTAGCCTCGACAGGGCTCAGCTACAACTTTTGCTTACCTGGGACATAGAAAATTTCGGGGTTTGTCATTGAACTGAGCGACCACCGAGCATGCTTTCCCGAGAGGTTTTATTGCAAAAGGGCCCCAATAAGGGTAAATGATCTGGTAAATCTTGATGGAAATGGTAGTGATATCCCAAAAATGACTCAAGGCCCAAACAAGGAAAAGCTTCTAGTCTGTCACGGAATAATTGGTTCCATTTTGAAGGACACGGTGAGCATAGGCAATAGGCTGTTGCTTACCATTAATTCCTGTGACAAGACTGCACCAATCCCAACTTTGCTGGCATCAGCCCTCAGGTAAATCCCTTGGTAAAATCAAAGGGGGCTTTCCTTTTTGAGAAAGCGTGTCGGGGGTGCAGCAATGGGGGGGAAAAAACTGCGATAAAGGGTGGTAAAACCCCCCGGGCTATGAAGGCCCGGACGCATCTGCCGTCAGGGGTCGGGGGAATTTCTACACGGCCGAGATTTTAGACTTTTCCGTTTTATGCCATTTGAGTCACTAGTACCCAAAAAATTTTATTTCCTTCCAGGGGAAATGAATTTTGAGAGCTTTACCTTAAGGTTTGCCTGAGCAAAGCCTGTCCAATACCCTGTCAAGTTTTCGAGTGGCCCGGGACACTTGCGACAGACTATGAGACATTAGGTAGACCATGAGGTGTCCCCCCTAGGAGGGTAAAAAATGTATCATCAAACTCTAAACGTGTTGGGTTTCCCATGCAAGCCAAAGGGCATCCCCTGAACGGGTAATGCCGGTTGGTAGAGAAAGCTGTCAATTTTTTGCCCCAATCTCGGGGGGGAAAACGCCAGAACCTTGAATAGATAAGGGTTTGAAAAACCTTATTTTTTCCAATGTTTCACAACAGGTCTTTCAGAACTGGCAACGAAACGGTCTGGGATTTTACATGCATTCAGTTTCTGAAATCGAAAAAGGGGCCCAGGTTCCTCTTTCGGGGGGCCCAGAATAGAACTTTCACGGGAAGTGACTCTCAATAACTCCAAAAAAGGGCATCCGTGTAATGAGTTCTTCGGTGAAGATCTTTGGCATTGGCAGGGTCGCAGGTACAAAAGGGTTTAGTACCTTTGTCAAGGGAATCGGTGAGAGTCAGTGGGGTAAAACCCAATCACCACCATCTAGCGCGACTGCAAAAAGTGAAAAGACTGAGAACCTGGAGAATTTTTGGGGACCTCTTCGGATAGTTTTAAAAAAGCTAGATCTTTTCCCCTGCACTGGCGGGGGTTTTGGGAAAGAGCGCAGCAGATCCCTGGAAACTCCCTTTAGAGGAATCAGCTGGGGTTCCCCTCCACTTCACCACTCTCCCTGCACGTGTGCAAAGGACGGTTAAGGGGAGGCCCATGATCGGCACGTGTCTTTGTCAACCGCACTGGTCTCCTTAAGCTCTGTCCATACTCAAAACAAAGTGAGGAGTTAGTAAAAAAGTGGCTCATACTTTGTACAGCTTAACTCTGCTCGCTTGCCTGACCAGTCGACAGTCGCCTGCCAACGGGATACTGTGGCTTAAAAAATGTGTTCTTAAAACCCCTAGAGTTAGAGTAAAGGTTAGACGGGGGGCCCCCAGACGGGTTTCATGGTAAAAGCATGATGGCCAGTAGGTGGGGGCAAAAGCCCTACTCGAGGTCGATCGGAAAGAGACCGCCCCCGGGGAGAATTGCAACAGAAACCCCGGTTTCCAAAGATTAGGCACTAGCTATCTGGGGCAGAGTAGCAGTAGTGGATCCAAAGGGGCCATGCCCAGAAGGGCACATCACCCCGTTAAATTTCTGCTTTCCACCAGCTGGATCTAAGGGACCTAAGGTCGCCTGGTTTTAAAACCCTATGGCAGGTCACCAGGGAAAAAAAATTTTTATCTAGATAAGAATTTTGGGGGCAGCTTGTGACCCTGGATGAAAATTCTAATGTTTTATGACCATAAACCCGTCAGCAGACACCTGAGACTCCTCTCAAGGTTGAATGACGACGGCCTGTCAACAGGGCCCGCTGAAGGCCAAGTTCAAAAAAGAGTGGAGTGGATGATGTTAACCCCAAACCCTGTACTGGGGAAAAGCTGGCAGGCTTATGGGGGAAAAGTGGACTCGAAACGGCCCACACGGGTTGTCGAAAAGAACGTAAAGGCATGAGGGGCCGACGAAATCCCTGGAGTCCAGCTGCTTGGGGGCTCAAACCCCTTGGGTTGACGGGGCTCGACCTGGAAGGTAGGTACGGTCTCGGCAACGTCAAGACACTTTTTCACTGTCGGAAAGCGTACACTCCCCAGGGTGGCGATGCATTGCGGACAGGGATGGAATACAGCGACTCAAACGGGGTTTACTTGTCTTTCGTGTTTTTGGATGCCCCCTCTTTCCCCCGAACTAGTGGAAAGGGTTCTACTAGCACTGCATTGTGCGTTACTGCTTGCCCCGCTCCCTGGCAAAATATTTCACAGCTTGTTACACTCATTAGAGGTATCATGAAGTGTTGTGGTATATAAGACCCCCTTGGGACTGGCAGGGGGAGGGTGACGTTCCCCTTGTACTGGCGGGGGGGACAGTGACAGTTCCCTTGCCGGGATTAGGTTTGTAACATTCGATCGGTGTGCCCGCGTTTGCCCCAGTTGAAAAAAGTCCCAACGCTTAGCAGGTGATGCTGGGGGTGGTGTGTGTGGCGATTTTTTCCCTTGGCCAGGAAGTCAGTGACGGCTTCTTTGTAGGGGGACCGATGTTTTTACTGTGATTATTTTTTCTGGGCGAGTGTTAGCGGGACTGGGGTTGGGAAAAAACTTTGGGGGGCGGGCCCTTTCGACGGGCGGCGGCGAAAGTGACTTTGGCTGCGCCCGGGATCCTGTGGACGGTGCCCGGAAAAGGGCGGGCATGGATCATCTGCAAAAATGGCAAACCTTGCCTTTCTCGGCAGGTGGCTTATTTTCGTCAAAAGGATGTATGCCCCGGGCTTGTGTCGGGGCCCCAGTCCTAGGTTTAATGGGAACCCCCGGAGATTAGGGGGGGTCCCCCCTTTCTGATGCCTACAGTAGCATGGGGATGAGTTTTTAACTTTAATATGTCATCACCAGTCACCCACTTAGTGGAACTTTGGCATCGTAAATCTTTGGCGGGTTTGCTCAAACCGGCAATTTTAAGCCAGGGGGCTTTGTGCCTGTACTGCATTCGCCAGATGTGGCAAGATCTCGGGAAAGGCATTGGCGACTATGCCGAAAAAAGCACTAAAATTTTCCCCCCTTAATAAACTCAACCCCCAGACTGAAATTCACAAAAGGATTGACTGCCCAAGGCCCTATTCATCCCGGGGGAAGTTTCCCCTGCTGAACAGCAGCACGAAAATACTGTGCGCCTGGGACTATAAATTGAAACCCAAATTGCTTTACTGACTGCACCCTGGCTTAACCTTTTCGAAAGACCCCAAAAAAAAAGGGTGGGTTATGGCGGTTAGCCGCCCATAGTGGTCGAAAGGGACCACACTTGACCGACTGCAGGGGGAAACGTCGCCCTCCCCCGGGGTGGTCACGCCCCTGAGGCATATTGCCAGCATACAGGAACTGGACAGCGGTCGGGGCCCCTGCGTGTCTTAGTATGCATAATTGGCAAATGCAAGGCAGGCCCGAAAAAGGGGAAAAAGGTCAGAGCAAGAAAAGGATGCACTGGGTACAATTCAACACGGAGTCAGAGAGAAACGCTCACGGAAAATAGGTAAATGCTTAGTGATGGAAATAATTTGACGAAAAAACAAAAAAAAAAAAATAGTGGTACACTCTGAAAAAAACCCAAAAAAGAGATGTATCGAGTGAATGAACTACAGGGGGGGTACCAAAATGATGCTAAGAGTATTTAATAATTTCCCAGGAGACTGGCAACAAAATTTTTTGAAAAAGGGTTGAAAAATGTAACATGGGAGCAAAAATTGCACAAAATTCAAAAAAAATCAGGTGTTACACAACACTAATGTGCGAAAACTTTTCAAAATGGGGGCAGTTTTGGCAGTTGCAGTTGGATACAAAAAAAAAAGGGAATTCACTTGCACCAAGGGGAAATTGACCAGCAAGATTCAGGTATGGAATAGGCCAAAAATCACAGAAAAAAAATACATGTAGAAGAAAGCTATATTTGCACACAAATAAAATTAAATAAAAATGCAAATTTTAAATTCTTTTAGGCAAAAGGTTAAATGTTTTAGCAGGGGGTTTTCACGGCAAAAGCAAAAATTACACAATCTCTGGTCAAAAAAAAATGAACTTCCAAGTAATTTTGGTAATTAATGATAAAAAAACAGGTTTTTCCCAAAAAAGATCAAAAGACTTGGGGTACACAAAGCAAAATGCAATGCACACTGGTGAATATTCACAGTTAAAACAAAAGAATTATGGGGAGCAAATAAATGGGGACAAGGAGAAAAGTGTAATTTGGGCCCCCAGGTAGAATAAACTAAAACTTAAGTACTTGAAGATTTCCCTTTTAAAAAAAAAACCACTAAACAAACAAAACAGTGGGGTTTTTTCAACAATCTGTGGGTAACTTGCGGGGCAATCAAAATAACAGCACACAGGAATTACTTGCAAAATGTAGTGAAGAAATTGATAAATGGTTAACACTGAACAATTTAAATCAATACAACTGAGGTGCAAGATGCAGAATAATATACGGAATTTTAAAAAGCAGGAGTACAAAATAAAGTACAAAATTTAGAACTGTAGGTAAGTGGCAAAATGTACAAAGTGACATGATGACTAAAAGTGAACAATTTATGAGTATGGCTTCAGCGGGAACTGATTGGGCGGGCAGTTAAATAATGTCACAAAATATTTGGAAAAGCTGGTAAGTCCGTTTATTTTAAATTTGAGTGCAGGGGGATGGAGGAGGTATGGGTGCGCAGGTCCTAAACTTTCGTGATGACTGGCAACACTACGTGCCTCGAAACATTTTTTACATGCTATGGGGTTTAATGACCCTAGGAAAAAATTTCAGAATGGACTTGGGAAGAACGGAAAACCCCGGGGAACTCTGGAAGGTAGAAAAAGTGAAAAATGTGGGTATCCGGGGTGGGCCTGCTGTGCTGGTTTGTTTTCACTGGCAAGCTGTTGGGCCGCTGATGACTGCAGCTTCGCACCAGAGACCCCAAAAAATTTATGCACTAATAAAATGCTAGAAAAAAAATTAGGTGAAGCTTTGAAAATGGTACAGGAGGTTTTTCTGTAAAATTTCACTGGGGAAAAAAAACTGGGATGAAAATGGAATGTACAAACAAGGAAAAAAAAATTTAACTGGGGGAAACACAAAAAAAAAATGCACTGGCTGAAGAACGTAGAAAAGTGGTAGTTGTAACACAATGATGGGTCCGAGCTGCGTTTAAGGCATGGGGGGTGAAATAGGCTGGTTAGAAGCTAAACCAAAATGGGTTCCCGTGTGTGGAAAATCATACTGTAATATTTTCCCAAAAAAAGTATATGTAAATTGAGGCCAAAATTGTATTTTTAAAAAAAATTTTTTTTATAAAAAAAAAGGGGAAACCCCGTGCCTGCACAGAAGACACTCGCCATTGTTTTTTAATTGGCAAGAAAAGTTACTGAACTCGAGAATTTTTTATCGCTCTAGAGGGTTTAAATTGGGCAGACACTCTCAAATAGGGCCCAAAAAGTTGGATGTGGCAAACCCTGCAAATTGAGATTCAGACGGTGGACAAAAACGCTCGAGGGGAACCCCAGATAAGCTATAAAAAATTTTGGGGTTTTTAAAACTGGCCGCATTTCTTTTAAATTTGGTTTGAATGAGGTTTTTTTTTTATGATACACTTAATCTCCCGCAAATTGGTGGTGGGGTATTAAGATATATTCTCCTTCTTATTAAATGTGTATAATATAAACATTTTTATTTTAATATACAGTCCCCAAATTTTATATTTACCCGAATTTCCCGGGGATGCATCTTTCATTTGTAATTAATAGGTCTAGAGAATTGTGGATTTTGACAGTTGTAGGTATCGAAGGGGGAATTTTTACAACCTAGTGCCCAAATTCCTATTGTCTTTTAACTTTGATAATAATAAATTTTCTTTGTTATCATTTACTGGTTTAATTATGAGTTTTACCCCCATAAATGTAATTTTCCACATTTATTTTCCCCTTTGGGCCTTCTTGAAAACCCGGGGGTAAAATTAGTGGTCATTAATTAGTTAAAATTTCTTTTTAAAAAATTTTTGTAAAATGAGGTGAATGTTAAGTTTCATAAAAATTTTCCCCAATGTGAGTGGATTAATTATTACAATAATTTGGTAAACCAAATGGGTAAAGATTAATTAAGGTATAAAAATTAATTTTGCGATGCCAAATTCTGGCAAGGATTTATATTAATTTGCTAATATTAATTTTATAAGCCAAGTGGCTAAGGTTTGTATTAAAGTACATTCAAAATTTTTATTATAATTTTCTTACATGAATTTCTAAGTCAAGTAGTAGGATTTTTTCAAGGGAAGTTGTTTCGTGTTGTAATTGTAAATCAGGTTATTAAATTTAAATTGAATTTAATACTTTTACCAGGCCCAAAAATGAGGAAATTATTGTAGAAAACAAACATATGGATATAGAGCAAAGAAAGCATCACTACGGCTAGAAAAAGTCATGAACCAAGCATATAAAAAAGTGCTTGGAATTAGTGAATCAAGAAACTGTGAATACTGATTATTTAAAATTTATTTAGTGTTTGGGGGAAAAGATATATTCATACAAATTATTTACAACAAAAAAGAAAAAAATTTGTTAGTAAAATGTGTAGATGAACTGAAATGTTCATGATTTATCAGTATTTGAATTTGAGAAAAAATTCTTTCTTGTAAAACAGGATTTGAATAAATTAAAAGGTGTAAACCAGGCAGTTAATCAATTGCCCCAAAAATAAAATGTCTTTGCCAAAATCCCCGAATTATGTTTTCCTGTTTTAATCCTGGAGAAAATTGGGAGGAGTTTTTTGGGCATTTTAAAGCAGTGTGCAAAGACGGAGTACCTAGCCTGTGTAATAAAATTTTTTTACCCCCAAAAGGAAGATAAGAGGGGAAAGCTCACATCTCTACAACCTTTTCCAATGTAGATGACCTCACAAGGAAACAGTTGATTGTTTAAAGGGCACTTATGGTAATATAGAAAAAGTAGGTTGGATCTAGTGAATTCATTGTTTAAATTTAAAATCTCAGTTCACACTTACAAAGGTTTTTTCAGCAGTTTAGATTTAAAAATGGAGAGCCCCTCTCAAAACTTTAAGTAATAAAATAATTGAAGGGAAACAGACTGGTTATTGAGTCCCCATGGTACAGAAAAATTAAACTATTAAAAACTTGAATGAATCTCGAACAAAAAATCACAAGGTTTTTTTGGGCTGGAGGAAAAAAGACTAGGTCTACAAGAATTAATTTGCAGTTTGCAGACCAGCCAATATTTTTTAAAGATGCCAAAACATAATAAATTGAGGTATCTGTCAGTTACAAAGGGAAAAATTATCCCATGGTAAAAACAAAATTCATTTCCAAAAAATAGTTGATGGAAAATTTTCAAGTAGCAGGAATCAGAAATAATGTTTTCCCCCAAGGTAAGAAGAATAAGTACCGTCTTTGAGTTTGCCCAGTTAATAAGAAAACCCGTCAAAGAAAAGAGAGATTGCCTTTTCTGCAAGGGTACTCATTTTTTTTAAAAATTGCAAGCATACAATTCATGGGAAAGATAAAGTTGAAAGATTTGGGGGAAATTGACAGATGTACAGTTTCTAGTAAACACAAAAGTAAAGGATTGTCAGCCAAAATTAAACAACTGTTAAACAATGTCCCCCAAGGAAGAACCATATAGCATTGTAAGGGTCTATATGAAATGTTGATAATAATGATTTGTTGACAATCCCGACAAACAGTACTAATGTAAAAAAAATTTCTGCTAAGTTAATAAAGTGGGTTTTTTGTGAAGTAGCCTTACTGTGTTACAGGTAAAAATTTATGATAAAGGCGTAAAAAAAAAAATGTAAAGATTATTAGACAGGGTCCAGGTACTTTCATAAAAGTAAAAGTCTTTTGGTTATGAAAGTAAAATGGGAGATCTACAAATCTAAAATTATTTGGGTTTTCTCTTAGATAAAAGACTTTAATTGTATGACCAACTTTTATGAATGTTATTTTGGGGAATGAGAAAAAAACGTGTAATGCAGTAATTGTAGTAGACTTCCAGAAAAAATCTACAGTAGGGGGGTTAGTAAACTACAGAAAGACTTTCACTTTAAAGTAAAATTTTGCCCTTCTGGGGTAAGGATTATTTTGTGGCCCAAAAATATTTTTTTGGTAGTGACTATTTTCTTTCCCTTTGTAAAGGGTAAGGTAAAGAAAAATGTGGGGTCACCCTTTAAATGCAGGAGGCCCCCTTAAAGTATATAGGATTCCCTCGTAATAATAAAGCATGACTAGAGAAAACTACCAAAGCCTAACTGGGTGTCTTACTCATGAAATCGTACCCCGATAACTTCCAAAAGGGAAGTGTTGAGCCAGTGCTAATTTTTTTGAGAATTAGACACATTGGGATAATGTAAAAGAAGAAAGTCAGACGATTTTTTTATCAAAAAACCCAATACCGAGAGATGTAAAATTTTTAATTGGACAATACCAGGTCGATTCATGGAGATGAACCACCCAAATTGCCCATAATTCAGAATGGGGTATGGACAGATAAAAGGTCAGCTCCCCGAACTGAGAGACACCCCAAATTTTTTTTCCTTAAGATACAATTGGTGAACAATTAATAAATTTATAGAAGAGGTACCTCCTGAGCAAGTAAAAATTTATGGTCACTATTTGCCACATCACGGAGTGAAGAAGGATTCTAAGACCACTTCTCTGAGGATTGTGTTTAATTGTAGTGCAGGAGTAAAACAAATGTACCTAGTTTAAATGGACTGTTTAATGGCAGGTCCGTCATTGACGGAAAAATTAGGAGATATCTTATTAAATTTCAGGGTGAAGAATTATGCCTTTACGGCTGACATAAGTAAAAACTTTCCTAAGAGTGGGTTTACAAGAGGCTGGACCGG
Source organism: Cherax quadricarinatus (assembly GCF_026875155.1). Lineage (NCBI taxonomy): Eukaryota > Metazoa > Arthropoda > Malacostraca > Decapoda > Parastacidae > Cherax > Cherax quadricarinatus. The sequence continues at coordinate 40,760,508 of NC_069399.1, forward strand.
GATTGTACCCGCTTCTTTGGGCCCTGAGAATCCTAGTGACCCACTTAGCCCTCTGAAAACCTTTCGCTTTAGAGCGTATTATTTTGGTGCTACATCCAGTCCGTTCCTACTTCAAGCGACGATAAATGCACACCTTAAACGTGTGTTAGGTAAGACACATATGCAACAGTTAAACAACTTTATTCCGAAACGTTTCGCCTACACAGTAGGCTTCTTCAGTCGAATACAGAAAGTAGGCAGGAACAGTAGAGATGTGAAGACGATGTAATCAGTCCATCACCCTTAAAGTCGTAGAATTTGAGGTTGTCAGTCCCTCGGCCTGGAGAAGTTCAGTTCCATAGTCAGGAACTATCTGAAGATCAAGCGACAGTGCGGAGACTTAAATACTGTCGGAAGGAGAGGTGCAGGGTAGTAGTAGTAGTAGTATTAGTAGTAGTAGTAGTAGTAGTAGTAGTGAGAGGCCACTGAGAGGTCATGTCCCTCTCAGATCCAACACTTCTCACTGGAAAATTTGTCCAAGGTGTTTTCTGTACCAAGATGCCACGTGGTTGCAGTGTCTGACAAGATGAACATCAAAATGGTATACAATACCGACAGGTTGTTAGGTAAGACACATATGTAACAGTTAGACAACTTTATTCCGAAACGTTTCGCCTACACAGTAGGCTTCTTCAGTCGAATACAGAAAGTAGGCAGGAACAGTAGAGATGTGAAGACGATGTAATCAGTCCATCACCCTTAAAGTCGTAGAATTTTGAGGTTTCTCAGTCCCTCGGCCTGGAGAAGTTCAGTTCCATAGTCAGGAACTATCTGAAGATCAAGCGACAGTGCGGAGACTTAAATACTGTCGGAAGGAGAGGTGCAGGGTTAGTAGTAGTAGTAGTAGTAGTAGTAGTAAAGTAGTAGTGGGAGAGGCCACTGAGAGGTCATGTCCCTCTCAGATCCAACACTTCTCACTTGGAAAATTTGTCCAAGGTGTTTTCTGTACCAAGATGCCACGTTGTTGCAGTGTCTGACAGATGAACATCAAAATGGTATACAATACCGACAGGTTGTTAGGTAAGACACATATGCAACAGTTAGACAACTTTATTCCGAAACGTTTCGCCTACACAGTAGCTTCTTCAGTCGAATACAGAAAGTAGGCAGGAACAGTAGAGATGTGAAGACGATGTAATCAGTCCATCACCCTTAAAGTCGTAGAATTTGAGGTTGTCAGTCCCTCGGCCTGGAGAAGTTCAGTTCCATAGTCAGGAAACTATCTGAACTATGCAACACGTGGCATCTTGGTACAGAAAACACCTTGGACAAATTTTCCAAGTGAGAAGTGTTGGATCTGAGAGGGACATGACCTCTCAGTGGCCTCTCACTACTACTACTACTTACTACTACTACCCTGCACCTCTCCTTCGACAGTATTTAAGTCTCCGCACTGTCGCTTGATCTTCAGATAGTTCCTGACTATGGAACTGAACTTCTCCAGGCCGAGGGACTGACAACCTCAAATTCTACGACTTTAAGGGTGATGGACTGATTACATCGTCTTCACATCTCTACTGTTTCCTGCCTACTTTCTGTATTCGACTGAAGAAGCCTACTGTGTAGGCGAAACGTTTCGGAATAAAAGTTTGTCTAACTGTTGCATATGTGTCTTACCTAACAACCTGTCGGTATTGTATACCATTTTGATGTTCACACCTTAAACGTATGGGAAGTCCATTGAGTAAAGTAATGAGCAAACAATTTTATGTGGACAATTTCCTGAGTGTGACGTCATCTGAAGAGGAACTGTTAATGACTTACGGAGAGGCTAATAAAATAATGCAAAGTGCAGATATGCCTCTGAGGGAATGGAATAGTAATTCGTCCAAATTAAAGAACAAAATAAGTAAAGATTACCATGGAGTTGAAGTGCCAAAATGTAGTAATGTATTGGGATTAACTTGAGATACTGAGAGAGATTTGTTGATGTTAAAACCTAATAATTACAGTATGCCCAATAAATTAACTAAGAGAGTCTTGCTTGCTGAAGTTTCCAAATGTTTTGATCCACTAGGTTTAGTGTCATCCCTTACTATAAGAGGGAAATTATTAATACAGAAAGCATGGAAACTTAAAAGTGCTTGGGATGAAATTCTACCTGAGGAATTCATTAACAGGTGGGATGAATTAATTGATTATGAAAAAATTCCAATGTTGGAGTTCCCATGCCAGGTGGCCAATCCAAATGGGAAAAATATACTCCACATTTTTTGTGATGCTTCGAAATTGGCATATGGAACAGTTGCTTACCTTCAATGTAATAGTGTTATCTCTCTTGTTATGTCAAAGGTAAAGTGTCTCCAATTAAATCACATACTTTACCTCAGTTGGAATTAACAGCCATTTATGTAGGTGTCAAATTAGCGAATTATATAAGAAATAAGTTGCAGGAGATAAATATTAGCAACACTGTAATTTGGTCAGATAATGAGGTATCCTTACAATGGATTCATAATGGAAACAATAAAATTGTGTACGTACAAAACAGAGTTGCTGAAATTAATCAGATGCAAGAGAAGTATAATAGTTTGGGTCAGCATATGTTAACATTTAAACATATACCTGGTGAGGAGAATCCAGCTGATTTCTTGTCTCGAGGTTTACATTATGCTAAATTTGTAAATGCTGTATCATGGTTTAAAGGACCGAGTTGGTTGGTAAATAAAGCTAATTGGCCTGTACAAAAGGCGTATATTGCTCCTGTTGAAATTACTATGACCACCGCTCCAATAGTTTGTCCTTCCTTAGCCATTGATATAAATAGGCATTCTTCTTTACCCAAACTAATCAATGTAACTAAGTTGGTGTTTAAATTTCTAAACAAGATGAATATCTCATATAAGTTTTCACATTCTCTTGAATATTGGATAAAGAGGGTACAAGAAGAAATCTATGGAAATGATATTAAATTGATGATGGAAAGAAAAATAGTGAAAGGTTCCATAATAGAGAAATTGGGGCTGTATTTAGAGAACAATGTAATTAGGTGCAGAGGTAGGTTACAAAATGCTGAATTGGGTGATTATGCTAAACACCCTATCTTACTGCCCAAAACTCTTCATCTAACAAATTTGATTGTTCTAAATCCCCATAAAAAATGTAATGCATGATGGGGTACAAGATACATTAAATTGTATTAGGGAAACTTTCTGGATTCCACAAGGATGGCAAAGTGTAAAATGGGTGATTAAATCTTGTGTAATATGTCGCCGTGTGGATGCCAGATCCTATATATACCCAGGTCCTCCACCATTGCCAAAGGAGCGTGTACAATTAGTGAAACCATTTGATGTAACAGGTGTAGACTATAGTGGTCCAATAATTTTAGCAGATACTTTAGATGGTGTTCCACTGAAAGTGTATGTTTGTTTGTTCACCTGTACTGCTGCTAGGGCAGTTCATTTATAAGTGGCACAGGACTTGTCTGCAGAACAGTTTATACAGCTGTTTCGAAAATTTGCAGGTAGGAGATCCTGTCTGAGATTGATGATTTGGGATAATGCCACAAATTTTGTAGCAGGTGCTCAACATTTGATAGAGTTAAATAATAGTAACAACGATGTTCAATCTCTGTTAACCCAACAAGAGTGTACCTGGAAATTTATTACTCCTGGAGCCCCTTGGCAGGGGGGGGGGGCTGTACGAAAGACTTATAGGCACAGTGAAGTGGTGTCTCCGTAAGATACTACACCGGAAGAAAATTAATTTGGAAGAATTCCGTGCAGTGTTAGTGGAGGAGGAAAATCGGATAAATAATAGTCCTCTCTCGTACATGAGTGATAAGTCTGATGCAGATGTATTAACACCTTCTCACCTAATATGTGGAAGGAAATTGGAAGCTGCCCCTGTCTATAGAGATAATCCGGAAGAAAGTAATGAAGATTACAATGAAGCGGCAGTGTTGTGATAAATTTAAAATGTTAAATAAATTGATCATTGGTCTAATGTGTGGCGTAAGGAATATCTTCTTACACTACATGAACACTTTTATGGTGCGACAGAGGCCAGTATATCGACTGAACATTTCAACCGTTGACATTGTGTTGATTGATACTGAACAACATTGAACACTCTGGCCTCTTGGCAAAGTATTGACATTGTACCCAGATGCACAAGGTGTTGTCAGGAATGCCAAAGTGTTGTGTCGTGGCCAAGAAAGTTTATGCACAATTAATAAATTTACTTTCCTTATGGAATTAAATGGCATTCAATCAATGTAAATGAAAATTTAAAGGGAATGCAGAGTGATACAGGTACGCTGGACCAAGTGATTGCAGGAAGATGAAATTGTAGTAAGACCTACTAGGGGAAACAGCCACATCAAGCCAGAACCGGCTGGAATTGTCTCCTAAATTGAAGGGAAAATAATTTGAGTTGTTTAGCAACGAAAATCCCCCCGCCGCAGTGTGGAAAATACATACTGTATATATTTCTGGAAATGCAGTATATGTAAATTGATGCCTATATTGTATTTAATAAAAATTATGTTAAAAACAAATGGGAAACATTGTTTCCTGTGCAGATGACACTCTCATTGCTTTTTGAATGGACAAGAAATGTTAGTGAATAATCGGAAAAATTTTCGTCCTCTATGGTTAAATTGGGCTGACACCTCTCAAATAGGAGCCAAAATTGTTGGATGTGCAACCCTGCATGAAAATTGAGATGTCAACGAAATGACAAGACAGCTCCAGGAACCTCAGATAAGCTATCTAATTTTTGTTATAATTCTGGCCACATTATCTTCTAAATTTGGTTAGAATTTAGGTTTTTTGAGTATATAATATTAATTCCAGTCAAATTGGTGAGTGATATTAAGATATATTCTCCTTCTGTTATATTTAAATGTTGATATTATAATCATTTATTTTAATTTTAATATACAGTCCACAAACTTATATATTTACCAAATTCCTGGTGATTGCATCTTTCATTTGTAATTAATGGGGCTAGAGCAAACTTGTGGATATGACAGTTGTAGGTATCGAAGGGGGACATTTTTGCGACCTAGGTGTCCCAAATTCCTACTTGTCTATGTAACTTTGATAAAATAATTATCTTTGTTATCATTTACTGGTATGTACATTATGAGTTACACCCAAAGATAAATGTAATTTTCCACAATGTGGTTAAGCCAGGTAGAACTTCTTGGGGGAAAAACTGGGAGGAACACAACACACACGGACGGCGAGATGGACGAAGTTGCGTAGCAGAGAAGGTTGTAGAGGAGGCTTGGTGTGTTTACATGCTGACTGGGGGTATCAACCAACCCCAGAGCTGCCTCTTTGGTCACGCGTGGAGCCACCCCAAAAGCCAACACACTAAACGACCTCACCTCTACTTCTTGTATCTGAAAAGGGGCGTAGGGACGCTGTAGGAGGCAGGGGGAATGGTGCTGGAGAGTGTTGAAGGGTTTGTAGAGAGGGTGATGAGGTGAACACGTGACTGCTAGGTGGAGATGACGCCGTGACGCCTATGTCTAGGATGAAGATCTATCTCAGGCCCTGTCAAGACGCTGGGGAGTAACAGATAAACTATTTAAGCCAGCAGATGCATTGGATGATGACAGATGATGTTGACTGGCGTCGACTGATGGTGTTGACGGGCGTCGACGCCCTCCCCCCCAGTAGGCTCACAATGCCGTTTGACTCTGCTGTCACCACTGTTATTACGGGTTCTTGCTGTTGAACAGTGGTTTAGTGCCGATGGAGATAGTGTAGGTAGCAATGATATGGCCAGGGAAATAGTTTGGCTTTAATTGGATAGGAGTGAGTACACAATGGACAATGTGAGGGAATGACCACTAGCCAGTCCGTGGAGGGGGAGCACTTGTGCCTATCAAGTCGGTCGGCCGGGGAGTGAGGGCGAATGGGCCTAGCCTCCCACTGACCTGGGTGAGCCTACAGACGGCAGCACTTAAATGCCGCAAAATGTGAACTAAGTTGGCAGATGGCTTAGGCTCTCTGTTCTGACAGTACAGGTTGTCTACAAAAGCTATGTATGGATCCTGCCTCCACTACATCGCTTCCCAAACTACTCCACTTCCTAACTACTCTTTGGCTGAAGAAATACTTCCTAACATCCCTGTGATTCATCTGTGTCTTTAACTTCCAACTGTGTCCCCTTGTTACTGTGTCCAATCTCTGGAACATCCTGTCTTTGTCCACCTTGTCAATTCCTCTCAGTATTTTGTATGTCATTATCATGTCCCCCCTATCTCTCCTGTCCTCCAGTGTCGTCAGGTTGATTTCCCTTAACCTCTCCTTGTAGGACATACATCTTAGCTTTTAGTTATGTAGTGTGTGTACTCACCTATTTATACTCACCTATTTGTGGTTGCAGGGGTCGAGTCATAGCTCCTGGCCCCGCCTCTTCACTGAATGCTATTAGGTCCTCTCTCTCCCTGCTCCATGAGCTTTATCATACCTCGCCTTAAAACTATGTATGGTTCCCGCCTCCACTACTTCACTTTCTAGGCTATTCCACGGCTTGACTACTCTATGACTGAAGAAATACTTCCTAACATCCATTTGATTCATCTGAGCCTTCAACTTCCAATTGTGACCTCTTGTGTCTGTGTCCATCTCTGGAACATCCTGTCTTTGTCCACCTCGTCTATTCCGCGCAGTATTTTATATGTCGTTATCATGTCTCCCCTGCCCCTCTGGCCTCCAGTGTCCGTCAGGCCGATTTCCCTCAACCTTTCTTCGTAGGACAATCCCGTAGCTCTGGGACTAGTCTTGTTGCAAACTTTGCACTTTCTCTAATTTCTTGACGTGCTTGACTAGGTGTGGATTCCAAACTGGTGCTGCATACTCCAGTATGGGCCCGACGTAAATGGTATATAGAGTCTTGAACGAATCCTTACTGAGGTATCGGAACGCTATCCGTAGGTTTGCCAGGCGGCCCGTAGCTGCAGCAGTTATCTGATTGATTTTGCACCTCGGAGATAATGATCGGTGTTATTAACTCACCCCCAGATCTTTTTCCTTGAGTGAGGTTTGCAGACTTTGGCCATCTAAACTTTATTGTGTCTGCGGTCTTCTTTGCCTTCCCCAATCTTCATGACTTTGCATTTGGCAGGGTTAAACTCAAGGAGCCAGTTGCTGGACCAGGCTGTTTGCCTGTCCCGGTCTCTTTGTAGTCCTGCCCGATCCTCAACCGATTTGTTTTTCATTAACTTCACATCGTTTCCCCAAACAAGGACACTTCGAGTCTATCCCTTGCGTTATGTCATTCACATATACCAAGACAGCACGGTCCTAGGGCTGACCCCTGTGGGAACCCCGCTTGTCACAGGCGCCCACTCTGACACCTCGTCACTTACCATGACTCGTTGTTGCCTCCCTGTCAGGTATTCTCTGATCCATTGCAGTGCCTTTCCTGTTATGTGTGCCTGATCCTCTAGCTCTTGCAGTAACCTTTGTGGAACTGTGTCGAAAGGCCTTTTTGCAGTCCAAAAAAATGCAGTCGATCCACCCCTCTCTCTCTTGTCTTACTTCTGTCACCTTGTCATAAAACTCTAGTAGGTTCGTGACACAGGATTTTCCCTCCCTGAAACCATGCTGGTTGTCAATTATACACTTGTTTCTTTCCAGGTGCTCCACCACTCTCCTCCTGATGATCATCTCCATGACCTTGCATACTATACACGTTAGTGATATAGGTCTGTAGTTTAGTTCCTCATGTCTGTCTCCCTTTTTAAAAATTGGGACTACATTTGCCATCTTCAATACCTCTGGGAGTTGCCCAGTTTCAAATGATGTGTTGAAGATCTTTGATAATGGCACGCACAATATCTCTGCTCCCTCTATAAGGACCCAAGGAGAAATGTTGTCTGGTCCCACCGCCTTTGAGGTGTCAAGTTCGCATAGCAGCTTCTTCACCTTCTCCTTGATTATATGTACCTCATCCAGCACTTGCTGGTGCACCCCCCTGCTCTGATTTCCTGGAGTCCTACTGGTTTCCACTGTAAATACTTCTTTAAATCTTGTGTTGAGCTCCTGACATACCTCCCGGTCGTTTCTTGTGAATTCCCCATCACCCTTCCTCAGTCTGATTACCTGGTCCTTGACTGTTGTTTTCCTCCTGATGTGGCTGTACAACAACTTCGGGTCAGTCTTGACTTTCGATGCTATGTCAGTTTCGTATTGCCGCTGAGCCTCCCTTCTTATCTGTGCATATTCGTTTCTGGCTCTTTGGCTAATCTCTTTATTTTCCTGAGTTCTCTGTCTTCTGTACCTTTTCCATTCTCTAGTACACCTAGTTTTTGCCTCCTTACACCTTTGGGTGAACCAAGGACTCGTTCTGTTTTTCCCATTATTTCTGTTTTCCTTGGGAACAAACCTATCCTCTGCCTCCTTGCATTTTGTTGTCACATAGTCCATCATTTCTTGTACTGGTTTTCCTGTCAGTTCCCTCTCCCACTGAATGTCATGAAAGAAGTTCCACAAGCCTGAGTAGTTCCCCCTTTTGTAGTTTGGTTTTTCCCACCCTATTCCTGCTGCTCTCTCCACTTGGGAGCTCAACTATGTAGTCGAAAGCACAGAAACCACTGATCACTAGCTCCCAGGGGCCTTTCATACATGATATCCTCGATGTCAGAACTACTCAAGGTGAATACAAGGTCCAGTCTTGCTGGTTCATCCTCTCCTCTCTCTCTGGTAGTGTCTCTAACATGTTGATGCATGAGGTTTTCCAGTACCACATCCATCATCTTGGCTCTCCATGTTTCGGGACCCCCATGGGGCTCCAGGTTTTCCCAGTCAATCTCCTTGTGATTGAAATCACCCATAACTAGTAACTTTGCTCTTCCCATGTGTGCTCTCTTGGCCACCTCGGCTAGTGTGTCGACCATTGCTCTGTTGCGCTCATCGTATTCTTCTCTTGGCCTCCTGCAGTTCTGTGGTGGGTTGTACATTACTGCAATTATCACCTTATGTCCCTCAGACTGGATTGTTCCTACTGAGTAGTCCCTTTCGCCCGTGCCATCCACTAGACTTCTCACTTCTAGGACTCAACTCCGGCTGATCGTTTCTTGTTGCTAGTCTGCATATTTGTCTGCTTGCCTTTTTATCAGTCTTTCTGGAAGAGAGAGTAGTTATCGCTGGATTTACGAGTATAGTAAAGCAGTGAAAAAATATACTAAGAGTTATGTACACGGGCGAATGTAGAGTCATCAGGGGGAGAGTCCCAGGAGAGAGGGAGGGAGGTGAAGAGGGGAGAGGGATAGGGAAAGGGGGGAAGGGTTGTTGAGGGAAGAAGGGAGGTGACTGGTGAATATGAGGGGAGAATGACGTTAATGGGCGAGGGAAAGTGGAATGTATAGAGAAGAAGGTGAGAGGGAACGAGAGGTGAGGGGTGGGGGAGAGGGTTTGATGATCGAAATGTTGATGTTCTTGTTGCTGTTGTTTGTTTATTTGTTTGTTCGGATTTTACGCAAAAAATACTAGACCAGCAATATTATTTAAATTAATGATATATAAATAAAATTTTAGCAAGAATAAGATAAGATTTTGTTCGGATTTTTAACCCCGGAGGGTCAGCCACCCAGGATAACCCAAGAGTCAGTGCGTCATCGACGACTGTCTAACATATTTCCATTGTGGTCCTCAATCTTGTCTCCCAGGATGCGACCCACACCAGTGAACTAACACCTATTTGCTGCTAGGTGAAAGTGACAACAGGTGTAAGGAAACACGCCGAAATGTTTCCACCCGCCGGAAATCGAACCCGGGCCCTCCGTGTGTGAAGCGGGAGCTTTAGCCACCAGAAAAAGAAGATGAAGAAGAAGAAAGCAGAAGAGGAGGAGCAGAAGGAGAGAAAATAATTACCATAGAAAGCTTATAAGCTACCAGCATACTTGCTCATCAAGCGAACCTGACTTAAATTACCTCCTCTAAATTGCAATTAACTTTCACGCTATTTATCACAATAAATTTTGTTCTGCTCTCTGTAAATAAGTCCTAGTATGAGAGAGAGAGAGAGAGAGAGAGAGAGAGAGAGAGAGAGAGAGCTGAGAAGGTGGGAGACAAGTGGTGAATCGAAGATAAAATTCATATCGTCCTATAAACTCCGTCACAACAAAACGATGCTGTTTGTTTTCAGAGAGTCAGTTTTTGACCGGGATGAGACGTAAACAAAAGCCCCACACAGACACAACATTGTTGCTGATATTTTTCACGTGTGCGCAAATCAAAAAGAATTGCACAATCAGAAATCATGGCTGAATATTTCTGAAAGCTCTTCAGTGGACCGTGAAAGTTGGTCATGAACCACAAAGTCTCGCACATTTCCAACCAGTCGAAGATAAGTTATACATGGAATATTTGGAAGCTTAAAGCATCATCCTCTCCACCTTCAACTGTCTACATTACGTGGATGACGTTCTATCCATAACATCCAGATGCTTCATCTGGATAACTGACTACCTAACGTGGATAACGTTTTAGCGTAATAACATTCAGACGCTTTATCTGGATAACTTACTTTGTTACGTGAAGGACGTTCTCGTGATAACATCCAGACACTTCTGGATAATTTCCTAAATATATTTTAAACATGGTAGAACCGTCCATACAGTTTAATAGCAATATTTCATAAATCTGGTGTGTGCTGCAGCCCTTTTGTACATGATAGTTACACGGTGGGAGCAATGGTTGCCTGTGTTTTCCTTGTCGTGTTCCATCACGCCGGTTGGGGTTCACACAATGTGTTGAAATCTGTCAACCTGAGCTGGGAGACTTTAGTAGGGCAATGAGGATATCGACAAGGCTCCCTTTCCTTCCCCGACTTCAAATTAATCAAACAGGAGCAGCAATTGAAATTACAAGTGAGCCGGGAACCTCCTACCAGGGACGACCTGATGTACGTTTTTACCACATGACAGGAAAACCAAATCCTGAATTCCTATGAGTGTTTTCTTCAGAATATAGAATATAGAATATAGAATAGCAGTTCTTAATCGGGGGCGCTCGCCCCCTCCTAGGGAGGAGTGAGCAACTTCCGGGGAGCCAAAAAGCGGTATGTTGTGTATTTGCAATTTGCTCCTTAAACAGACATTTTGAAAAGGTGAAAATAATAAAGTTAATAATAAAACCACTTTCTCAGTTTTCCTATTTATGCTTTTTTATGTTAAATTTGGAATTTTATATATAGGGAGGAAGGGTACGTGGAGATGAGGTCCAACTGCGATAGGGAACGTCACTCAAAGCAGGTTAAGAATCACTGATACAGAACGTACAACAACGAATTTGTAATAACTAGGTTCTATATTGAAGGTGCTGGTGAGAGACAATCCGTCTTGCCTGTGGTTGCCGAGATGTACGGAGCAATGCAGGAGACGTAAACGCTTGAAGACTAGATCGTAGCTCATTAGCGTAGGGGTTCTTCCAGACAGAGGCGAACGAATATAACCTGGAGCCAAGATTGGTGCCCAAAAGAAAATAGGAGGTCTTGTCCTTAGGGAGGGTCGCGTCAGAGTGAGAGCTCTTCACGAGGACTGTCCTCAGTGCTATCCCTCCGGTGTGCGCTCTCAACAACATGCCTTAGGCCAGCAACTGTCCTAGCAGGAGCTATTTGAAACAAGAGTAGACATACAATGGTAATATCTTTATTTCTTTAAGTACATCTACAAGGTATACAGGCCTGGCTGACATCAATGACATACTACCATACAAAGAACCCCTTGTTATGCAGAGCATTTCGGACAAATTAAGTCAATTATGTCCCAGGATGCTACCCACACCAGTCGACTAACACCCAGGTATATATTTTAATGATAAATGAAAATAGACAGCAGGTTTCTTAAGGAAACAAGTCTTAATGTTTCCAGCCATACCGGGATCGACCCCCGGACCTCAGTGTGTGAGCTAAGTGCGCTTGCATTTGAGATAGGGTAGTAGCTCAAATGCAAGCCTCAAATGAGGTAGAGCTCAACATATACTTGGAAACCCAAGAAAGAACTTCAGGCTTGACTAGAGCATCATTTTACCTACAAGGAAATCAGCTAAGAATGTCAAAATAAGCACTTGAAAAGAAGTGTTAGATACGTCATAGTTTTTGGGGAAAATAAAACAGGACAATTTCTACAAGAACCTATTAGACTTGAAGCTTTTCCCGGAGCAAGTTCGCCGAAAGAAAGTTTTTGGAAGAGAGCTTCGTGACAGGAGCAGGCGCGGGAAAAAGGGAAAAGTCTTGAAACGTGAGGAAGATAGGAATGGAAAGTCATGTCTAGGAAAATCAGCTAGGAGAGGTGGGTAACCATCTAAGAGGAAGGGAGCGGGGTTTAAACCTGTGAACCACAAATACAAACGTGGTGCTAGTAAATCATGCGAGGGGTTGCCCAGTGGAAGCCCATCCTATTTCACTTGTCCATGTAATTCTAATGAACTAATGGAAAACACCAACGGATTTATAGTAATGGATACAAAAAAACAACGGAATTTATTACTGAAGCTAAACGTGGGTTTAAGTTTTACATAGCTCCATAAGTGTACTGAATACCAGTGAAAATTCAGATCATATTAATCTCTCTCTCTTCTCTCTCTCTCTCTCTCTTCTTTTCCTCTTCTCCTCTTTTCCTCTCTCTCTCTCTCTCTTCTCTCTCTACCATCTATCTATCAAATCTATCTATCTATCTTTATCTATCTATCTATCTGTCTTCAGAAAAAGAAATTAATAGACCCAAGAAAACACTATGCACATATTCTTGCGTATACTTTTCCGATTTTGGTGTACGCAATAAAGGGGTTATTTATATATATCAGAGATTAAGAATGATTTAAACATAACAGATGTAAACCGTAGAGCTTTTTTGGAGGAAATTCCTAAAAGAAAAATTTGCCCCTTTTGAATTAGTGAATAAAATGGTACTAAGAAGGAAAAGAAAAGAAGAGGAGAAGTTAAAACCCCAAAAGGGATAATTTCCAGTAACTTGAGAAAATTTAACCAGTGGTTTATTTCCACTAGGGTCGTAGTTCTGCCCCAGGATGCGACCCGGGGAAGGTATTCATTTACTGTTAGGTACTAAGGGAAAATATTAGGCGACTTGCCCGGTTGTCTCGCTAGATAAAAACTGATCCCGGCCCAATTATGATCAGTGATTTACTAGTCAATATCATGGATATTTAATGAAGCCAGTGAGCGTCCTGCAAGGGATCAACTAACCGAAACCTCATGAACATTAATATATCGACAGATTAAAAATCTTTGTGAGATTCATCGCCAGCCCTGTTATGCAGCAAAATTTAAAATTTATTTAGGAAAAATACACGTAAGTACTGATTAAAAATTTCTTGGGGAAGAGTTTCGCCACAATCACTATACAGAAAAGACTGAGCAGATTTATGGAAAAAATACGAACTCTCCAGAATGAAAATAATCCAGTTAAAAAAAAAAAGGAAAAATCTGTCTTTCTTAATGCAAAATAATATAACCAATATGGGAGGAGCGTAATTGAATATATGCTCTATGAAACAACAGGTAACACCGATGATTATGTATAATATAATAGAAAGACGGTAAGAGATACTGTTATACATAATGGTAATGGGAAAGATGGTGGGGGTTTCGAAAAAAATTAAGAGAGTCCTCACTAATTCTTTAAGACAATGTTCCTTAAGACCCTTAACCCATTTACAATAAACAGAGAGATTTAAATGAGCATTGTGGGTACGGTAAATTGGCAATTAATTAATAACGCAGAAAACTGGCTTCCACTCCAACACAGTGTCCCAGTGAGTTTCCAAAATGGAAAACAATACGAACCCCACCAACTACACGACTTGTAGATGAAGGGTTCAGAGAACCGACAAGTTGATAAATTAGACACATGTACAACATTTGGGTATTTTTAACGAGGAAACGTTTCGCCAAACAGTGACTTCATCAGTCTAGACAAAGGAGAATAGTGAAGAACAGGAGGAATTTGTGTCTAATTTATCAACTTGTCGGTTCTCTGAACCATTCATCTACATTCCTGTCTAACACAGCAACATCTTGGGATCTTAATACAGGGAATTCTTCAACTTGCCTAACCCTGGGGCACCATCTACTTCCACATTGGTCAAATGTGTTACCACCTACGACTGCTGCACCTCTCCTGCCTACAGTATATAAGATACTTCTTCGCACATATGCTGTATTCATTTCATGATTGATGGACTGATTACATCGACTCAAGGTTGTGGGGACTGATTACCTCAAACTCCTCCTGTTCTTCATCGTTCGCCTTTGTATGGACTGATGAAGCCACTGTGTGGTGAAACGTTTCCTCAGTAAAGATACCCAAGTGATGCACATGTGTCTAGTTTATCAACTAGTCAGTTCTCCAAATCATTTAGCTAAACATCTTACCCACAAACAATAATATAATTTTATTAACCACATATCCATCTCCCACCAACACAGGATAATCCCCCCCCCCAAAACAAAGAAAAGATTCAATACATTACTAGAGTATTTTTGGAATTATTTTCTTATACAGGTATACAATACTGGTTCATTGAACGTGTGCAAAGGGGAACATCGAACGATCTCAATCTTTATCCCTGATGTACAGTGCAGATATATTGAACGAAGGCTTCCATATTTTATTTTTAAATGTAAACTTCCGTAAAGACACTTTAAAAGATTTCCAACTTAACTTGCATATAATTATAAGTAGCAGACTGAGGAGGATAATAGATTTTACAGCCTTTAAGAAAGCCAAGAAATTTTGAGAAGCTAAGTCATACTCTTTCTCTGTCTCACTGTCTCTTTGTGTCTTTCTGTGTGAGTGTTTGTTTGTGTGTGTGGGGTTTTGGGGTTTGTTGTGTGTGTGTTTTGGGTGTGGGGTTGGGGTGTGTGGGCTCCACCTATTTGTACTCACCTATTTGTGGTTCCAGGGGTCGAGTCTTAGCTCCTGGCCCCGCCTCTTCACCGGTTGCTACTGGGCCCTCTCTCTCCCCGGTCCATGACCTTTATCAAACCTCGTCTTAAAACTGTGTAATGGTTTCCCCGCCTCCACAACGTCTTTTTCAGGCATTTTTTTGTTCCACTGCCCTTACAACTTCTAATGACTGAAGAAAATACTCCTAATATCTCCCCTGACTCATTTTCCTTTCAACTTCCAAATTGTGGCCCCTTGTTTTCTGTGGTCCCCTTTCACTGGACCTCCTGGTCCCTTTGTCCACCTTGGTCATTCCACGAGTAATTTTAATATTGTCGTTATCCTGTCTCCCCCTGACCCTCCTGTCCCTCCGTGTCGACCCAGGGTCAGGCCGAATTTCCCCTTAAATCTTTCTTCATAGACATTCCCCTAGCTCTGGAACTAGAACTTGGTGGCAAACCTTTGTAACCATCTCTATTTTCTTGACGTTGCTTTAAAATCAAGTGCGGGTTCCCAAACAGGTGCTGCATACTCCCAGATGGGGGCCTGACATACACGGTTGTAAACAGTGTCTTGAAAACGATTTCCTTTACTAAGGTATCGGAATGCTGTTTTCTCAAGGTTTTGCCCAGGCGCCCAGATGCCTGCAGCATTATCTGATAGATGTGGTGCTTTTTCCGGAAGACTATGGCTCGGTGTTTTTATACTCACCCCAAGATCTTTCTGCTTGAGTGAGTTTTGCAGTCTTTTGGCCACCTAGCCCTATACTCGTACTGGTGGTTCCCCCTTCTGGCCCTTCCTTACTTCATGAAACTTTGGCATTTGACAGGATTAATTCGAGAAGCCATTGCTTGGACCAGGTGACCAGTGCCCTGTCCAGGTCCTTTGAAGTCCCTGCCTGTCCCCTCAATCAGAATTTAATTCTCCCTCATTTAACTTTGCACATCAACTGCAAAACGGGACACTTCCGGGGAGTCAACCCTTCCATCAAGTCCCCGTTGTCACAATATACCAAAAATTAGCACTGGTTCCCTAGGACCGACCCCTGTGTGACCCCGCTCCTCACAGGTGCCCCTGATGAACATCATTACGTACCATGACTCGCTTTGCCTCCCTGTTCCAGGTATTCTCTGATCCATTGCATGCCCCTTTCCCTGTTATAGCGCCTGATGCCTCTACTTCTGCACTAATCCTTTGTGAGGAACTGTGTCCCAAAGCCTTTCTTTGCAGTCCAAAAGATGCAATCCAAACCCACCCCCTCTCTCCTCGTGTCTTAACTTCTGTTATTTTTATCTAAAACTCCCTAAGAAGGTTTGTGACACAGGAAATTAGCCTTCCGTAAAATACGTGCTTGGTTTGGCATTTATACTCTTGTTCCCCGTTCCCGGTGCCCACCACTCTCCTCTTGATAATCTTCTCCTAAATTTTGCATACTATACACGTCCAATGACAACAGGGTCTATAGTTTAGTGCCCTCTTTTTACTTTATCTAGTTCTCCCTTTTTAAAATGGGAAACTACATTTGCCGTCTTCCATACCTCAGGTAGTTTGCCCATTTTTTTTCCCCCAGGGACGTGGTTTTAAGATTTGTTTGGGTAAGTTGGCCACGCACAACATAACTGCATCCCCCCACCCTCCCTCTAAGGAACCCACGGGGAGAATGTTGAACCCGGTCCCCATTGCCTTTGAAGGTTAATCGATTCCCCCAAGCATTTTTCCTTCACCTCCTCCTCATCGTAATGTATGTCGTCCAGCACTTGTTGGTGTAATTCCTTGCTGGTGTCCCCCATCTGGGACTTGTCCCCCCCCCCCAGAGTCCTTCCTGTCTCCTACTGTAAATACTTCCCTTAAATCTCGTGTTGAGCTCCTCAACATACCTCTTGATCGTGTTTTCTTGTGAGTGTTCTCCACCTTCTTTCCTCAGCTTTATCACCTGTCCCTTGGGACTGTTTGTCCTTTCCCTCCTTAATGTGGCTATACCAGCCATTTTTTTCGTCAGAATTTTTGACTTTTTCGATTGGCTAATGGTCGTTTCATACTGTCACGCTGGGTCCCATCCCTCCTTTATCTGGTGCATACACTTTTTTCTCTGGCTCTTCTACTAATCTCCCTTTGTTTTCCTGGGTCCCATGCCTCCTGTACCTTTCCATTCTCTGTTTTTGCACTTAGTTTTTTTTTCCTCCCTACACCTTCGGGTAAACCAAGGACTCATCGTTTTAGGTCCCTTCTATTTTATTTCCTGTTTTTTCCCATGGGAACAAAACTTTTTCCCTCTGCCTCCTTGGCCACTGTGTTGCCCACATATTCCCATCATCTCGTTTTTACCCTGATTTTTCTACCCATTTTTCTTCTGTCCCACTGGAACCCCTGCAGGAAGTTTTTCCTCATACCTGTGTATCCTCCCCCTTTTATAGTTTTGGCCTTGGTCCCCTTCAGTTTTCCCCCCCCTGTTACCTGCCTCCACTTGTAACTCTACTATATAATCAAAACTCAGAACCACGTGATCGCTAGCTCCAGGGGCCTCTCGTAAGTGATGTTCCCAATGTCTGAACTGCTCCAGGGTGAACACAAGATCCAGTCTTGCTGGCTCATCCTCCCCTCTCTCTCTGGTTGTGTCCCTGACATGTTGATGCATGAGGTTTTCAAGTACCACATCCATCATCTTAGCTCTCCATGTTTCGGGACCCCATGTGGCTCCAGGTTTTCCCAGTCGATCTCCCTGTGGTTGAAATCGCCCATTACCAGTAACTTTGCTCTGCTCGAGTGAGCTCTTCTTGCCACCTCAGCCAGTGTGTCCACCATCACCCTGTTGTTTTCTTCGTACTCCTCTCTTGGCCTCCTTGCAGTTCTGTGGTGGTGTTATACATCACTCCAATGACTACTTTATGTTCTCGGACTGAATTGTACCTACAATGTAGTCCTCTTTCTCCAATCATGTCCATGCCTTCCATTTCCTCAAATCCCCATCGGTGTTTTATGAGCAGTGCAACCCCTCCTCCCCCTCTACTCCTTCTATCTTTCCTCAGATCTGATATCCCGTTGGGAAGATTGTGTCTGTTATTGTCTCAGCGAGTTTTGTTTCTGTGACTGCTATGATGTCTGGGGATTTTTCACTGATTTCTTTCGTTCCACTCCTCATGTTTATTCGTTATTCCATCCGCGTTTGTGTACCAAACTTTCAGTTTCTTTTCTATCATTGTGGTCATGCAAGAATATTGGGGTTGGGGAGCGAGAGCCTTGGTGGGGGCTATATGGGGCTGTGGTGTAGGTGGGTTTGTGATGATGGGGGTGGGGTCAGAATGCCAATAAGGGACAGCTGTTGGGGTGAGGTTTGTGATATCGGGGTTGGTGGCAGAGGGAACAGTGAGTGGGTTGTAGTATAGGTTGCTCAGTTGCGTTGGGAATGTCGCGGTTGGAGTCTTTTTTGGGGAGATTCTGTGGGGTGTGTTTGCCTTTCCTCCTGTGTCTGGGTCCTGCTCATTTTCGTCATTGCCTCTCGTTCCTCCTTGCGTCTCTGTACCCTCTCTTTCAGTGTAGTCCTTTCTTCTTGTGTTCTGTCGCGGTCGAGGTATACTCTATGGTACCCCTGTTTGTCCCTCAGTCTTGCTTTCTCTTGCAGAATCCTGGTTCGAACTGATTCTTCCTTGAAAGTTACTCTGACAGGCCGTATCCTTCCACTCGCAAACCACCCAATTCTTGAAA
>NC_069399.1:40779620-40789620 GCF_026875155.1 Cherax quadricarinatus
CAAAACGAAAATTAAATGGAATAACACGAACATGTTTCTACTAAAAACTAGAAAAACAAAATCGGAAAAACAAAATATCTCAAAGCACAATAATTCAAAACACAATCGCACTAAACCAATCACACAAAACACATCACAAAAAAACACAATCACACAAAACACAATCATACAAAAACAATCAAACTAAACACAATATAAAACAAATCACACTAAACACTTTTACACTAAACACAATCAAACAAAACAACTTTGATTGGGTGTTGCCAATCCTTGTGCCAAAAGCCCTATAGTGGGAATTGCAACAACATTTTACTCCGCGGGCAAACTTTGGCCTTCTGTTTTCTTTGTTTGACATTCAAAAAACTATCTGGGGAAGTCCGCACGCGCCCTGCGACACCGCGCCCCTGCCTTCGTGGTCGCTCAATCCCCTTTATTATTCACCAAACGCATCGAAATTCGTATGAAAACGCCAACTAGCTGAGCGGCGGGATATTGAAGAACGAGAGAGAGAGAGGAGAGAAGAGAGAGAGAGAGAGAGAGAGGGGAGAGAGAGAAAGAGAGAGTAAAAGTAAGAGATCCCAAAAGAAGTGGTAGGTTGGGATACTGAAACAAGTAAAAAAGAAGCTGGGAAGGAACAAACGGTCATCTTTTTAACTTAACAAAAGCAAGAACGCAATTCTGCCCCCAAATATTTTTTAAAGGGGAATGAAGAGAGCTAGGGACACAAAGAGTGAGGAACAGTATGACAGTACTACAAGGGAAAGGGTGTAAAAGCGTATATGATATTTAGAAAATTTACAGAATACGCAAGACAACACACCCAGATTTACAAGTGACGGGAAATATTTTTAAAGTCATTTACTCCTAAGGATATCAATACCATTTTAGCAATTAGAGAAATAAATAAGGGTTTGATTGAATTGGGGAATTTGTTAAAAAACAAAAACACATGGGGGAATTTAAAAGGGGGTGTAAGGAGTAGCTTTGCAAAAAGTGGAAAGTGAAATCTTGCGGATTACGGGGGATTAGGGACCACTTTGCACTTGAAGGGTAGAACTTGTTTTTTAGAAGCCATTTCCTAATAATTTACAAAGAAACCGAACGCTAACTATGCAAAAAACTAAAATTAAAGAAAATAATTTTTTAAAAAATTAAAAAAAACTATGTAACTATTTCGCAGAAAAAAATATCAATCGCAAAAAATAATACTCACCTGTTAAACTTTTCATTATAAAAATCTGATTTTAATTACGATTACAAAAATTTTCCCTCATATTTATTACTGCATACGGTATAAAACCACAGGTGGGTACAGAGTAAGTTTGAAAATGCTACACATGATGGTTGATCCCAAGACAGTGGAATGAAAACCCAACTGTTTCATTAGGATCTTTATTTTGAAACGCTTCGCCTAATCTTAGGGTACTTCAGTCGAATACAGAGGGGGGGATTTACTGATCACATCTACCGTTTTTTTTTAAAAAAGATTTTTTAATGGTTAGGTTTATGGTTCCTAACTTTTTTTGCAACTAAAGCGTTCCTCATCATCTCACCACACCTGCGCCCCTTCCGTATTTTGATTTTAGAAGCCCCCTTTTTGAAGGGGAAACGTTTTTTGGAAAATTAAGATACTAATGTTTGCACATTGTCTTTTTTAAACACTTGAAAAGGTATTTTAACAATTTTTAAATTCACAGTGATGTGGAACCAACTGGAGCAATCAAAAATTTCGATATAAAATTTGCCATAACAAAATAGAAAATAATATTCTCCCGAATAAAAAATCACAAAACCCCCAGATGGAAAATTATTATATATTTATATAAAAATAGTAGGCGGTAGACAGCAACCACCCAGGGGGGTACTACCCTCCTGCCAAAGGTGTAAAAAAAGAAAACCGTAATTTTTTTAAAATGTGGAGGAGCTGGTGTCTTTTTTCTTCTCAAAATATGCAAATTACAGGGACGTCTTGCTACTTCACTTTCCTTAAGTCACACTAAACATAATTAACATTTATTTATGCATATCTATGAGTTTCCTTTATTTTTTCTTATATTCTTGTTCTTATTTTTTTTCTTTTTTTTTATCCTGGGGGAATGGAATAAGAATCTTTCCTCCGTAAACCACGGTTGTAAAATCAACAAAATGCCGGGGAAAAAGGGCTAGTAACCCCCCCTCCCGGATAGCCACTAAAAGAAAAAGAAAAAATCGTCAAAGTGGGAAGTTTGAATGTGCGGGAGTTGTGCAAAGATAAAAAGAATGACGTGTAATTATAAAAGAAGAAGCTGGTTCCTGGTTTTAAGAAAAACTATAAGGGGGGGGGAGAGTTTCATGGAGGGGAAAAAAGGGGATTAGGTCAGGGGTTTTAAAATAGTTTTGAGTAAAGAAGGATACAATAATGTTAAAGATAACAGGGCAGGAAAAAGGATAAAATGTTTTTAAAAGAAGGATTATGTGGATAAAATAAAGGGGGGATGTGAAAAGTGGGTTTAAGTACGATATGCCCCTGGAAAGAAAATTTTAAGGGGAGAAAGAGAGTGAATGTTTGGGGGGTTTTAAACGAAGTGTGAGACTTGTGGAGGGGGGTTTCAATTAAAGGGGGTAAAAATTTGTGGGGGGAGTATAGTTAAATCTGGGGTGCCATGGGTAAATGAAAATGGGGAGCCTTTAATTGAGCTATGTGTAGAAAGAGGTTTGTTAATAAGTAATACATATTTTATGAAAAAGAGGATAAATAAATATACAAGGTTTGATATAGCAAGTAATGAAAATAGTTTTCTAGATTATGTATTGGTGGATAAAAGGCTGATGGGCAGGCTCCAGGATGTACATGTTTATAGAGGGGTAAGTGATATATCGGATCATTATTTAGTTGTAGCTACAGTTAGAGTAAGAGGTAGATGGACATGAGGAAAATGGCAACAAGAAGCAAGAGGGAGGTGAAAGTGCATAAACTAAGGGAGGAGGAAGTTCGGGTGAGATATAAACAACTATTGGCAGAAAGGTGGGCTGGTGCAAGTGTGAGTAGTGAGGGGGGGTTGAAGAGGGTTGGAATAGTTTTAAATATGCAGTATTAGAATGTGGGGCAGAAATTTGTGGTTATAGGAGGGTGGGTGCAGGAGGAAAAATGAGTGATTGGTGGAATGATGAAGTAAAGGATGTGATAAAAGAGAAGAAGGTAGCTTATGAGAGGTTTTTACAAAGCAGAAGTGTTATAAGAAGAGTAGAGTATATGGAGAGTAAAAGAAAGGTGAAGAGAGTGGTGAGACAGTGCAAAAGGAGAGCAGATGATGGAGTGGGAGAGGCACTGTCAAGAAATTTTAATGAAAATAAGAAAAAAATTTGGAGTGAGTTCAACAAGTTAAGAAGGCCTAGGGAACGAATGGATCTGTCAATTAAAAACAGAGTAGGGGAGTTAGCAGATGGGGAGATTGAGGTACTGGGTAGATAGCGAGAATATTTTTAGGAACTTTTAAATGTCGACGAAGAAAGGCAGGCGGTAATTTCATGCACTGGCCAGGGAGGTATACCATCTTTAAGGAGTGAAGAAGAGCAGGATGTGAGTGTGCGGGAGGTGCGTGAGGCATTACGTAGAATGGAAGGGGGTAAAGCAGCTGGAACTGACGGGATCATGACAGAAATGTTTAAAGCAGGGGGGGATATAGTGTTGGAGTGGTTGGCATTTTTGTATAATAAATATATGAAAGAGGGGAAGGTACCTAGGAGTTGGCAGAGAGTAATGTATAGTCCCTTTATATAAAGGGAAGGGAGACAAAAGACACTGTAAAAATTATAGAGGAATACGTTTACTGAGTATACCAGGAAAAGTGTACGGTAGGGTTATTATTGAAAGAATTAGAGGTAAGACAGAATGTAGGATTGCGGATGAGCAAGGAGGTTTTAGAGTGGGTAGGGGATGTGTAGATCAAGTGTTTACATTGAAGCATATATGTGAACAGTATTTAGATAAAGATAGGGAAGTTTTTGTTGCGTTTATGAATTTAGAAAAGGCATATGATAGAGTGGATAAGGGAGCAATGTGGCAGATGTCGCAAGTATATGGAATAGGTGGTAAGTTACTACTAAATGCTGTAAAGGGTTTTCATGAGGATAGTGAGGCTCAGGTTAGGGTTTGTAGAAGAGAGGGAGATTACTTCCTGGTAAAAGTAGGTCTTAGACAGAGATGTGTAATGTTACCATGGTTGTTTAATATATTTATGGATGGGGTTGGATTAAATTACGGGGAATCAAATGCAAAATGGGAATTGTCAGAGTTACTTTTTGCTGATGATACTGTGCTTATGGAAGATTCTAAAGAAAAATTGCGAAGGTTAGTGGATGAGTTTGGGAGCGTGTGTAAAGGTAGAAAGTTGACAGCGAACATAGAAAAGAGAAAGGTGATGAGTGTATCAAATGATTTAGATAAAGAAAAATTGGATATCAAATTGGAAAAACTGAATGTTTTCAGATATTTGGGAGTTGACGTGTCAGCTGATGGATTTATGAAGGATGAGGTTAATCAAAGAATTGACGAAGAAAAAATGGCGAGTGGTGCGTTGAGGTATATGTGGAGACAAAAAATCCTTATCTATGGAGGCAAAGCAGGGAATGTATAAAAGTATATTAGTACCAACACTTTATATGGGTGTGAAGCTTCGGTTGTAAATACTGCAGCGAGGAGGCGGTTGGAGGCAGTGGAGATGCCCTGTCTAAGGGCAATGTGTGGTGTAAATATTATGCAGAAAATACGGCATGTGGATATTAGGAGAAGGTGTGGAGTTAATAAAAGTATTAGCCAGAGGGCTGAAGAGGGGTTGTTGAGGTGGTTTGGTCATTTAGAGAGAATGGATCAAAATAGAATGACGTGGAGAGCGTATAAATCTGTAGGGGAAGGAAGGCGGGGTAGAGGTCGTCCTCGAAAAGGTTGGAGGGAAGTGGTAAAGGAGGTTTTTTTGGGCGAGGGGCTTGGACTTCCAGCAAGCGTGCGTGAGCGTGTTAGATAGGAGTGAATGGAGACGAATCGTATTTGGAACCTGACGAACTGTTGAAGTGTGAGCAGGGTAATATTTACTGAAGGGATTCAGGGAAACCGGTTATTTTTATATAGCCGGACTCGAGTTCTGGAAATGGGAAGTACAAAGCTTTCACTTTAAAGGAGGGATTTGGGATATTGGCAGTTGTGTATCTTTATACCTATATGCCTCTAAACGGTTGTGTTCTGAGCACCTCTGCAAAAACAGTGATTTTTTGTGAGTGAGGTGAAAGTGTTGAATGATGATGAAAGTATTTTCTTTTTGAGGATTTTCATTCTTTTTGGGTCACCCTGCCTCGGTTGGAGACGGCCGACTTGTTAATAAAATATATATATATATATATATATATATATATATATATATATATATATATATATAAAAATAAATAATATATTATATATATATATATATTTTATATATATATATTTATATTATATATATAATATATATATATATATATATATATATATAATTATATATATATAATATATTTTATATATATATATAATATATAAATAAAAATATATATATATTATTTTAAAAAATTATATATATATATATATTTTATATATAATATATATATATAATATAAATAAATATATATATATATATATTATTATATATTAATATAATATATATATAATATTTATTTTTATATATATATATATATATTTTTATATATATATTTATTTATATAATATATTTTAATATATAATATATATTTTATATCTATATATAATATATATACTATCTATATATTAACCATGTTAATTTTAAGAAAATGAATTGAGAAAAAACACGTTAAAGAATCTTAAATACAATTAAAGTTTTAAAAAGATGATATACATTGTACAAAAATACGTAAATTATTAAATTTTTAATTAAATTGCAGTTTAAAACCTATTTTTTAAGAGAGAAATGGCCATCCCCCACCACAAAACACCAAAATCGCAAAATCCCAAAGGATTCAAACGTTTGAAGGCATACGAGTTCCTACATTAAAAAAATCAATAAATTCGTTGCGTCTTTATGAAAACGCTTTACACTTTTTCGAATTTTATTCATTGAAGCGTGATTTTTTTTTGTTCCGCTCCTTCTTAGGGAAAATAAAATTCGGTGAACGCCCAAAAAAATCATAAGATTTCTTCTTGGTAAACTCCCTTTGATCCCGAAAGCATGTTTTCTGTCGACACTTTCTGCTCACTAAAGCTTTCTACTCAACTTCCTCTCGGAATTCTTTTTAGACATGTGAATTTGTTTTGCTTTGGGTTGTCTAGCCGCCTTTTGGCTCTCTAATACTAAGTCGGCTGCTAACACTCATATTAAGCTCTCTAGTGCTCTGAGCCCTAACATTGAACTCTCTGGTGCTCTGAGCCCTAACATTGAACTCTCTAGTGCTCTGAGCCCTAACATTGAACTCTCTGGTGCTCTGAGCCCTAACATTGACCTCTCTGGTGCTGTCAGCAGCATTAGTGACCTTTGTGATACTATGAGCAATATAACTGACCTCTCTGATGTTGTGAACACTAACATTGAACTCTCTGTTGCTGTCAGCAATTTAACTGACCTTTCTGATACTGTGAGTACTTTTCTGATTCTGTCAGCAGCTCTAGTGACTTCTCTAATGCTGTCAGCAGTTCAGATGACCTCTTCAATACTGTGTTACTAACTACATGTGTGTGGTGCGTTCGTTCGTGTGTGCGTGGGGGTGCGTGTGTGGGGCGTGTGTGTGTAGTGCATGTGTGTAGTTCATGTGTGTAGTGCGTGCGTGTGGTGCGTGTGTGTGAGGATGCGTGCGTGTAGCACCCATCGCCTTGCGCACCTCTGGTCTCCTTGCACAACACCTTTGTGCAAGCCGTCAGTCGCTCGCCACACGCCGACGGAGCACCACCACGGCCCTAGCACGTCCGTGGCCCGAGCCTCGCGCGCGCGTGCGTGCGTGAGTGCGTAAGAGTGTGCGTGCGACCCGCCTTCCTAGCTGCGTGTACAGACCTTCCTTACCCTTTACACCTTACCTAAAAAAAAAAAAAAACATTTCAAACATATCGTTGTTGATTTGTAATATTCAGTGTAAATCTGATTTTCATTATGCTTTAAGCTAATTGACAACGTGGAGATAATTTATATATATAAACACAAATATACATCAATATATATATCTGTATAAATATATGTATATACATTTATATGCTATTACAAATTGGAAAGTATGTAAGTTGCTTGTGGCTCTTTTCACGATCAAAGAGCGATGATAATATATGGTCGACTGTGATCTTGTAGAGACACAGAGATTTACGGTACAGTGTAGAGGGACAATTGGTCACTATAGCGAAATACACTGAAAGACACATGGTACAGTGTAGCAGGCTACTGGTAGCTAAAGCGAGATAAACTATGAGCGGTATACGATACAGTGTAGCAGGCTGCTAGAAGCTATCGCGAGATACTGTACACTGTGAGAGATGTAAGATACAGTGTAGCAGCCTACTGGCAGCTATAGGGAAATACTGTACACTGTGAGAGATGTAAGATACAGTGTAGCAGGCTGCTAGAAGCTACAGCGACGTACTGTAGACTGTGAGAGATGTAAGATACAGTGTAGCAGCCTACTGGCAGCTACAGGGAGATATTGTACACTGTGAGAGATGTATGATGCAGTGTAGGGGTGGACCCCGGAGGTCGCTATAGCGAGAAACACTGTGATAAATACTAGACAGTGTATGTAAGGGTCGCTTGTTAGCCTTATCTATGGCCTGGTTTTTGGTAGCTGGCGAGTGCAGAGATGCGACCTTCACAGCGCCAGGAACCGGCTCATAACTCTCTTTCCGAAGGTAAGTTTCCACCAACTCCTCTCTCATCTTGCTTGGAAAGTTTGACAGTTACCTTAGCCTGTCCTGTCCCCCAGCAATCCGTAATCAACCCATCCACCCACCTAAATGGACTATATTAGCACGCTTCCATCTCGTTTTACCTTTCAGCTCCATGAATCTAACCATTCCAGATGTAGTTAAATATACCATAGCTCATCGCCACTGCAGTCGTGCTCTGTTACAGACATTTCCAGGATTCTTTCCAGCCTCCTACTCATCCTCTTTCACCTTGTGACATTCCTTACCTTGTTTTGTGGTCTCTCCGGGGTCATCTTTATCTCATTACTGGTCCCACCTCTGTCACTATAGCAAGAAGTGGGTCTCTTGGCTCTAGGAGCTGGTGTGTAATGGAAAGAGGTCCTCTAGTGGAGTCACTCCTGCTTGACTAATAAAAGTCACATTGCCATGACCTGGAACAATTCACAGACTCCCAGTTCCATGGCCTGGAACAATTTACAACTCACACAATTGAACCATAATACCCTGGCAGGAACCATTTCCTGTCTACAGTACGGTGGCTGGAAAAATTCACATCCCACAGTAACGAGGCTGAAGCAATTCACAATACTATCGTAGCTGGAGCAATTCACAGCCCACAATACCGAGGCTGGAACAATTAGTAACTATTCAACAAAATAGCCTTTCTGCGCCATTTCTATTCGTCATGGAATCTGGAGAAGGGCTCTTGATCCAAGGAATTGGAGCACCCCTTTCTATTCCTTGGATCGAATCTGTCTCCCAATCCTCAACGTGCCTATATGACCCCTACGGTTTAGCTCTTCACCTAAAGAAATATGCAGCCCAGTCTCACACTAAAAGTAATCTGCGTGTAAATTTCAACGATGCGTGGGGTGGCCCTGACACCGAGCTGTCTAACCAATTCTAACTAAACGTAACCTAAACTAACCTAATTGCTGTTTCTGTTTCTAGTACAATAACTAGTACCTCTGTTACCAGGAGACCTGGTCACATACCGGGTCGCGGTGGCGTTGATCCCTGAAACCCTCTCCAGGTATACTCCAGATATACTACTACAACTATTACTACTATACGACTGTTAGTGCTACAACTACTGTTACTACAACTACTACTACTATCAATACTATGTTACTACTGTTACCCTCACTACCATTATTACTACTAATATTTATTTTTTCAAGAAGTACAATTCTTTTAAATCCGTATCTCATACTTTCCATTCTACGACTGGACAGTATCTCCTACTTCCCACTCTGAGACTAGGCAGCGTCTTGTAGTTCCCATTGTAAGATAGGGCAGCGAATTATAGTTCCCATTCTAAGATGTGACTGTGAATTGTAGTTCCCATTCTTAGATGGGGCAGTGAATTGTAGTTCCCATTCTTAGATGGGACAGCGAACTGTAATCCCCATTCTAAGATGGGACAGTGAACTGTAGTCCCCATTCTAAGATGGGACAGTGAACTGTAGTCCCCATTCTAAGATGGGGCAGTGAACTGTAGCCCCCATTCTAAGACGGGACAGTGAACTGTAGTCCCCATTCTAAGATGGGACAGTGAACTGTAGTCCCCATTCTAAGATGGGACAGCGAACTGTAGTTCCCATTCTAAGATGGGGCAGTTAACTGTAGTCCCCATTTTAAGATGGGGCAGTGAACTGTATTCCCCATTCTAAGATGGGGCAGTGAACTGTAGTCCCCATTCTAAGATGGGGCAGTGAACTGTAGTCCCCATTCTAAGATGGGGCAGTGAACTGTAGTCCCCATTCTAAGATGGGGCAGTGAACTGTAGTCCCCATTCTAAGATGGGACAGCGAACTGTAGTTCCCATTCTAAGATGGGGCAGTTAACTGTAGTCCCCATTTTAAGATGGGGCAGTGAACTGTAGTCCCCATTCTAAGATGGGGCAGTGAACTGTAGTCCCCATTCTAAGATGGGGCAGTGAACTGTAGTCCCCATTCTAAGATGGGGCAGTGAACTGTAGTCCCCATTCTAAGATGGGGCAGTGAACTGTAGTCCCCATTCCAAGATGGGGAAGTGAACTGCAGTCCCCATTCTAAGATGGGGCAGTGAACTTAAGTCCCCATTCTAAGATGGGGTAGTGAACTGAAGTCCCCATTC
>NC_069399.1:40794620-40796422 GCF_026875155.1 Cherax quadricarinatus
GCAAATATTGTAATTCTCACTGAAATCATGTACTATCTGGTGTCCCCAACCTCGTGTGTGTGTGTGGAGCAATGCGCTGGTGGCAGTGGAGGGTAGGGAAGGTTGGTGGTGGTTTTGGTAGGCATGGATGTTGGTTGTAAAGAGGTGGCAGCGTTCATAGTGTTGGTGTTGGCAGAGGTTGTGAACCTATCTCGAGAGTTTTGGTACTTGTGAGAGTAATATCGGTGGTGATGGTGATGCTGGTTCTTGTGGATGTCATGATGGTGCTGGTGGGTGTGGTTGTGATGATGATGGTGGTGGGTGTATTTGTGGTAATGGTGTTGGTGGCAGTATTAGTGGCAGTTTGGGTTATGGTGGTAGGTGTGGTTGCAGCGATGGTGGTAGTATTAGTGATGTTTGTGGTTGCGGTAAAGAGTTTGCTGGTGAGGATAGCAGTGATGCTGGCGGGAATGGTGATGAAGCATGGAATTTGTCTTTATGGTGGTTGCACTGATGCAGATGATTGGTGGGTTAGGTTTGGTACTTGTGGCGGTGTTGCTATTGGTTGTGAGGGTAATGTTGGCGGCGCGTAAGGTGCCGTAATGGTTGTAGTGATGGAGCTAATACCATTGTTGGTGGTGGTGGAGTGTTGGTGTTGGTAGTAATACTATTACTGCGGTGGTGATGCTGGAGGTGGAGGTAATAGTTGCGGTGTGGTGGTTGATGGTATTGATCATGGGGGCAGGGGATGTGGTGGTGGTGATGGAGGTATTTAGTGGGGGTGTGGGGGGTGGTGGTATTAGTGGGGGTGTGGGGGGTGGTGGTGGTGTTAGTGGGGGTGTGGGTGTGTGGTGTTAGAGGGGTGTGGGTGTGGTGTTTAGTGGGGGTGTGGGTGGTGGTGTTAGTGGGGTGTGGGTGGTGGTGGTTGTGGTGGTGATGATGTTAATGGTGACGGTGGTGGGAGAGATGCTGTTGGTGATGACGGTGGTAGTGATGATAGAGGTGATAACAGTAGTGGTGATGCTAGTGGTGGTGGTGGTGATGTTAGTAGTGATGCTAGTGGGCGTGGTAGTCCAGATGACAATAGTGATGTTAAGGGTGATGGTGATTCTGATGGTGGTGGTGGCGGCTATGGTTGCGAATATGTTGTTTGCCTATGGTTGCGTTGGTCGACTAAATAGTTGTAGGGCGATGGTAGTATCTGAGTGGTGGTAGTAGTAGTAGTAGTAGTAGTAGTTGTTGTTCTTGTTGTATTTAGGCGAAGTGCTAAACCCGTAGGGGCCAGTCAGCCCACGGTGTCGCGGAGGTTCGATCCTTCTCCTCCTAAGACCCAGCCAAGACACTTTACCCGAATCTGTACTTAAGAAGACAATCGCTCTTCAAGTTTTGCGTCTCTTGTAAGTCTCCTCCTTGAATCAGGACGACACCAAGTACTTGTGTTCCAGTTTTCTCTGAAACTTAGAATGATTTGGGGGATCAAGTGTGGGAATAAATGAGGAAGAGAGTGTGGGAATCGGTGAGAACTGTGAGAACTGTGGGAACTGTGGGAACAACTGTGGGAAAATTTGCTAGTGTTCTCTGTAGTATGAATATGTCACACAATTTCAAGAGATCAGATGATACATATTGAAGTGTACAATGTATCTCTCAATGTGTATATGCAGAAAATTTAACCGAAATGTGTTGTAATTAAAGTATTTTAAGTGGTAACGAATAGGTTACACGCAGTCTTAATGACCTCTCGCGTAGTCGATAGGCTTTAAACCCACTTACCCAAACCACATGTTGCTGAAATTAATAATGACCATTTAGGATTGTCTCTC
>NC_069399.1:40796922-40809422 GCF_026875155.1 Cherax quadricarinatus
CCTTTCCCCAATTTTCCTACTTTGCACTTGAGGGGGCTGAACTCCAGGGCCATTTGCGGGCCCGGTCTTACCTGTCCAGATCCCTTTGTATTTTCTGCCTGGTCCTAGCCCGATTAAATTTTTTTTCTCATCAACTTACACCCATTGTATAGGGGGACATTTTCGAGTCATTCCGAATTCATTCTAAAATACCACAAACACCCCGGTCCCAGGACTGACCCCTGTGGAACCCCGCTCATTACAGGTGCCCACTCTGACACCTCCCACGTACCAGACTCGCTTTTGCCTTCCTACAGGTTTTTCCCGATCCTTTGTTGTGCCTTTCCCTGTTACCCTGCCGGGTCCTCCAGTTTTTGCACTAATATCTTGTGTGGAACTGTGTGAAACCCCTTCTTACAATCCAAGAAAATGCAGTCTACCCACCCCTTTCATGTTTTACTGCCGTCACCCTGTCATAGAACTCCAGGTTTGTGATGGAATTTTTCCCCTTCCCTTTTGAAACCTGTGGCTGTCATTATAAGCTCATTCTTTTGTAGGTGCTCCGCCACTCTTCTGATAATCTTCTCCACCACCTTGCGTACTATACACGTCAGTGACACTGGACTGTAGTTTAGTGCTTCGCGTCTTTCTCCCTTTTTAAAGATTGGGACTATATTTCCCGTCTTCCATACTTCAGGTAGTCGCCCTGTTTCGACAGACGTGTTGAAGATAGTTAGTTGCACACAAAGCTCCTCTGCTCTCTCTCTCAGGACCCACGGAGATATGTTATCCGGCCCCATCGCCTTGGAGGTATCTTGTTCACTGAGCAGCCTTGATGGTGTATCCCATCTCTCCGCTTTTCTGGAGGTCCTTCCGTCTCCTCTGTGAACACTTCTTTGAATCTCATGTTGAGCTCCTCATATAATTCGCGGTCATTTTTTTGTGACCTCCCTTCCTTCCTTCCTCATCCTGATTACCTGGTAATTGACTGTTGTTTTCATCCTGATGTGGCTGTACAACAGCTTTGGGTGAGATTTGGCTTTCGCTGCTATGTCATTCGCGTATTGCTATGTCATTTCTGGCTCTACAACTGCTCTCCTTATTCACCTGGATCCTTTGCCTTCTATACTTCTTCCAATCCTTAGCACACTTGGTTTTGGCCTCCCTGCACCTTTGGGCGAACCATGAGCTCATCCTGGCTTTTCCGTTATTCCTGTTACCCTTGGGTACAAACCTCTCCTCAGCTTCCTTGCATATTGTCGCCTCATATTCCGTCATCTTATTTGATTTACTGTGAGCTTTCTGTCCCACTCTGTGTATGTGTGTGTGTGTGTGTACGGCAGAGATATTATTATAATCGAATAAATCGCTGGGAGAGAGAGAGAGAGAGAGAGAGAGAGAGAGAGAGAGAGAGAGAGAGAGAGAGAGAGAGAGAGAGAGAGAGAGAGAGAGAGAGAGAGAGAAAGAGAGAGAGAGAGAGAGAGTGAGATCAAAAAATGTTCAGTTTATTATCATTTTAAGTACTTTTCAGTAATCTTAGTTTCTGTCACTACCTGGATCACACAGCATCAGTTCACAGTTCCGTTTGTGAAAATAATGGCATAGTTTCAGCCTTGTTTTACTCCTTGACACCAAGGCGAGGTTAAAGACAGATAAAACAACTTGTCAGCTAAACGATTTATTGTTTATTTATCCTAATGAAGAGAAAAAAGACAATCACGAATCAAAGGGATAATTTTATGGAGGGTTGTGAAAGTAATTTTGCTTCGTAGAAATTATGTAATTAGGTAGTATGGTTTATCACCAGAATATGCTTTATCAAGAGAGTATAGTATATGAAGAGATTATAGTTTATCAATAGAGTATGGTATATCAAGAGATTTGGTTTATCCAGAGAGTATGGCTTATCCATAGTATGGTTTATCACCAGAATATGGTTTATCAAGAGAGTATGGTATATGAAGAGATTATAGTTTATCAATAGAGTATGGTATATCAAGAGATTATGGTTTATCCAGAGAGTATGGCTTATCCAGAGAGTATGGTTTATCCAGAGGGTATGGTTTATCAAGAGAGTACGGGACATTCCATCCTGAGTGGATGGAACATCCAAGATCGTTTGGAGCGTGTGATGAGAGGAGTTGTGAGGGTGTAAAGGAAGAAGTAGCAGACGTCCCAGAAAGGGTTCGATGTGTAAAAGACGCCCCAGTAAGGGCTGAAGGTGTAGATGACATCCCAGTAAGGGTTGGAGGTGTAGAGAACATCCCAGTAAGGGTTGGAGGTGTAGAACGTCCAAGGAAAGGATGGTAGGAGGTTGTGAAGGAAGTAGAAGGCGTCCCAGGAAGAGCTGGTAGAAAAGTGTGGTGGAAGTACAGGAGACATATTCGGAAAGGTGGTAAAAGGGTGTGATGAAAGGTGTAGGGAGACGTCCCAGGAAGGGTTGGAAGGAGGTTGTGATGGAGATTTCCAAAGGTAGGGAGATGTAGCATCCAGCATACACGTACGAGCTTCTTAAATTGGCATGTAAACAAATATTTGGGATCTGACTCTCAAAACAGAATAACACCAAGTCCCAGTAAACTGCAATATACTGAACATATCTCTCCTCATTCCCACCGCAAAGAAGCAATGATAACGATAGGTTGTCTAAACACTGATACTATTCATCTCCACAACTTAATGGCTCGGTCGCATTGTTGTTTAATATCCCATAGTCACTCACAATACCAACGAGTATCGTGTGGTAGTATAATTACTCATAGACGCCCACAACAGCCACTAATATTTTGTGGTAGCATAATTACCCACAGACCGCGCCAACGTTACTGTGTAGTAGTATAAATGCTCACACTCATCCACATGGCTCACCAGTGATGTGTGGTAGTATAATTGCTCATACCCACAGGACTGTGCCGTGCTGTGGTATAATTGCTAATACCCAGCCATAGGATTGCCGTGCGGTGGTATAATTGCTTATACGCGGTCACAGAACTCACTCTCCTTGTCGTATAACAGCTCAGACACCAGCGAAAATTTCACATTTTACGCTCCTTTCACAATTGTGTGAGAGTATTCATCACCGGGACACCACCTGTCTAATGCTGCGGGATATTACACATCATAACCAAAAATTACGCGACATTTAAAAGCCACGTATAATAAAAATGTCGTAAATGGTTTAATAATTTCAGTTTTAATTTGTGCGCGAGTTTTTTCCAGGTGGTGGATAGTGTAATAGCGACTCTTATTACTCTTAGAGACTGCGGCTTGTTTAACGGACTGTGGATCGAGCCTTCTTCACCACTTTTCCCTAAACGACTAATGAGAATATACCTCATAATGAAATATGTATATAGTTACTGTGGAGGAACGTTTTATCCAGTATTTTACAAGTATTGTTTGGTAATATAAATCATTCTATTTAGTGGATATAATCTGATCTTAATTTATGAATCTCATTAAGGAAAGTTAGACGACGTTTCAGATAGAAAAATTGTGTAAGCCTTCTCTCCTAAGTATGGGTCATTAGCAAATTATTCCAGCCCCGGTATGGACTTGGATTCATATATTGATTGGTTAACAGGGTTTAAAACCTGTTTACTAGACGATGGTTATTAAGGCTGTGTAGCACTTGCTTAGCACCATTCAAGAAATCTTGAATCCCCAAAAATGGGATTCAGAGCCAAAGTTCAGCATTATAAACAGACACACTCCTCTCGGTGTACATATTCGTGTGCCACTCACACAATATTATACTTGCTGAATCAAGGACATGTGACCAAGATGGTCGTCCATCACTGTATTAGAAATCTCGTCTTTGATTATAGTCGTGCTGGTCGTTACGCATACCTCAGATAACACGCAAACACGACTTCTTATGTCGACTGACTTTCATAACTAACAAATGTCTCTCTAGAAAACGTGGTTTCTCGTGATTTTACGTTCTTGCTTTATAACTGACGAGTTACGACACTTTTTCGAGGGGACGTGGATGCCATGGCTTCGAATTGAATCTAAATACCACTTTTCGAATATTAAAATTGCGTATGGAAATGGCGTGCGAATTTTGCACATTTTCATTTGATGTGATAATGTGAATGTGCTATGTTTCTCGATTTATGTTATGTTGTGTTCTAATTGGCATTCAGTTATGCGAGCTATGACATCATTAATATCCAGGCTGGCGCGCTATACATCACCTGTGATGAAACAGTTTTCACGGTGCATTTCATTCGCTTTAAATTCGTTGCATTTCGGGCAATGTGAGGCGAATTATTTGGCAAACATGAGTTCTTAGTGGGAGGGAAAGAGAAGGGGGCCTTGATGATGGCGAAGGGCTCTTGATTCAGGGAATTAACCACAAAAAAATGTCAGCACATTCAGCTAGCTCCAATATCCTAGGGGTTGTATGATACAGAGTTATCACTTCCGTATATATATATATATATATATATATATATATATATATATATATATATATATTATATATATAAAAATATGCATAAATATAACACTTTTGCAAGAGTGTATGCAGACTTTTGTTGGAGAAGTGATAATAGGTCACCGCTGAAAAAGTTTATATAGTTCATGATACTGTAACAAAGCTTCCAGGTCATACTGCAATACTGAGTAAGTCACGACGTGGCATTGCCTTAATTCTGAACAAACATTATATATATATATATATAATATATATATATATATATATATATATTAATATATATATATATTATATATATATATATATATTTATATATATATGCATGCATATGTATTACATACGTTACTCTATTACATATATTAAAGAATTATTGAGAAGATATAAAAGCATTCTGGAGGGCGTAAGTTGTGCTATCTTGGCATCAAGTTGAGAAAACTTAATTAGCCAGAAATTATCGTTCTGAAGATAAAATCAAGGATGATGCTAAAGATGACGATACCCAAACTCGTAAATGTGTCTGCGTGCGTGCGTGCGTGTGTGTGTGTGTGTGTGTGTGTGTGTGTGTGTGTGTGTGTGTGTGTGTGTGTGTGTGTGTGTGTGTGTGTAGGTGCGTGCATGCGTGCGTGCTCACGTGCGTAGAAAAAGCTCTTAAGAAAATTGAAACCATGAATTTCCCAAGTGCTTTCTAACATATGCTGTACATCTGCTGGGACGTACAGAATGATCACGAGGCAGTACAATACATACACAAGAAGGAGAAATGAAAATATTTGGCACAATACGTCACAGTTTTAAAACTATATAAATTTTAAATATTAATACAATCGTTCCCTCTAGAGATAATCCATCGAGGGGTTAATGTGCCAGATTACGTTTAGCTTTACAAAAAAATTCAAACACATGTTTAGTAATATTTCTGCCAATATGTCTCACGAAATCGTGATTACACGATTGCAAACCAATCACGGAACGGTAGGGATTTGACCCTATATCAAACTCTACCCGTACCGTAACTGGACATATTTCTGCCGATCCTTGTATTTTTTAAGCCAAAATTTAGAAAGAAGAAAATATGATACTTATTCCACATAATTTTTGGGAAATTTCAACAATAATATATAGAGGATGTTATTATGTATGTAGGTCACATTAATGTAATTCTTACGCAAATACTGATTTTTTTTTTCATGTTGGTATTTTAAGGTGTCGCTAAAATTTAGTCAAGTTTACAGAAATAGAACTATGAACGGAAAAGAAATTTTTTGCCAGTAAAATAATCTTGTGAATTCAATCACTGTGTGTAATGAAGACTTCTGAATGTTTTAAGTATTTTGATATTCGATCTTGTATGATATTTGGATGTAAGACACGATAAGTTCTCAGAAATATGGATTGTGGTATTTTTATTCACTGATAGTCATGACATTTGACAAGTATGTTATGAACTATAATGTTTTTTTCTATATAATGTCATTTTAACTCTAGCATCTACTCAACATCGAATGTTATCTTTAATTTTTAAAGAGGTAGCCAGGTGAGTGAGAGAAAGATCTAGGTCATTTAACCACAAACTTTGATGGAGGGTCGTCACAAGACTGAGACCAGCGCCAGGAAATATTGTTCATGTTTTCTGAAGAACTGCAAAACACTAATACCTATTGTCATTCAGAAAGCCAGTTATATAGAGTTTACTTCCTGTTTCCCATTCATATTTGAAAGAAGGATTCAAAATATTTATCTAACACTGTCTCAAAAAATTTAATGTATTAGCCTCAGTAGTAATGTCTTCAGTATCACAATCATAAGATGTCGTCTACATATCACAACCGAATTTTAAAATTATTCACTCTCGAGATATTCCATAAAAATAATTGGCCAGTACTCGAAGTGAAAGGATTTTCCACTGCGATACTATAAATGAGCCTTTAAAAAAAGTGCCGTTTTGTAAAGTTACATTTTTTTTCATGTATTTCTGAATGTAGTCCTTAAAACTTACAAAAATAAAATTTGATGCTGACATGAAAATTTAGGTCTTTTGTGAGTGATGAGTCGGGGTGAGTTGAGAAGCTTACTGCCCTTGGTAATGGAACTGGGGTTGGTGTAGTGTAATCCTCAAGGACCAGGGATAGATATAGATAGATAGATAGATAGATACAGAGAGATAGAGAATGAGAGAGACGAACAGACATATAGACAGACAGACATTGACACACACACACACGAATAATCTTGAGGTGAATGTTTGATTGGCAAATCTAAGAGTAGCTTTGAGGAATGTTAACCTTCAATATGATAACAATCCTACCCATCTTAGGGTAGGCAGCACCAGCATGGAACCCACTCCCAATAATTCATTTTAAGTAACTGGAAAAAAATGTAAAGATATGCAGCAATAATAGCCTCAGAGTTCAGGAAAATGAGCAATGAAGACAAGCTGAAAAAACTCAACCACACAACAGTAAATAATAGACGATCCAGGAGGGATTTCATTACGACATATAAACTACTCAGAGGACTTGATATGGAGGTGGTAAACAGGTACATAAGGGCATACTTGGAATTTAAAGCCAGACATGAGTCACTCTGATATGAAGATTTTCAGGAAGTGGAATGACCTGGATGAAGGATTAATTTAGGCATGCTTAATACATATCTTTCAGGAATGGTATGAAAGGGCTCCACCCCTGCAACAACAAATAGGAGAGCAGAAATAACTGAGTACACGCTCCACAACGGAAAAAATCCGCACTATATCTACATTTCTCCTACAGTGGACATTTACATATAGTTTCAGATTACTATACTTCCCCTCTTGTTCAAAGAATAACAAAACGACTCTGAGCGGAATCTCATGCAGTTAAAAGTCAGCCGTGTCACAGTAAAAATATAAAAAAAAATAAAACTCTGGAGAGGGATTCCTCGTATAAATTTGGATCAGATGAACCCTCGTCTTTCTGAAAATTCTCTCCCTATCAAGGTTACTTTATACGAAGGAGAGGAAAAAGTACCGGAGAGTCAACATTAGTTTCTTTAGGGGGACATAGGGCCACCAGGGAATCACTCGGTGTGTAAACATTCGAGGAGAAATTTGGGAAAGGTTAAGACTCCTGAGGGAGTTGTAACGAATTCTAAGGTTTCCGTCCAGATTCGTGAGTTTATTTTTTTCGCGATCAAAATTGCGCAGAAAAGAGAACCTAAAAAACGTCCAGACGGAATAAAGGAACTCCAAAAGAACTCTTCGATTTTAAAAGAGCCTCTAAAGATTTCTTCAATTTCCAGACCACTACTGGCAACGTTCTCTGGCCAGCTTCATTTTCAGCCAACCAAAAAGCTACGTAACTCAGAGAAAAAGTCGTTTAATGAACGGTGGATGAGGAAACGCTCCTCCAGATAGAGGGATTGAGAGCTCTGGTCTCCTTCGGCAAAAAGATCTTGCTACAAGAGCGAATTTTCGGGCTTTAGAGAAAACGTCGTTACCCCAGGTTCTCTCAGTCTGCTGCTATATGGTGACGCCTTGTAAACACACCGATACCCGAATTAGCAAGAGAAGGGTCTGATAGCGTAAATACAGTGTTATCTATTTGCGCTGCTATGTAGTGCTTTTACAGAATGAATTTTCACTCGAGGGATGAGTGGCGCTGCCGGATGCACTCCGTGCTAAAACCATTCACAGTATGAGTGACGCTACACAATACATTCTTACTGGCATAATGGTCACTTCAGAATGAGTGACACCGCCCAATACACTATGGCAATGTGATCACTCTCGGGATGACTAACTATGGCTATATTTGCCCTCACGGGACGAGTCCGATACTCTTTTATGTGCTGCCCAATAAATTAACTGTTCGTGGCAAAATCTAGACAAATCTCAGTGTGGTATTCACATATCGCACAGGGCTACCCTAAAAATAATGTTGCAGGGGGAAGAGAGACTGAGTTCTTCTTAATGTAACTGTATTTGCAAATATTTTCTGGCTGTAATACAAAGAACCCACAAAGAGGTGATACAGCAGTAGTTAAAAATGAATACTGTATATTTCGGCCACACAGTGAGAGCCTCTTCATCAAACGCAGTTTAAGGGATAGGAATACAGTGCTCATTACAGTTTCTGTTTATTCTCTCTAGATAAGTTCTTTTGTGGCCATGAATAGTGCTTGATGAAAAATAATTTCAGGATTTGCCTGATTTTAAGTCATGTTAACATACATATCATGTTTTCAAGTGTGAAAGAATTTACGAGGGTACACATTTATTAAGACTGAGAATTAAAGTCACAGTACCGCAGCTGGAACAATTCACTACTCAAACCATGGAGTGGAAACGTTAGATATTTCAGTGGATCCGGGATCATAATGAGGTCATAGTCAGGTCTAAATACTGAAACCACCTCTACAGTCCTTCCACACACTCTGAATTACATATTTCAAAACTCTACACAGTCATCTAATTTCTATGTTTTTAAGTCTCTGCGTAAAATTCACACTTCATATTGCTCCCGAACACGACATCTTCACAGCCTCCAGCAGCCTCCTCTGCAACGTTTAAATCCTTTGCATCACAGCCATATAAAAATGTTTGTATCACTACACTCTGATGCATGAGCCTTCTTGCTTTCATGGGTAACTTTTTTCTTTTATAGAGATACCTCATCACTCAGCCTACCATTTTTCCCATTATCTGTTATACGGTTCGTCTCGTCACACACACACACACACACACACACACACACACACACTAAACGCTTTTATCTCTGTCTGTCTGTCTGTCTCTCTCTCTCTCTCTCTATACTTCGTCGTCTTCCTCTTCTACTCAGTACTTCCACAGATCAATATATCTGAGTTGGGCTGACATGTATTGACGCAAGAAAATTCAGCAAATATTTGAGTTTGATGGATCGAGAAGGTGTATACTTGCGTTATAGCAGCAGCAAAGAAATATTCATGGAGGAATCCGCTTGAGGAAGTCAATGTATCGGAAAAGAATATTTGAACAGAAAGTAATCTTGATATGGAGTGAGAATAGGAATATTATATTCATGGGTAAGAGATAAATCCTTAGGGATCGTAGAGTATCTGTGGGCGAAGAAGGAAATTAGAGCTGATCCAAGGAAAGGGAGGGGTAGCTAAGATCACTAGATAGGTATGGATGGATGCGACCCAAAATAGTCGGCTTGCACTTAGGAACCTAATTGCTAATAGGTGAGCCGGAGCAAGAGGTGTAAGAAGACTTGCCCATAACACTCCAGCAGCTTACTCCTTAATAAAACAAGTCCGTAATGCCGGTGAAAGGCCTACCTGCCAACCTACCTGCCAACCTACTTTGTGTTTCGTTGTCTCAAAGTGGATTCCTATGTACTATTGACCATTACTTAATAAGCTTTCGAGTATGGATACAAACGTATGTACAAGCACACATACAAACAAATATATAAACAAATGGACACATACATACACATAATCGTGCATAAAAATACATTGACACTGGCTGCAGACATACGAAACTTCACTCTCTGAACTGGCCAAGTATTTAAAAAAAATACCGTAGAAGATAATTTAATCGGAGTAGTCTGTCGGGCTTCCCTCTCTCCCTCCTTTCCCTCCCTCCCCTTTCTGCCTGATTCTCTCCCTCCTAATCTCCCTGCCTCCCTCCCTGACAACAGTGTCGTCTCCTGCCGTTGCTTCCGTCACATTTCACCTGGAGTCACGTCTTGGGTGAGAACCCTCGGGCACCGCTGCCAACTCCGACGCTTTTGTTTACTTAAATTTATGCAGAGCTAGACTCGAAGAAAGAGAAGGTGATAGAAGCAAATTATCTCCCTTATCTTGATATACTTCGTAGGAGGGAGTGTTATCACCTTGAAATATTCGTATACTCAGTACAGGAATATTTCAAGGTTACGATCGTTAGCCTGTGTTGCTTCATAGGGGTGAGAACGTAGTGTTATTATTAGCATGTTATATTCCATAGTGGTTTGAAATGGGCGTTATCACTATTAGTTTGTTAATACTGTTTTGTAGAGGTTAAAGTTGGGTTCTTTCATTGTTAGTTTGACATAAGCTCTGTGTTATCACTGATAACTTACGATACCCCAAAGAAGTATTACCTACATGTTATCAACGCTCAAGACGATGCTATACATTACAGAATGACCTTTTGGCTCACAACAGAAAGGTTCCAGGGTCGATATACATACAAGGCAACATGCTAGTAAGGGTTTCCGTACGCACGCAGCCTCTCTGCACCTAGTAGAAAATAGGCACTGACAGATGTGGGTCGTATCCTGGGATATGGTGAAACCTACCCAAGGCCAGGCATAGGAATGAGCTGAAGTAGGATAATAGACAGATCTTATCCGGTAAAGATAAACAGCACATAAACCACCAAGTTACAGTTTTAATACACGTTTCACCTTAGATTGGGTGCACTAATGAGTATGAATATCAGGGGCTCGAATTTCCATTTCACGAGATTTAAGACTATTGTTATACCATGGGTCTTGATAACGTAAATGATAACTGTTTCTGAAACCACCTTGCAATATATCTGATAGTTACAACTGATAACGTTTGTAACGATATATTGAACACTCGTTCAGCCAGGTCGTGTTAACAGTATGGCAGTGTTAACAGTATGGCAGTACACTGTCAACACCCACTTGCATCCGTATAAGTCATACTGAGCAACTTTTTCAATCTTTAAGCCTGTGTGTAGCACCCATAGCTCAGTGACAGAGTTCGGCTGACAGTCGAAAGGACCGAATTTGATTCCTCGGTTGCTTAGGACGTCCGTGAAATCTTTCCGATACATCTGGCCTTGTTTACATAGTAACAGATAGTTAATCAAGTGTTTGCTGTCTGTTGTGGGTGACCATTCTGATTGGTGGTAGTATCAACGCTTATAGCCAGACAATTTATATATCAAAAAGGTTTGTTAAACTTATGGGAGGAGCCCAGGCAGAAAAAAAACAACAAAAATCACTGATATACATCTCCAAGGATTACAATCTGCCGCACCTATTTTAAAGAATTCTGGAAAAAAAATATTTACCAAAGGAGAGAATTAAAGAAGGTAAGCCACTGTTCATAAAACCGAAATTTTATTAAAATCCAGAGTTTATAGAATAAAAGAAGAATCCTCAAAGGTAAGAATATATGCTTTTATGACAAATACTTCACGTTTCTAAAGCCCCCTATAATCGCGCATTATGCACCTTTCAAAAGCAAATTTTCGAAAACAGAATTCGATATTGCTCTCTTATAATTCCGTTTGACCGTGCTTCAGTAGGGAAATTGAACGGCTACGAGCGTGTAAACACCAAGCCGGCTGGAAGCAGATCGCACAAGGGAAGGAATAGATGCCAAAAGGTTTAATAGGGCAAAGATAGAGCAAGATTAAATTTGAACATGTTTCGCTATCATGTGAGCTGTTTAAACTTAACTTTAAAAAGCTCTCATGTGGGGTAAATGTTGCGAGAGTAGATTTCATGATCTATTTTGAGTGTCTTTGTACTTCGAAATTAAAACTATGTAAGGTATGAAAAGCTTTATCGTATTTTACCATATTTAATGGAATTATTACATTATTTTATTCTATTTCAAACACTATTAGTTATTTCCTAGCTCCAGAATAGTTTACTCCAGAATGCATAAGTTGTCTCGTAAAAAAATCGTAAGCCATTGTCAACATATGAAGGAACACGAACGTAAACACACACACACACACACACACACACACACACACACACATACAATAACATGTTCTGTTCCCAAACACCAGATATTGTGTCTGGGTGTGAGCATCCCCGAGTCCATTCTCTTTAATTCACTGTCTGAATTGGGGATGACTCGCGTAAAGATATGGCCGCAATATGCTAAAAGGTTTTGCTATTGAATTTGGGGTCACGAGTTAAGATCACGAAGAGAGGGGAGAAGGTGTCTGCCATGATGGAGCTGGAGAAGTTGTTGTCTGCCATAACAGAGTGGATGTGTTTAGGTATCTGCCATGATGTGTATGTGTGTGTGTGTGTGAGAGAGAGAGAGAGAGAGAGAGAGAGAGAGAGAGAGAGAGAGAGAGAGA
>NC_069399.1:40814422-40824422 GCF_026875155.1 Cherax quadricarinatus
TGTGTGTGTGTGTCTCGTGTGTGTGTGTGTGTCTCGTGTGTGCGTGTGTCTCGTGTGTGTGTGTCTCCTCTGTGTGTGTGTGTCTCCTGTGTGTGTGTGTCTCCTGTGTGTGTGTGTGTGTGCGTGTGTGTTGGTGTGTGTGTGTCGTTGGTGTGTGGGCGTGTGTTGTTGGTGTGAGTGTGTGTGTTGTTGGTGTGAGTGTGTGTGTTGTTGGTGTGTGTGTGTGCTGTTGGTGTGTGTGTGTTGTTGGTGTGTGTGTTAATGGTGTGGGTGTTGTTAGTGTGGGTGTTAATGGTGTGGGTGTTGTTAGTGTGGGTGTTATTGGTGTGGGTGTTGTTATTGTGGGTGTTATTGGTGTGGGTGTTGTTAGTGTGGGTGTTATTGGTGTGGTTGTTAGTATGGGTGTTATTAGTATGGGTGGTGTTAGCGTGGGTGTTATTGGTGTGGGTGTTGTTTGTGTGTGTGGTGTTTGTGTTGTTGGTGTGTGTGTTGTTGGTGAGTGTGTTAGTGTGAGTGTTGTTGGTGGGAGTGTTGTTGGTGTGTGTGTTGTTGGTGAGTATGTGGTGTGTGTGTGTGTTATTGGTGTGTGAGTTGTTGGTGTGTGTGTGGTGTGTGTGTTGTTGGTATGTGTATCTGGTGAGTGTGTCTGGTGTGTGTGTTGTTGGCGTATGGTTTCGATACGTGGTTAGTGTGCAGTTTTTTTTTGGTGTGCGTGCGTGTGTGTGATTATCCTTTTCAGTTAATATATTTGAGATGTATGGTTGAACTGAAAGGTTGGGGTGTATCATTTGGGTACATGGCTAAGTACTAATGTTAATGTATGTGTTTAGAACACATCTTGGTATGTTCTTTTAGAGTGTAATTAGTATTTGAATCGGATATACGTACAATAAATTACATATCTTAAAATAGCCTCTAAATACAAAGAAACTTATCCAGATTTTCCTATGCCAATTTCCTTATATGATTCCCAACGAACACTGATAAATAATTATTTATAAATATATTAAATAATATGTGTGTGTGTGTGTGTGTGTGTGTGTGTGTGTGTGTGTGTGTGTGTGTGTGTGTGTGTGTGTGTGTGTGTGTGTGTGTGTGTGTGTGTATGTGTCTATCTGTCTGTTTCTCTGTCTGTCTGTCTCTCTGTCTGTACAAGCATAACGCGTCTACGTGCATGTTTCGGGTTCACCAAAGTTTTACCAGGAAAGGTAGACTCCCTTGTACTATGAGCTCTGATTAAGTGAAAACCTGGTTCTGTTTACCGTAGAGTTTCATGGAGTCATATAAGCAGATTTTCGTCAATGCAGCGTATTTTCCTTAGAATTCTGAATAGTAAGGGGCTTGTGTATAAAAGTTTGGTCTTGTTTGTTACGTACTGCAGTTATGAGAGGTAAATGATGTTACCAAAACGTTCTTCTTGCCGAATAAGGCAAGTGCAAATTTATATATGCAATAATTTCGAAAAAATCATTCTGAACCTAACAAAAAAAATATATTTCATTGTGTTTGTTTATTAAATTATTGTAAACTTACTTAAAATATATTTAGTTTAATTAGGCTATATTAAATTGCGCTTGTCATCGTAAGGTTAGGTAAGTTTTTTTAAGGCTCTTTTGGTACAAAATTATTTAGTTTTCACACTAATATCAATGAAAAAATGTATCTTTAAAAATAAAAGAGAAAATTTTAGAAAGCATTTAATTTTAAACTAGTTCATGCTAATTAACCAGTTTTACCTATTCAGCACCTATCTACATCAACTGAAATTTTAGTTTCCCTCTCAGAAGGAATCTTCTGTTTCTCGATGAAATATCTATTATTTATTCATTTTCATAACTTTTCCTTTACGTCTTCGTCTTCTCTCATCCCTTCACCTCTCTATTCTTTTTCCTCTGCCCTACCTCCCTCTCCGTCCTTCCCTCTCTTGTCCTCTCCGTTTCCATCTCCCACTCCGAAGTAAATGCTGAATTCCCTCTCTTTAATTTATTTCCAGAATGGATTTACTTTATGACTCAGGTGAAGACAATAA
This sequence comes from Cherax quadricarinatus, assembly GCF_026875155.1. Taxonomy (NCBI): domain Eukaryota; kingdom Metazoa; phylum Arthropoda; class Malacostraca; order Decapoda; family Parastacidae; genus Cherax; species Cherax quadricarinatus. The sequence continues at coordinate 40,816,452 of NC_069399.1, forward strand.
TGGAATCTCAAAAGAAAAATTATTGTACAATAATTCATTTAAATTTAATGAAACTGCTATTTTTAAAAACATTTTTTGTTGCTTTATTTTACGAGAATTAAAATTCTTAATGAAAAAGATGATGGAGACTTATATTCATCTGTTTCCGCTGCCAAATATTTTGCAAAAAAAAAAAAAAAACTGGAAAAAATTTGTCTGGGAAAAGTACATCTGAGTTTTTTCATAGAAGTCTATTATTACGATTTATATTGATTTATTTAAATATATTGTTTTAAACGTTATATTTATATATCCATGTTCTTATTGTTGTTGTTAGTGATGTTAGTAGTATTGTTATTGTTTTCGTTAGTGTTACTGTTGTTAATGATGTTAGTATTGTTGTTTTCGTTACTGTTCTTGTTACTGTTTTTGTTATTGTTGTTATTGTTGCTAATTTTATTGCTGTTGTTAGTGTTGTTGCTAATTTTGTTACTGTTGTTATTGTTGCTAACTTTGTTACTGTTGTTATTGTTGCTAATTTTGTTACTGTTTTTATTGTTGCTAACTTTGTTACTGCTGTTATTGTTGCTCTTTTGTTACTGTTGTTAGTGTTGTTGATAATGTTTGCGTGGCTATTTTTGTGTTTGGTGTTGTTGTGTTTTGTGTTGCTGCTTATTGCTGTTGCTATAATTATAATTAAAAAAAACATTATCATCACAAGCATGATAATCTTCAGTATCCTAACCATCATTATTTTCATCATTCAAAATAGTGTTACATGAGTCTGGGTGGATGGTGAGTGAGGGTAGAATATTACCGCATGTTCAGTACTTTCTTGCTCCTTACAGAAGATCCATGTGGATTGATTTTCGAACAGGGAAGTCGTGTGGGACTTATTTTTAGTTCACTTTAGATTGATGTGAAGTGGGGATTGCGTGTTTTGAAGTGTGTGTATGTGTGTGTGTGTGCATGTGTGTGTGTGTGTGTGTGTGTGTGTGTGTGTGTAGATGGTGTATGTGGTATGGATGGTGTGTGTGGTATGGATGGTGTGTGGTATGGATGGTGTGTGTGGTATGGATGGTATATGTGGTACGGATGAAGTGATATGGATAAAATCATTGCCCATTGTATAAACATTTGTCATATGTCAGAATCCTTGAACGTGTCCTCATTACTTATTAAACCAAAAAATGTAACATCTCAGCTCTTCTCAAAGAAATATTATTAGAACCCAATTATTGTCATTTCTTTCGTATTATGAGACACTATCACCTCAGATAGCAAAACTATTACATACAGAACCCATCCATGGCTAAAGTGTTAGTCAAGCACCATCTGTTTCAACGTGGCGGCTAAACGAGGTCATCGATGTCCAGTCTTGTGAATAGAGACGGTGTGGTGTCCAGTGTGTGTCCTCCGTCCTGTGTATACACCTCCTGCAACCCTCACGCTGTCTATATGTAATAGCAATTCGCCATGGATGCCAAATTTGCATATAATTGGTTAAGCTATTTAGGAGATATCACATTTCACTGTTTGTGCGTATGCATAATATATATATATATATATATATATATATATATATATATATATATATATAATATATATATATATATATATATATATATATTATTATTATTATTATTTATCACACTGGCCGATTCCCACCAAGGCAGGGTGGCCGAAAAAGAAAAAAACTTTCACCATCATTCACTCCATCACTGTCTTGCCAGAAGGGTGCTTTACACTACAGTTTTTAAACTGCAACATTAACATCCCTATCTTCATAGACCCATCCGCTGACACGTCCACTCCCAAATATCTGAATACGTTCACCTCCTCCATACTCTCTCCCTCCAATCTGATATCCAATCTTTCATCACCTAATCTTTTTGTTATCCTCATAACCTTACTCTTTCCTGTATTCACCTTTAATTTTCTTCTTATGCACACCCTACCAAATTCATCCACCAATCTCTGCAACTTCTCTTCAGAATCTCCCAAGAGCACAGTGTCATCAGCAAAGAGCAACTGTGACAACTCCCACTTTGTGTGTGATTCTTTATCTTTTAACTCCACGCCTCTTGCCAAGACCCTCGCATTCACTTCTCTTACAACCCCATCTATAAATATATTAAACAACCACGGTGACATCAAACATCCTTATCTAAGGCCTACTTTTACTGGGAAATAATTTCCCTCTTTCCTACATACTCTAACTTGAGCCTCACTATCCTCGTAAAAACTCTTCACTTCTTTCAGTAACCTACCTCCTACACCATACACCTGCAACATCTGCCACATTGCCCCCCTATCCACCCTGTCATACGCCTTTTCCAAATCCATAAATGCCACAAAGAGATCTTTAGCCTTATCTAAATACTGTTCACTTACATGTTTCACTGTAAACACCTGGTCCACACACCCCCTACCTTTCCTAAAGCCTCCTTGTTCATCTGCTATCCTATTCTCCGTCTTACTCTTAATTCTTTCAATAATAACTCTACCATACACTTTACCAGGTATACTGAACAGACTTATCCCCCTTGTAATTTTTGCCACTCTCTTTTATCCCCTTTGCCTTTATACAAAGGAACTATGCATGCTCTCGCCAATCCCTAGGTACCTTACCCTCTTCCATACATTTATTAAATAATTGCACCAACCACTCCAAAACTATATCCCCCCCTTTCTTTTAACATTTCTATCTTTATCCCATCAATCCCGGCTGCCTTACCCGCTTTCATTTTACCTACTGCCTCACAAACTTCCTCCACACTCACAACTGGCTTCTTCCTCACTCCTGCAAGATGTTATTCCTCCTTGCCCTATACACAAAAATCACAGCTTCCCTATCTTCATCAACATTTAACAAATCCTCAAAATATTTCCTCCATCTTCCCAATACCTCTAACTCTCATTTAATAACTCTCCTCTCCTTTTTAACTGACAAATCCATTTGTTCTCTAGGCTTCCTTAACTTGTTAATCTCAAAACTTTTTCTTATTTTCAACAAAAATTGCTGTAACATCTCACCCACTCTCTCATTTGCTCTCTTTTTACATTGCTTCACCACTCTTAACCTCTCTCTTTTTCTCCATATACTCTTCCCTCCTTGGCATCACTTTACTTTGTAAAAACTTTCATATTCTAACTTTTTTTTCCCTCACTACTCTCTTTACATCATCATTCCACCAATCGCTCCTCTTCCCTCCCGCACCCACTTTCCTGTAACCATAAACTTCTGCTGAACACTCTAACATACATTTTTAAACCTACCCCATACCTCTTCGACCCCATTGCCTATGCTCTCATTTGCCCATCTATCCTTCAATAGCTGTTTATATCTTACCCTTACTGCCTCCTCTTTTAGTTTATAAACCTTCACCTCTCTCTTCCCTGATGCTTCTTTCTATTCTATTATATATATATATATATTATATAATATATATATATATATTTAATATATTATATATTAATATATATATATATATATAATATATATAATTATAATTTTATATATTATATATATATATATTATATTTATATATTATATATATATTATTATATATGAGTATATATATTGTATATGTATATATATATATATATATATTGTTATTATATTTATATATATATTTCTTATATATATAGTATATATTTTATTATATATATATGTATATGTATTTTTTAATATTATATTATATATGTATATATATATATATATTTTTATATATATATATATGTATATATTTATATATATATGTATATATATATATATTTAATATTTATATATTATATGATTATATATATATATATATATATATTATATATATATTATATATTTATATTATATTATATATATGTATATATATTATATATTTATTATATTATATATATATATGCAATACAACCACTCTAATGTAATGTAATTCCTATGAGCTTTAGTGATACTCAATGATTATTGAGTAGTTACGAATAGCTGAATTTTCTATTCTTTCATGTAGTGGATGTAGGTTTTATAATATTGTATATTTGTGGGTTGTGTTATGTTGTATGTTTTTTGATTGTATTATTTATATGTATGTATATGTGTGTTTATATTGGATGTTGTAGTGTGTGTGTTTTAGTATTGTGTATGTATGTGGGTTGTGTGTTTATGTTATGTATATGTTTATGTGTGTATATGTATGTTGTATGTGTATATTTGGTGTGTGTGTTGTGTGGTATTTGTGTATGTTTATGTTAGTTTTGTGTAGTATGTGGTGTGGTTATTATAGTTGTGTGTATGTGTGATGTTTGGTTGTGTGTGTGTGTGTGTGTTATGTGTTGTGTATTGTATTGATGGTATTTTTTAGTATATTTTATATTATATGGGAGTATATTATATATATATTTTTTATTTATTATATATGTTGTAGAGTATATATATTATATTATATTGTTATTTATTTTTATATAGTATGTATATTGTATTGTTTTGTTATGTTATTTATTTATTTTTTTTTATTTATTTGTATAGTATATGTATTTAGTATTTTTTATGTTATGTTTTGTTATTTGATGTTTGTTTATGTTTGTTATATATTTATGTGTATATATATTTATTATTGTTGTATGTTTATATATTTTTATTTTATTTTATTATTATGTTTGATATTAGTGTGTATTTTAATATTATTATATTTATTATATTTTTATATTTTTTTTGATGTTTTTTAGGATTGTTTGTATATATTTTTATATATATATTTATATATATATATTTTATATATATATTATATTATATATTATTTATATATATATGTATATTATATATATATATATATATATATATTTATATATATGTATATTATATATATTTATATTATATATATAAAATTTATAATATATATAATTATATTATTATATATATAATATTTTTAATATATTAATATATATATATTTTATATATTTTTATATATATATTATATATATTATATAATATATATATATATATATATTATATATATATATATGGTACCAGATCCAGATACTGCGAAGGGCAGTACTCTTGATACAAAGATCTGCCATTATCTCCTATTTCTCCGGTGCTATTTGAACACTTACGCTTTTATGCTTCCACATGAATATAACTAACACCGGCAGCAAAAACGAAACAAAAGTGAACTAACATAAGCAAAATAACATAAGTAAAATGTCATCTGAAACAGCAAGAGTTTCAGCTGCCTCTCAACAGCCGAACCAGGAATTGTGTGAACGCTGGGTTCCATTCAGCAGACGAGGGATGTACTCTGTGTTCCCTTTCCCTCTATTCTCTTCCTGTCATACGTAACTCTCCTCACCCATTTGCATCTCATTTTCGCTGTCTCTGTCTTTCTCTCTGTCTGTCTGTCTCTCTCTCTCTTTTTCCACTCACATTCAATATCTGCACCATATTCATAATCTGTTATCTCTTCCCTACCTTCTTCCTTTACAATGTTCCTCGTACCACCTCATTCATTCAGACCTGCTTTTTCCCCTAATCTCTATTCATCTTCATTTTTAACATCGGTCCTTACGTCTTAATCTCCATTCTCCTTCCTCTGTGCCTTCCTCCTTCCGTCACTCTCAGTTTTCTTGATTTCAAACTTTATCTCGGTTCACTCTATATCTCTGAACAATTTTTGGTATATTTCTTCAGGAGCTACTCATGACCTCCTATCGTTTATTAAACATAAAATTTGTAAAAGGACACAAGTGCAACTAATATAAAACTGACCATCTTACATTAGCTTATTTCTAATCCTCGTTCTAACATTATATTTATTGAAAAATTTATTCACAGCCACGTGATTTAAGATTAGTTTAAGTATTTAGAAAAAAATGACTTTTGAGGATGACCTTTGAAGCTTGTTCTGAACCCTCGTTATCAGTGGATCAACTAATTACACTTGTCAAACGTCTATTTTCTGGTTACCCAAGAATTTGGGTCAGTTGGTGGACTTTGAGAGAGTTGATCGTAAAGATATATATTATTCACATGTATACATACGTTCTGCTAGAAAAATAGAAAAAATCATCTGTCTGCAAATATGTTCAGCCACAGAGTGTTGGAAAAATGTCTGTGTTCTGCTGCAGTGAGTCTGCTCTTTTTCATGGAGATCAAAAGTGGCTTCAGATGTCCCATTAGGATGGCCAGTGCTGTCGGCATTAAGGATTCTCGTTACATTCACAAACAGTAGCTGAAACATGACGAATCAATTTGATGGATACACCAGCTAGTTCAGAAGAGACAATCTGGTCCAGTGGACACAATCTGGTCCAGTGGACACAATCTAGTCTAGTGGACACAATCTGGTCCAGTGGACACAATCTGGTCCATTGGATACACAATATGGTCTAGAAGAGAAACAATCCGGTTGAGAGAAGACACAGGCTGGATCAGCGCAAAACAATTATTTCAAGACAAAGTTCGCTCAAGTAAAGCTGCTACGTATGGCCTTTGAAAGCTTTAACAAAGCGAAACGTCCATATATCAGCTTGTTCTGCAGCGTGTCTGTTTTCAAGACTGTGTGTTGTCGAACCGTCAGAAAATTCTTATTTCAGGGAGGTCAAAAGAGGGAAAGTTGCAGAGGCGGATGCAGTGAGGAGCTTTAAACACAATTGTGAGAATGCTTTTACACGCTAGGAATCTGTAAAACCGTTTTATAGCGATAAGCAGGACCAGGAGCTGTGAATCAGCCCTTGCAAATCAACAAATAGCTGAACACACACACACACACACACACACACACACACACACACACACACACACACAGGGTAGAACCCCATCGCAGTTGAATACGAATTTGGCCCTTAAATAGCTCTTAATTACCTTATTAGTGCACTAAATGACCCTCTGGACTATACTAATTGCCTTATTATAATGCAGTTTATGCTCCTAACAAGAAGTGTTGTGCTGGGTTACCTAGACAGTCTATGTGCAACTCTGTGTCAAATATTGGGTATGTGTTTGTGTGTGTATTCACCTATTTGTGTTTACAGGAGTCGATTCACAGCTCCTGACCCCGTCTCTTGGCTGGTTGCTACTTTGTGTGTGTTAGTTACAATTTTTTCATAGGCACATGTTGATTAGACACTAGGCCTGTTGTATATTCGTGCATGAGCATGTGTGTGTGTGTTTTAGTTACATAAATTACAGTGTTCACTTGGCTTCTCGTTAGGGAAGTGTCTGGTACAGAAGGAGCTCTGAACCTCGCACTATGGTCGTTAAGAATGGTATCAAAATATCTCTGTTATATTTACTTCCTAAGGAAGAGAGGAGGAGGTGTGTAAGGGCCTTGATGCTGGTTATGGATTCTTGGTTAAATAGAAATGGAATCGTCTTAAACTTCCTCGGATCACACAGGATTACGGATGAGAGGAGACAAGTACAAACACTTAGGGCATCCCTACTGGACCCATGTCTGTGCAGAGACCCATTCCCAGTGTCACAAGAGACTGCGAGACAACAGAATATATAGTGGATAAAGGTCATTGGAGAACACGAGGTATAAGTTTCAGGATATCTAACTGATACTCCAGGCGCTGTGAGACCTTCACGTGTTTAGAACTTCTAGTCATTTGAATATTCTATTGCCTATAAGTTACAAAAGCGGTAATGTTTTCTTTAATATATTTTCTATCACACGTTTTTCTCCTTCGTATTTATATTGATGTTTTTATTTTGAAATGTGAATACTGGACTACCGTTCTCTGAACAGGCAGTGACTCATACACAACCAGTGACTGATACTGCGCTTGACTTCACTCAGTTTGGCGGGCCATAACGACATGGGTACGAGTCCTCGGCTAGTCGCATGGTTGATAAATTAGACACATGTGCAACTCTTGGGTATCTTTATTGAGGAAACGTTTCGCCACACAGTGGCTTCATCAGTCCATACAAAGGAGAATCTTGAAGAACAGGAGGAGAATGAGGTAATCAGTCCCGCAGCCTTTAGTCGATGTGGT
>NC_069399.1:40826922-40894556 GCF_026875155.1 Cherax quadricarinatus
TATATATATATGCATGCTGCAGGGAGTGACATGTGCGCAGCACTTGGCCCTTCCTGAGATCGACAAAGTGCTGCGCTCCTAAACATTCTTTCCTCTTAATTTTTCCTTCATCTTACCTAATGCGTCTCTTAGAGTGCAATTAAAAATTACGATTATATATGGGCTTGCTCAGAATATACCATGAAGTTCTGGTATCTGCTTATTGTAGCTAAGTATCACGTCACGTCGTGGACGCTAAAATATGCAACACCTTCAGCGCTGAATTATTGATAAATTCAGAGATATTAAGTGTTGCATATTTGTTTTGCTTACAGCTTATGCCATTAATATAATGAGAGTCGTGGATCTTTGTTTGTAACACTTCTGGTAATCCTTTTGACCCACGAGCGCCATGAACGAACCATACACTCTTATCTACCTTCAGTATCTGCGTAAGTGGCTGTATCTTGTAGTTTGTGGCACTCATCTACAAATCCTCTATCCATCCTTTATTCTACAACTAATATATCCTTATATATTATAACTCTTATATCCTTCCCTCTCCAGTATTTTAAATATCACAATGTAGTCTCGGGTCAAGAGATGGGAGAGCTTTTGGTACGAATAATGGAAGATGAAATAAAGCCAGTTGACCAAATGAAATCGCTCGTCAACAGCTGACTCAGTCTTTATCCTCTTTTTTATCTGTATATCTCATAACACTAAAAAGATTTTCAGATGAACAGAGGAAAATAACTCTTGGCATCTTAACTTATCTGTAAAAAACGTGTTAAAGGTAATAAAAAGAGGGAGAGTGTGAAAGAGAGAGAGAAAGAGAGAGAAAGAGATAGAGAAAGAGAGAGAGATAAAGAGAAAGAAAGAGAGAATAAAAGAAATGCTGGGGGTCATCAAGGTACCAGGGAAATGATTCACAACCCTCTTGTCATTATCATTTGAGGCATTATTGCAAAGGAGGTCATTATCCCGGTTAGGTCATGAGGCGTTTCATAGAGCCGGGCGGTGGAAAAAGACAGAGAGAGAGAGAAAAAGAGAGAGAGAGAGAGAGAGAGGAGAGAGAGAGAGAGAGAGAGAGAGAGAGAGAGAGAGAGAGAGAGAGAGAGAGAGAGAGAGAGGGAGAGAGAGGGAGAGAGAGGGAGAGAGAGGGAGAGAGAGGGAGAGAGAGGGAGAGAGAGAGAGAGAGAGAGAGAGAGAGAGAGAGAGAGAGAGAGGAGCAGATAAGCACCGTTAGACAGATTGAAATGGAAAGACACTGAGAATCCTGAAGGGAACTTAAACTGTTGTAATTGATTTGAGCTATCCTTTACCCCTGGCTCATTCCTCGTTGACCCTCTGGCAGTCAGTCCGAGTCATATATCGCCTGGAGAATTGAGGGAAGTTTGCAAGTAAACATGTGGAAGGTCTCTCGTCCTATAAAATGGCTTAATTTGCTCGCTGAAATGGGAAGAAATGGAGAAGGGGGGGGGATTAACGATAAGCCTCACTCGAATAAGAAGGGAGGAATAGGGGTGTATGATAATCGTGGATGCTGATCAAATAATTGTTCTTGGACGGGAAACACGTGGAAAAAAGTGGACTTTTGGGTAAAAAAATAATATCGTCTAAGGATTAGAAATAAATAAATAGAGATGATGATTTTTGTGACCATCGTCGCTTGACGAGGATGAGCAGATAACATAAGAGCGTGAATTTGATGAAAATAAATTTAAAAACAAAGGTTTGCATTGCTTTGGGCTACGTTTTTTAAATTTTATGAAAAAAAAAACATTCCGAGCAATAACTGGAGAACGCCTCGTCTGATCAACTTCATACAGTAAATGCAAGTATATCTTACTCGGAAATTTTTTGCATTTTTCGTTTTGGGGGAGCAGAGTAAGTGCTATATTGCCTATTTTCTTGAAGAAACTGAAAATTTAAGTTCTAAGTTCCAGATGATAACTTGTTAATGACTCATACAATCGACTTCAAACCATTATTCCGGATAACCTGTGAATATATATCTTCTGAGCGGCTTCAAAGAAAGTGCTTATGTATCTGGGGATGCTGGTGTCTATATTCATAACAAGAAAATGTCTCTTCTAAGTGGCTTCAAACTTTCGAAGCTCGAATATCTTCGTGAAAGGCTCAGATTAGTTTAGGACTGTGTAGTTGCCATTTTGCCGTTTTTATTAAAGTCATTAGGATGTTAGTTTCCGTGTGATAAATTTCAAGTTTATTCAGACTGGCTTAATCGGCACTGAAATTTCACTGCGCGAGAAAATTATATTGCACTTTGTTCAGTTCGTTTTGGCCTTCACTGAGGCAGAGAGAGCTGGGTTTGTGGGATATGGGGATACCTTTCTTGCATTCTGCAATGGCTGCAACACATCCGGTTTTTTAAGTAAGTAAAGGAGTCGGCCATTTTAGATAAAAGGACCGGGGGTCATTTTCAGGAAGCGAGGCTTGGCGTTATTTTAAAAGGATGAGGAGAGAGATAATGTTATAAGGGAAGGGTAGGGAGCTTTAGTTATTAATAGTGATTGAGGAGGGAAAGGGGAGGGTAATTCGATAGGAGAGGATGTGGGGTTATTGTAGAAAGTTGGCGTGGGATCTGGCGTCTGAACACAAATTCTCTCTCTCTCTCTCTCTCTCTCTCTCTCTCTCTCTCTCTCTCTCTCTCTCTCTCTCTCTCTCTCTCTCTCTCCTATTAGCTCATCCACCTACCCATTTCATTGTTTTTCCCTCATACTCACACCTCACCAAATGGAGAGGTTAATCCCATGGCAAGCCAGTTGGCTTTGGCCTGGGTGAACATGGCTTGGCAGTACATGAGTATTACCTGATCAACCTCTTCCCTCAAAGAATAGTGATCGAGAACCCACTATCTCTAGACTAGATGATAGGACACACCACCTATGGACACCTGCTGGAAGAGAATCTTTCGGTGCACTTTACTGAGCATTGCCTCTCGGGCTTCAGCATGTACTTGGGAACACAACGGAGGACTTGGAAGAACTATCTACTTCTACCTGGATTAAGGACTATCGTGTATTATCTAGATGTGCGAGTCAAGGATGGAAAAACAGATGTATCTGTAAAGACCTCTGTGACAGTTTAGGAAAAACTGTTCCATAAATCTAATAAATTTTATTTAAAAATGGTATTTTTAAATATTTTTTTTTCAAATAGTCGTTTTAAGATGTGAGTAATTGTACCGTTGTTGGGTTCGAACTGAGTGCCTTGGGTGTGTTGTAATTTTAGGTAATATTTGTTTATATATTCTTGCAGTGAAAATTCGACAACCAACAGCCCCCTTCCTGTAAACAGGCTGGGGTAACCGCCCTTGCTCTACCTTGTCAGTGGACACACATACTAGTGTACCTGTCACTGCCCCACGCTGTTACTTGCTACACACGCCTCCACCTCCGTCGTCCCTCAGGACTAGTCGCCATACCAGCCTCTGACACCGCCCACGCAATCGCCCACAAGCAAGCTGAGCGCCAGACTGGCGACATTATGTCGTAACTCCCCGGCGCCACGACATTTCACTCCTTGATAACACCCACGCCAGCACACCTTCCCCTACACCTCCCCACAACCCACATCTCCCACACATTCCTTATATCTCCCCCACACCACCCCGACACTCTCCCACACCTCCCCAAAACCTCTTCTAAAACCACAACTAACTCAAAGTATTTATAGCCATCAGCATTTCTGAAGGTGATTCTCTCTGTCTCTCTCCATCCATATGTAAAATTATGTTCCCTATATTCCAAATTATGACGTCTCTTATATATATATATATATATATATATATATATATATATATATATATATATATATAATATATATATATATATTTTATATATAATGTGTGTGTGTGTGTGTGGTGTGTGTGTGTGTGTGTGTGTGTGTGTAATTACGAAGAGCAGATTTTTTAGGCGTTATATACCTTTAATTAAGCACTGAAATTGTGGTTGCTTTCCCAATCTCAGACTAATTTTTTTTTTTTTGATAGATTTAGAGGTTGACATTTTCTCTCGTGTGCATGTGTAATTACCTATGTCCATTTATAAACCAATGTGTAACCACAGGAGCAGAGTTGTGTGTGCTCTAGGTGTCCCGTCTTCAGTGTTTTCATTTTGTATTTTAAACATAATTTAATTTTATTTATAAAGTTATAATGATCGTAGAACTTACTGTGCCACTTTATCTAATATATTCCATTGATTTTTCAGATTTGCGAAGAAATTAATAACAATAATATATTATTTCAATTATTCCTTGGGTTCAACTTTTTTAATTTGTAAATGTGACCTCAGATCATTATTGAAGGAACTAAGTCTCATTTACGCTATATTTTATGATCTTTCACATAGTTATCATATCTCCTCTTTCCTTGACATCAACCAGGAAGCGTTTTCAAGCTCTCATTATTACTATTTTTTCCCCTTCTCTTAGAAGTATTTTATATCTATTCATGCGACTTATTTCTTTATGATTCTCAGTCTTTTTAGGTATAAACATCGCACATTAACTGCATTTTTTAATTTTGGGAAAAAATGTATGTTGTAAAAACGCTTCTCAACATTTCTCCATCCATGTGTTTGAAAGTTTTTTATTTTTTTTTTAGCTTGGCATGCGAATTTCCCACAATTTCATTTATATGGTCTCCCGGTGACAGTTTTTATTAATAATTGCTAGAGTCATCTCTGTTTGACACCGGGGGGGCAGGGGGGGGGGGGGGGGGGGGGGGGGGGGGGGTGATTGGGGGGCCTTCAGTATTTGTCCACACAATTCTATAGTCACATGTGTGTTTGTGGTGTGTGTGTGTGTGTGTACTCACCTAATTGTGGTTGCAGGGGTCGAGACTCAGCTCCTGGCCCCGCCTCTTCACTGATCGCTACTGGATCCTCTCTCTCTCTGCTTCCTGAGCTTTGTCATACCTCTCCTTAAAACTATGTATGGTTCCTGGCTCCACTACTTCACTTGCTAGGGCTATTCCCTTGCTGACAACTCTATGACTGAAGAAATACTTTCCTATCGTCCCTTTGACTCGTCTGAGGTCTTCAGCTTCCAGTTGTACCCCTTGTCCCTGTGTCCCCTCTCTGGAACATCCTATCTCTGTCCACCTTGTCTATTCCCCGCACTATCTTGTATGTCGTTATCATGTCTCCCCTGACCCTTCTGTCCTTCCATGTCGTCAGTCCGATTTCCCTTAACCTTCCCCTCGTACGACATTCCTTGAACATTCAAAATGGTATACAATACCGACAGGTTGTTAGGTAAGACACATTTGCAACAGTTTAGACAACTTTATTTCCCGATACGTTTCGCCCTACACAGTAGGCTTCTTCAGTCGAATACAGAAAGTAGGCTTTGAACAGTAGAGATGTGAAGACGATGTAATCAGTCCATCACCCTTGAAGTCGTAGAATTTGAGGTTGTCAGTCCCTCGGCCTGAGAAGTTCAGTTCCATTAGTCATGAACTATCTGAAGAGCCAAGCGACAGAGCGGAGACTTTATAATACCTGTCGGAAGGAGAGGTGCAGGGTAGTAGTAGTAGTATAGTAGTAAGTAGTGAGAGGCCCACTGGAGAGGTCATGTCCCTCCAGATCCAAACACCTCCTCACTTGAAAAGCTTGTCCAAGTGTTTTTCACGTGGCATCTTGGTACAGAAAACACCTTTGGACAAGCTTTTCAAGTGAGAAGTGTTGGATCTGAGAGTGACATGATCTCCGCAGTGGCCTCTCACTACTACTACTAACTAGTGGGGGGGGGGGGGGTTTAATTTTGTTTTTGCTACTACTACACTACTACTACTTACCCTGCACCTCTCCTTCCGAAGGTATTTAAGTCTCCGCACTGTCGCTTGAATCTTCAGATGAGTATTCCTGACTATGAACTGAACTTCTCCAGGCCGAGGGACTGTGACAACCGGGTCAAATTCTACGACTTCAAGGGTGTAAGGACTGATTACATCGCTTTCATATCTCTACTGTTCCTGCCTACTTTCTGTATTGCGACTGAAGAAGCCTACTGTGGTAGGCGCAAACGTTTTCGAATAAAGTTGTCTAACTGTTGCACATGTTCTACGTTAACGACATTTCCCTTGAGACTCTGGGACTAACTAGCCTTGTTGCAAACCTTTGTACTTTCCTAACTTCTTGACGTGCTTGACCAGGTGTGGGATCTCAGACCTGGTGCTGCATACTCCAGTAGTGGCCCTAACATTACACAGTATACATGTCGTGAAAGATTCCCTTATTAGGTATCGAACGCTTATTCTCAGGTTAGTTCAGGCTCCCGTATGCGCAACGGTTATTTGTTGATGTGTGCCTCCCGGTGATGTGCTTGGTGTTATGGTCAACCCCAAGGACATTCTCCCTGAGTGAGGTCTGTAGTCCTTTGTCCACCTAGCCTAAACTCTGTCTGCGTCTTCTTTGTCCCCTCCCCAAACTCTCATGACTTTGCATTTGGCTGGTTGCATTCGAGAAGCCAGTTGCTGGACCACATGTCCAGCCTGTCCAGGTCTCCTTGCAGTCCTGCCTCACCCTCGTCCGATTTAATTCTTCTCATCAACTTCACGTCATCTGGAACAGGGACACTTCAGAGTCTATTCCTACCATCATGTCGTTCACACTATATCAAAGATAGCACTGGTTCTAGAACTGGACCCCTGTGGACCCCCCGCTCGTAACAGACGGCCACTGTGATACCTCTTCAACGTACCATGGACTGTTGCTGCCACCCTGTCAGGTATTCCCTTATCCAGTGCAGTGCCCTCACCTTTACCGTTGCGCTCTGATCCTCCAAGCTTCTGCACTATTCTCTTGTGGGGAACTGTGTCCAAAGGACCTTCCTGCAGTCTAGGAAAACGGCAATCTACCCACCCCTCCTCTCTCGTGTCTTACTTTTTCTGTTACCTTGTCATAAAACTCCAGGAGGTTGTGATACCAAGATTTTGCCTTCCATGAACCCATGCTGGTTTTTCATTTATAAACTTGTTACTTTCAGGTGTTCGACCACTCTCCTCCTGAAAAATCTTCTCCAGACTTTTGCACACAAAACAGTCAGGGACACAGGTCTGTAGTTTAGTGCCTCGTTTCTGTTTCCTTTCTTAAATAAGGGGACTACATTAGCTGTCTTCCATTTCTCATGTATTGCCCAGTTTCAAGTGAATTGTGTTGAAGATTGTGGTTAGAGGCACGCCCCCACAGCATCTCTGCTCCGTCTCTAAGGACCAAGGGGAGAATGTCAGTCCCATCGCCTTTTGAGGTGTCAAGGTCCCTTAAGAAGCTTCTTCTCCTCCTCAGTTGTTCGTAATTCATCCAACACTTTGTTGGTATATTCCCTCTTCTTATGTTCCCTTCTGTGCAGTCTCCCACAGCCCTTCCGGACTCTACTGTAAAAACTTCCTTAAATCACCTGTTCATCTTCCCACATAACCTCCTGATATTTCTTGTGAGATTCTCCACTTCATGTCCTTAAATCTGATCACCTGGTCTTTGACTGTTTCTCCCTACCTGAAGTGCTATACAACAGTTTCGGGATCAGTCCTTGAGTTCTCGATGCTATGTCATTCCAAACTGTCGCTGGCCCTCCCTCCTTACCTGTGCGACTCATTCGCTGCTCTGCGACTGATCTCCCCCTATTTTCGTTGTTCTCTGCTTTCCGTACTTCTTCCATTCTCTATTGCCTTTTGTTTTTGCCTCCTTACACCGTCGGGTAACCGGGGCTCGTTCTGGTCTTCCCGTTGTTACTTTGCCTTGGAATAGAACCTTTCCAACTGCCTCCTATGCATTTTGTTGTTACATATTCCCATCTATTTCATTTACTTGGATTTCCCTGCCCAGTTTCTCTTCCCACTGGAACCCCCTCCCGCAGGAAGTTCTTCAACCCTCTGTAGTCGACCCTCTTTTATAGTCAGGCTTTTCCCATTCAACTCCTGTTATTCTCTCCCACTTGCAGCTCACTATGTATTCAAAGCACAGAACCACGTGGTCGCTAGCCTCCTAGGGGGACTTCTCATACTAGATGTCCTCAATATCTGAGCTGCCCAGGGTGAACACAAGGTCCAATCTTGCTTGGTTCATCCTCCCCTCTCACTCTGTTAGTGTCCTTAACAAGTTGGTGCATGAGGTATTCCAGCACCACGTCCAACATCCTGGCTCTCCATGTTTCGGGACCCCCATGTGGCTCCAGGTTTTCCCAGTCAATCTCCCTGTGGTTGAAATCCCCCATAACCAGCAACTTTGCTCTGCTGGAGTGAGCTCTTCTTGCCACCTCAGCAAGTGTGTCCACCATTGCTCTGTTGCTCTCTTCATATTCCTCTCTTGGCCTCCTGCAGTTCTGTGGTGGATTATACATCACTGCAATGACCACTTTGTGTTCCCCAGACTGAAGTGTACCTGCTATGTAGTCTCTTTCTCCCGTCTCATCTATGCCTTCCATTTTCTCGAATTTCCATCTGTTTTTTTACGAGCAGAGCAACCCCACCTCCCCCCTGCCCCTTCTATCTTTCCTCATGATCTGGTATCCTGGTGGGAAGATTGCATCTGTTATTGTCTCCGTGAGTTTTGTTTCTGTAACTGCTATGATGTCTGGGGACTTCTCATTGATTCTTTCTTGCCATTCCTCATGTTTATTCGTTAATCCATCTGCATTTGTGTACCAAACCTTCAACTTCTGTTCTAATACTGTAACTGTGGTGCGGGGGTGGGAAACAGAGGGATCGGTGTGTGATGGTTGGTTTGGATTGTTCAGTTGCCTTGGGGGTGTCGTGGCTGGAGTCCTTCTGCAGGTGTTTCTGGGGGTGTGCTTGTCCTTCCATTTGATCCTGGGTTATTCTGCTCTCCTTTTTCATTTCCTCCCATTTCTCCTTTCGTTTTTGAACTCTCTCTTTCATCGTCTTCCTTTCGTCCTGTGTTCTGTCTCGATCGAGGTACACACTCCGGAACTCCTGCTTGCCTCTCAGCCGTGCTTTCTCCTGCAGGATCATGGTTCGGGTTGATTCTGCCTTGAAAATTACTTTGAGAGGCCGATTCCTTTTCTTTGTGAACCACCCAATTCTCCGAAAATTTGCCACCTGGGTCATGTCCCCCTCGCCTATCACCTTCATGATATCTTCAATCGCTTTTTTCTCCTCCTGCTTTCTTTCATCATAAGTTTCCCTTTAGCTTCGTCTAGCCCATAGACAAACACGGATCTCTCCCTTTCCACCTCCCACTGTGACTCCCATTGCATCCTCTGATGTGTTTTAGTTCCTTCCCGTGGAGTGTTCCTTCCTTCAGTCCCTTCCCTAGTTATGGCCCCTATGCTTCTTGGTTTGTCCTTCCTGCTCACCTGTTCCTGGCCCCCACAGGTATCTGGTAAGGTCCTTGCACATGTCCTAGTTCCTTCAATGTCTTCCAACCTCTCATTCTGTCCTAGTGTGCTCCCTGTCTTTGTTTTGGCCCCATGTGGGTTTGACAGGACCCTCTGCATACAGTTTTAGTTTCGCATGCTCCCTTCAGACCTGTAGTCCTGTGTCTGATGTACCTTTGCCAATGCTACTTCGTAATAATCTTGTCCTCTATGCTGTTTCAGATGTCTCAGCATCCTCTTCTAATCTCTCTATCTTGATTCCTGTCCTGCTGTGGCCTGTTGCTACGACCTATCTGCATTCTGCTGTAAACTCCTTCCATCTTCCTTTCCAGCTCATCTATCTCCTTCCCCAGTCCCTTCCTCCCTTTTTTTGAGCTCTGCCTCCATTCCTCCTCCCTCTCAAATAATTCGTCCTTGAGCCCACTTGTCCCTCATCCTGGTTCATAGGTTCCCCCCCCCCCTTTGCTCACAGAATGGGGACAGGGGTTAGGGGGAGGGGAATAGATTGGTAGGAGGAAGGGGGATGGATGGTTATGGGGGGGAGGGGGAGGATGGTTATGGTGGAGGGGGAGGATGGTTTTATTGGAGGGGTAGAGATAGATTTGGGGGAGGGGGTTATATGGTTTGGGGAGAGGGGTAGGTGGCTAGGGTTTAGGTGGTTAGGGAGGGGGGAGTAAGCTGTTCGAGATAGAGAGGGGATGGATGGTTATGGGGAGGGGAGGATGGTTATTGGAGGGAGGGAGGTGGTTGGGGTGTTAGATGGTTTGGGGATGGGTGGTGGCAAGGTGAGGTAGTTAGGGAAGGGGAGAGGTTGTTAGGGGAGGGGGGTAAACGCATTTGTTTCAATGTTTGTGTCATGTGTGGTGGTGTGTGTGTGTGTGGTGGTGTGTTTTGTGTGGTGTGTGTTTGTGTGTGTGTGAGTGTGTTGTGTGTGTGCATGTGAGGTGAGTGCGTGAGTGTGTGTGGTGTTGTGTGTGGTGTGAGTATTCGCCTAGTTAGTTTACCGATATTGTCGCTGGTGGCAGGAGCAGTGGTAAAAAATGTGTGTATATGTGTGTGTTTTTGTGTATGGGGGAGGTATAGGGGGAGATACTGCTAACACATAACCAGAATTTCTGGGTTTATAAAAAGATGGAAAGAACTTGCTACTCTAGGGTTTAGAGCTTCTATGCGTGGTCGGATACCCTTGTGTGTGTGTGCATTGTGTGTGAGGGAGGGATGGTTGGGGGGTTTGTTAGGTGGTGTGGTTAAAGATCTGTCCCATGAGTAGGCACAAAATATAGTCCTCATTTATCTTCCCAATTATCTGACTCGTCTCCACTTATTGCCCTTTCTTGGATTTACATATTAATATGATGTTCAGGTTATTATCATTTTCCTTGTTCACGTTGAGAGAGGGACTGTCCTAGCTTTCCTAAGTATTCTTACTGCTAAATAACTACCGGTAGTAAACACTGCCCTACCCCTGTGTGCGCACGGGTGTGTGTGATGTTGGTGTGTGTGTGTGTGTGTGTGGTGTGTGTGTGTGTGTGTGTGTGTGTGAGTGTGTGTGTGTGTGAGAGGGCTTTGCATGTAATGACTTGTCCGCAAGCTTCTTGTTGACCTGACCACAACCCACCTGGGACTTTAACCCACGCACCGTCTTACAATGTTGCCCCTTAAAATCTTGTCCCACCACCTAGCTTTATAATAAGTTACCCCCTTGTGTGTGTGTAGTGTGTGTCTGGATTTAAGTACAATTATTGCTGGTTATTATCCTGTTCCATGTTCACACACTGGGAGAGGACTTCCAGCTTCCTAATATTCTACTGTCTAATAACTACTGGAATTAATACTACTCTATCTCCTCGCTGGACCTCTACCTTCTCACAACCGACAACACTATATCACTATGTCTATGCTATTTCTAAACTAATTCTGTATTAGCTTGCAGGAGTGAGTGACTAGTATCAAACAGTATGCAAAGGCCAGCCAGGGCTTCGTCATGCAACCACAAATAGGTGAATGAAACTTGCGCTCAATGGTCGGTGATAAGTTGCCACTGCTGATGACGAAGTCGTCCCGTTACGTATGCCTTAAATTCCCTTATATTTGGAGTGATTCCTTCACCCGTGATGTTATAGCCCATATATTCTGCATACATCCCGCTTCTTCACTCGATTCACTCTTCACTGATGATAGTATACACTTTACATTATATAACACTTCCACTTTAATATGTAAAATGGTGGCAAAACAACCTTGTCCGTGACGTCACTTCTTTTCAGGCGTACCAGCTGCCAAAGTGGCAACAGCGGCCTAAGACCCCCAACGTTTGCGCCTTGAAATATTCTGATATCAGCTTTCGCTCCACGTTTGTTTAAGTCTAATAACTTTAATTATCCTTGTAGCATTGTTCACAGAGACGTTCCACTACCACTGATTACTGCTAGCTGTTATTGAACCTCCTTACAACGCTAAGGTTCTCGGAGCCCTTGATAGCCTAACGTCCTGCACCCCACGGACCCACGTGGTTTGTACTCACCCTATTTTGTACTCACCTATTGTTGTTGCAGGGGTAGAGTCCCTAGCTGCCTGGCCCCGCCCTCTTCACTGGTTGCTACTAGACCCTCCTCTCTCGTCCCCGCTCCATGACTTTATCAAACCTTCGTCTTAAACAGTGTATGGTTTCCTGGCCTCCACGTACAATCCATTTTTCCTAGGCTATTTCCACTGCCTTACAACTCTGTGACTGAAGAAAATACTTCCTACTATCTCTCTGACTCATTTGTGTCCTTCAACTTCCAATTGTGGGCCTTTTGTTTCTGTGTCCCCTCCCTGGAAATCATCTGTCCTTGTCCACCTTGTCTATTTCCACGCATATTTTATAAATATGTCGTTTATCATGTCTTCCCCTGACCCTCCTGTTCCTCCAGTGTCCGTCAGGGCGATTTCCCTTTAATCTTTCTTCAATAGGACATTCCGCCTTACTCTGAACTAAACCTTGTTGCAACCTTGTACTTTCTCTAGTTTCTTGACGTGCTTTTATCCAAGTGCGGGTTCCAAACAGGAGCTGCATACCCCAGTATGGGCCGGGACATACACGGTGTACAGTGTCTTGAATGATTCCTTACAAAGGGTTTGTCGGAATGCTGTTCTCAGGTTTGCCAGGCGCCATATGCTGCAGCAGTTATCTGATTGATGTGGGGGCTTCCGAGACATGCTCGGTTTATACTCACCCAAGATCTTTCTCCTTGAGTGAGGTTTGCAGTCTTTGGCCCCACCTAGCCTATACTCTGTCTGTGGTCTTCTGTCCCCTTCCCCCTATCTTCATGACTTTGCATTTGGCAGGATTAAATTCGAGAAGCCATTTGCTGGACCGGTGTCCAGTCTGTCCAGGTCTCTTTGAAGTCCTGCCTGGTCCTATCAGATTTAATTCTCCTCATTAAAACTTCACATCATCTGCAAACAGGGACACTTCTGAGTCTAACCCTTCCATCATGTCGTTCACATATACCAAAAATAGCACTGGTCCTAGGACCCACCCCTGTGGGACCCCGCTCGTCACAGGTGCCCACTGTGATACATCATTACGTACCATGACTCGTTGTTGCCTCCCTGTCAGGTATTCTCTGATCCATTGCAGTGCCCTTCCTGTTATATGCGCTGATGCTCTAGCTTCTGCACTAATCTCTTGTGAGGAACTGTGTCAAAGGCTTTCTTGCAGTCCAAGAAGATGCAATCAACCCACCCCTCTCTCTCTGTCTTACTTCTGTTATTTTATCATAAAACTCCAGAAGGTTTGTGACACAGGATTTGCCTTTCCCGTGAACCGTGCTGGTTGGCATTTATACTCCTGTTCCTTTTCCAGGTGCTCCACCACTCTCCTCCTGATAATCTTCTCCATAATTTTGCATACTATACACGTCAATGACACAGTTCTATAGTTTAGTGCCTCTTTTCTGTCTCCTTTTTGTAAAATGGGAACTCCATTTGCCGTCTTCCCATACCTCAGGTAGTTGCCCAGTTTCCAGGTGTGTTTTGAAGGTTGGGGTAAGTGGTTATGCACAAAAAATATCTGCTCCCTCTAAGGACCCATGGAGAGATTTGTCCGGTCCCATTGCCTTTGAGGTATCGATGTCCCTTAGCAGTTTCTTCACCTCCTCCTCATCTTTTATGTATGTCTCCAACACTTGTTGGTGTATTCCTTGTTGGTGTCCCATCTGGTCTGTCCCCCCAGAGTCCTTCCTGTCTCTACTGTAAATACTTCCTTAAATCTCGTGTTGAGCTCCTCCCCATACCTCTTGATCGTTTCTTGTGAGTTCTCCACCTTCTTTCCTCAGCCTTATCACCTGGTCCTTGACTGTTTGTCTTCCCTAATGTGGCTATACAGCAGTTTCGGGTCAGTTTTGACTTTCGATGCTATGTCGTTTTCTTTACTGTCGCTGGGCCTCCTCCTTATCTGCGCATACTGTTTCTGGCTCTTCTACTAATATCCTTGTTTTCCTGGGTCCTATGCCTCCTGTACCTTTTCCATTCTCTGTTGCACTTATTTTTTTGCCTCCCTACACCTTCGGGTAACCAAGGACTCGTTTTGGTCTTCCTATTATTTCTTTTTCCCCTTGGGAAAAAAAACTTTCCTCTGCCTCCCTGCACTTTGTTGCCACATATTCCATCATTTTCGTTTATGATTTTCCTACCATTTCTCTGTCCCACTGAACCTCCTGCAGGAAGTTTCTCATACCTGTGTAGTCCCCCCTTTTATAGTTTGGCCTGTCCCTTCAGTTCCTGTTACCTTCTCCACTTGTAACTCTACTATATAGTCAAAACTCAGAACCACATGATCGCTAGCTCCAAGGGGCCTCTCGTAAGTGATGTACCTCGATGTCTGAACTGCTCAGGGTGAACACAAGATCCAGTCTTGGCTGGTTCATCCTCCCCTCTCTCTCTGGTTGTGTCCCTGACATGTTGATGCATGAGGTTTTCAAGTACCACATCCATCATCTTGGCTCTCCATGTTTCGGGACCCCCATGTGGCTCCAGGTTTTCCCAGTCGATCTCCCTGTGGTTGAAATCGCCCATTACCAGTAACTTTGCTCTCCCTCGAGTGAGCTCTTCTTCCACCTCAGCCAGTGTGTCCACCATCACCCTTTGTTTTCTTCGTACTCCTCTCTTGGCCTCCTGCAGTTCTGTGGTGGGTATACACACTCCAATGACTACTTTATGTTCTCCGGACTGAATTGTGGCCTACAATTTTAGTCTCTTTCTCCAATCATGTCCATGCCTTCCATTTCCTCAAATCCCATTGGTTTTTTATGAGCAGTGCAACCCTCCTCCCCCCTCTACTCCTTCTATTTTTCCCTCAGGTCTGATATCCTTTTGGGGAAGATTGTGTCTGTTATTGTCTCAGCGAGTTTGTTTCTGTGACTGCTATGATGTCTGGGGATTTTTCACTGATTCTTTCATTCCACTCCTCATTTTTTATTCGTTATTCCATCCGCGTTTGTGTACCAAACCTTTATTTCTTTTCTATCATTGTGGTCATGCAAGTTTTATTGGGGTTGGGGAGCGAGAGCCTTTGGGGGGGCCTATATGGGGCTGTGGGGTAGGTGGGGTATGTGTTGTTGGGGGTGGGGTCAGAATGCCCATAAGGGACAGCTGTTGGGGTGAGGTTTGTGATATGGGGGTTGGTGGCAGAGGGAACAGTGAGTGGTTGTAGTATAGGTTGCTCAGTTGCGTTGGGAATGTCGCGGGTGGGGTCTTTTGGTGGGAGATTCTGTGGGGTTTTGTTTGCCCTTCCTCCTGTGTCCCGGGTCCTGCTCCATTTCATTGCTTCTCGTTCCTCCTTGCGTCTCTGTACCCTCTCTTTCAGTGTAGTCCTTTCTTCTTGTGTTCTGTCGCGGTCGAGGTATACTCTCTGGTACCCTCTTTGTCCCTCATCTTGCTTTCTCTTGCAGAATCCTGATTCGAACTGATTCTTCCTTGAAAGTTACTCTGACAGGCCGTATCCTTCCACTCGCAAACCACCCAATTCTCTGAAAATTTGTCACCTGGGTCATATTGCCCTCCCCTATTGTTTTCATGAAAGCCTTCAATCATTTTTTTTTTCTTCCTGTTTTATTTCTTCAAAGTTGGCCCCCCTTTGGGTTTTTGGAGCCGTACACAAAAACTGACCTCGCCCTTTCCTCCTCCCACTGAGTCTCCATCTGCTTCCTCTGAGGCATTTTATTTCCTTCCATTGACATGTTCTTGCCTTCAGTCCCTGTCATATCTGAAACTTCTATTCTCAGTGGACTGTCTTTCCTGGCCAGCTGTCCCTTGCTACTGCAGTTGGCTGTTTGAATCTCTGCATATTAACAAACCTTCATTGACTTCGGACCTGTCGCTTGATCTTAGTGTGCTCATCGTCTTTTCCCTGGCCCCACGTGGGTCTGATAGGGCCTTCGTGTACAGCATGTCTCCGTTGTTGCTTTTCCATCCCCTTGTCTGCGCCTGACTTTGAATTTCCATCATTGTCTTCAGACCTGTTGTTTGAAACTCAGTGTGCTCGTTTGCTTTTCCCTGGCCCCACGTGGGTTGATTTGGGCCTTCGTGTACGGCATGTCTCCGTTGTTGCTTACCATCCCCTTGTCTGCGCCTGACTTTGAATTTCCTGATGTCACATCTGAATTGTCATTTGTCTCTCTAATCTGTTTCAGGCTTTGCAGTTTCTCTTCTAAGCACTGTGTGTGTGTGTGTGTGTGTGTGTGTGTTTAGTGTTTAATAAGGGTCTTACTTGCAGTCTGATGACCCTTTGCGAAGTCGATGAGTCCCCAGGCGAGCACAGTTGCGGTGTAGGCCATGGGGAAACCAAACTTGACGTGATCTCCAGCTGGTGAGGTGAGAGACGATGTGTTAGTTGTAAGGAAAACAAGATCTTTCTCTCTCTCTCTCTCTCTCTCTCTCTCTCTCTCTCTCTCTCTCTCTCTCTCTCTCTCTCTCTCTCTCTATCTATCTATTTATCTATCTATCTATCTATCTATCTATCTATCTATCTATCTATCTATCTATCTATCTATCTTTCTCTCAACTCACCGTCATAGTATCCACCAGTGAGGTCGTGTCCCACATCAGAGCCGTCATCAAGAGCAGAGTCTCCCCTCCAGGTAACACGCTGATCAGCGGGCAGTTTACCTGAGCGTTGAGCCTCGTAGAAGACGTAAGACATACACAGCACCTGCACACACAACACGTAAGATATACACCACAACTGTTAACACACACATAAAAAACGCTCTAATATGACGAGAACAATGAAACAAATAAAATAATTTCGAATTGTCATAATAAATTAACAGCTACAACGTTCTAAGTCATTATGAAACAGCAAGTGAATAATTAAGATAGAATGGGAGGGAAAATATGATTATATTTTACAAATTAATAAGAGCTTACTTTTACAACTGTAGGGAACTGAAGAGTAAAATGGTCATGAGGGAAAACGGGAATTGGTCTGAAGAAGAAAACTAAGCGAACTATTGCATATTTTGTTAGATCCTCACAGAACGAGTGTACACTGAGTTTTCTAATTTGTCAGAGATTAGACTTGAAAAAAATATTGGTATACACAAATCCAGCTCACCTGACTGTAATCGTAAGGTGTCATGCCTGTCTCAGCACATGGGTTCTCCATGGGCTGTGGGGTCGACCAGTCACCCACACCGTCTGTAGGAAGTTACACTAGTCAGTAGTACTTTTTTATATTAATATTTACAACAATTATTTTGATCTTGAAAGTTATCTGTGGTATATAGAACAAATTGCATGAACTGGTGGAAAAAATTTCGAGTTAACCATGACGGCATCATAGCCTAATAACATCTGAAAAAATACCTATGAAGGCCAGAGAAAATTACTACCCTAAGATCACATGTTCTCTGCTTACCCCTTTCTCATTAATTTTGTATCAGTAACGTCATATCTTGTTACTTTATAATTTCTGCTGAAGCTGAACTTAAATCGAGTCCATAATATACAGTCTTCGCCTTTTTCAGTTTTTCCTTGTATGGGTTCATTTGTGGAATTATATTTTTTTTACATTTTTAATAGTTTGCATCTTCTCTTTCTAGGTAAACACCTGCCATTAAACCGCAACACTGAAATTCTAATTATCTTTATATATATATATATATATATATATTATATAATATATATATATTATATATATATATATATATATATATATTATATATATATATATATATATATATATATATATATATATATATATATGTATATATATGTATATATATATATATTATATATATATATATATATATATATATTTATATATATATATATATATATATATATATATATATATATATATATAAAACAATCACTGTGAAAGAATAGAGAAATTCCAAGCGCTTTCGTGACTACTCACATTATCAAGGAACAATACATGTATGGACTAATAAAAACACACAAACCAGGGAATCCAGTCAGACCAATTATTAGCTCCATAGGATCAGTGTCATATACGTTTTACACTCAGAAGTTTGGTATGGCAATGGGAAATCCTCTTTCACCTGTTCTTAGTAACCTATACATGGATTTTTTGAAACAAGGCTGCTTAACACAATCCTCCCTAATAGAGCTAAATGGTTCAGATATGTTGATGATATTTTGTGTCTTATGCCCAAAAATGCAGATATATACGATTTCCTTGGCAAATAAATAGCTTAGCCCATTCTATAAACTTCACTGTTGAGTTTGAAGAAAATAACTCATTGCCTTTTCTTGTTGTTTTAATTATTAAGGGTAATAATGAATTCAAATTTTAAATTTACAGAAAACCTACAAATAATTGTTCCTATGTCCACTATTATTCTTCACATAAAGATAGAGTTAAACTGTCTGTTTTCTCATCAATGTTTTTGAGAGCTTTACGTATTTGTAGTCCAGAGTTCATAGATGAGGAAATATCCAAAATTTATGAAATAGCTAATGATTTGAAATACCCAAAAAACGTAATTGATAAATCTTTTAAAATTGCTAGAAATACTTTTTACAATCCAAAAAGGGACAACCAGCCTTATTCAACTAAAAATATGTTGGTTCTCCCTTACCATGAAAACTTGGTTGATATGCCTTCTCTTCTTAAGACTTTTAATATTAAAGTTGTATTTAAAAATCTTGATACAGTAAAAAACTTTTGAAAAAGAATTCCCCCCAAAATGCTTGTAAAATTTTCGATAAAGTTTATTACGGTGAAACTGGTAAAAGTCTCGAGCTAAGATTAAAACAACATAAATATAGCATTAGAACTGGACAAGATTCCAATGCTCTATTTATTCATGTAAGAGATTTTAACCATCAAATTGATTTTCAAAAAGTTGAGAAAGTAGTATCAAGCAAGTCCATGGTCGACAGGAATATAATTGAATTTTGTTTCATAAAAAGCAGTTTTGACAATAATATGAATATTTCCCTTGGTTTATATAAATTAGATCAATTTATAATTAGTAGAATTTGGGAAGAATTTAATAATACATTGGACAAATAATAAATTTTAAAATTTTTAATTCTTGGGAAGAATAGTTTGTTGGTGGGTTGTGCAAAGGACCTGTCTATTTGGGCCTGTGGTCCTGTTGCTGTGTTCCTTTTCTTATGAGTCGCGCATCAGGTGTTGCTTTGTTGTGGGATGTGATAGTGAGGTGTGGTCTAGACCCTTTATATGCCTTCCCTTGATGCATTACTTTTATTGTTCCTTGATAATGTGAGTCGTCACGAAAGCGCTTGGAAAATATCTATTCTTTCACAGTGGTTGTTTTGCATATTCTGAAATCGCCTGTTTACTGTGATCTTATTGCATATTATATATATATATATATATATATATATATATATATATATATATATATATATATATATATATATATATATATATTTTATAATATATATATATATATATATATATATATATATATATATAGGAGAAGAAAATATTCAAACAGCTCCGGGAGAACCTTGAGTTTTCTCTGAGGTACGTTTATTGTCTTCTCTGAGGATGAGGGTCCCCATTCCAGCTATAGAGGTGGTACTTCCCTATATATATATATATATATATATATATATATATATATATATATATATATATATATATATATATATATATATATATATGTATATATACATATATGTGTATACATATCCGCCGTTTGCTACTAAGCCTGAGTGATCCAGTGAAGAAAGCATATTAACCACCACTTTCACCATGACTGTTTTTCCTAACAGGTACCTATTCCTTATGAGAATATCGGTATCATTCCTCGGATCAAACCTGATTATCTTCCATTCCCGGTGTTGTTTGACATCTACAAGATAAGCGGTCCTTGATGAATTAATAATAATAATAATAATAATAATAATAATAATAATAATAATAATAATAATAATAATAATAATAATAATAATAATAATAATAATCTTCATCATAATAACAATAATTGATAATATCCTGTGACTGACCACAAACATCATCGCCGTTCAAGATGACGCCAGTGATGACAGGTTGGGTGGCGCCGCTGTAGTGAACCTCGATACCAAACTCGATATCGTCTCCTGGTTCAGCTGAGTAGATCTCGTTGGTGAGGATGAAGTGGGTGCTGTCAACCATCTCCACGGACCCCTGCCAGTACTGTGGAGCCAGGGACACAGTTGATGAATGAGAGAGGTGCGCAACGGCTTCAATATTCAAATTTAAACGCTTGATTTATTTTCATGCAGTGTATAAATAATGTAGTTTACGTGTAAAAAAAATTCTCTATGGGAAAGTGGAAAAGAATTCTTCCTCTGTAAGTCATGAGTGTCGTAAAAGGCGACTACAATGCCGGGATCAAGGGGCTAGTAACCCCTTCTCCTGTATACATTACTAAATGGAAAAAGAAAAACTTTTGTTTTTCTTTTTAGGTCGCCCAGCCTCGGTAGGAGACGGCCGGTGTGTTAAAATAATGTAATAAAACATTGTTAGGCACAAAAGGAATCCACTAGGATGCAGGGCATTACGGTGTTATTATTGACAAAACGATTTGTCTGCGCAACAGATTTTTATAGTCGAGCACAAGCACATAAAACACTGGAGAGAGCACAGTAAAGAATTGATAAAGTCTGTTGAGCGAAACGTCTCTTAGTATAATACCATAAACAACATATTATTTTATTGACATTAGTAACACGTCTACTGTCTCCATTGTTTTATTCACTCTTATTCAATTAAAAAGAGCCGGTGTGCAGGCGAAACTTTTTAGGAATTAAGATACCCAAGTGTTACTCATGTATCTTAATAGACATTAGTCTCTGTTAATGAGGTTTCTAATGCGAATTAACAGCGACATGTAGGTGAGGAAGATATGTGCTGTATCTAGGATATATATTAAGATGGCCCACCAGCGAGCGATCGTTGGAGCCTCCTGGTGGGCGAAACGTCTCATTAATAATTGTTCTAGTTACCGTACATGTCTTTCGTACTTATGGCTCTGGTTCCTCGAACCGGGATATAATGCAGTATCGCTGCATGACCCTTGTCGGTTTAGCGCTTTATTTGATTATAAATAATGCAGCATTGCCCACAAATATAGTGGAAAAAGATGGAAGTTGCCAAGTAAGTTTTTAGTGTGACTTACTTTTTGCTCTATTTAGCCTTTTATCAAGTCTACGCAAAGCTAAACGAAGTCCCAATATAACCTTCTTCTTCAGCCTGCGTTTCACCCCTCGGGGAGGTACCTTGATGCCGGTGAGGAGAGCAGGCTTTTGATCCAAGGAAGTGGACTTATGGTCTCTCCCATTCCTTAAATCGAACCTGAATGCTTCCAAGGCGCTAAACCTATATGGGCTTATCTCTTCCCAGAGACTAAAGTGAAAATGCAGCAGCGTACCAGTACTCACCTGACGTGGTGATGACCTGTAATAATGGGTGATGTTATGACCTGTAATGATGGATGATGTAGTGATGACTGTGAAGATGGATGATGTGGGATGACCTGTAATGACGAGTGATGTGATGACTTGTAATGATGGATGATGTGGTGATGACCTGTGATGATGGGTGATGTGGTGATTATCTGTAATGATGGGTGATATAGTGATGACCTGTAATGATGGGTGATATGGTGATGACCTGTAATGATGGGTGATGTAGTGATGACCTGTAATGATGGGTGATATGGTGATGACCTGTAATGATAGATGATATGGTGATGACCTGTAATGATGGGTGATGTAGTGATGACCTGTAATGATGGATGATGTAATAATGACCTGTAATGATGGGTGATATGGTGATGATCTGTAATGATAGGTGATGTAGTGATGACCTATAATGACGGGTAATGATGTAGGGTACGTCGTCGTAAGTGTCCCGTTATGAACAGTGATGAAGGAGTTAAGAATCCCTACCACCACTTATTCTGAAGTCCTGTAAATTAGAGTTTTCCCACTTCTCATTTATTTCATTTTAATTTCCGTTCAGTATTGCGCCTCTCTCTCTCTCTCTCTCCCTCCCTACCTCCCTCTCTCTCTCTCTCTCTCTCTCTCTCTCTCTCTCTCTCTCTCTCTCTCTCTCTCTCTCTCTCTCTCTCTCTCTCTCTCTCTCTCTCACACACACACACACACACACACACACAACACACACACAGATCGCTTACGTTTAGAGAGTCGACAGGGCTGTCGAAGGTCAGCTCGCATGTAATTCCTTTGAACCTGATGGTAGATTGCACGGAGAAGTCAGCGTCGTAGTTGCCTTCCCACTCACTCCTGATGTAGAAGCAGGAACACATCTCACTCCCCTCCGCACCTGCAGAAGGTCCACACACATACATGTGTTAGTTGATCACTTGACTCCCCTCAGCACCTGTAGCAACACTTGCTAAATTGCTTAGAAGTATCATTAGACCAGGTGTGATAATTGTTCTGGTGTGTTAATTGCCTAGCAGTGTTTTCAGTTTATAGTTTGACTATTGACAAATTTAACTTTACATACATTTGTGCTTCATCTCCCACCTCATTATGGTGGCCCGTGGCCTGGTAGGCAAAAAAAACTCTTGCTTCACACGCTGAGGGTCCGTGGTTCGATTCCCAGTAAGGGTGAAAACATTGGGCGTGTTTCTTCACACCTTTTGCCCCTGTTCACCCATCAGTAAAATGCGTACCTGGGTATTAGTCGACTGGTGTGGGTCGCATCCTGGGACAAAACTGACCTAATTTGCCCGAAATGCTCAGCATAACAAGCGACTTTATGTATGTCACTGTATGTCACTGATGTCAACTAGAACTGTATACTTTGTACATGTACTTGTGGAAATAAAGATATAATTATTATAATGACTTTGCACTTAAAAATAACATTACACTTAAAATTGGCCTTGCACTTAAAATTATTTTTTTGGGTTTAATAGTGTCAAGATTAAATTATAGTTTGAAGGAGATATCGCAAACGCTGTATTATAGGGAATAACAAGTTGAGTGTTTTGAGCCTTTCTTAATGAAGATAAGAGTTTTTCATGTACATCTCTGAACATTCCAGTTTTACAAGCGTACAGTAGACTGGGGGGTCCTAGGAAGGGGCAGAAGGGACACCATATTTAGGATTAATTATGTACTTCAGATTAAGGCAAAATTGAAATAAATGTAAGATCCTAATTTGGAGAAAGAATAACCTTGTCATGTCGTGTTGTAAGTTCTACATGATGCAAATTATTTTTATGGTTACGAGCCGAGTGATCTATATGGTCAGAATGCTTAGTAAATACTACAACTATTATTATTTATACGTACATCCACGTAAGTTTTATTTGTTTGATATATTCATCACACTGGAATGCAATGTACTGTTGTATGAAACTTGTGTAGACGATCTTCAAGTATTGATTGTGAGTCATGGGAGCGACGTAGGTCGCTGACCTCTATTCCTACCGTAGGAATTTGTTCAGTCTCTTACAATGTATGAACGCCAGTAACTTGTCGCTACCTCTGGCCTGTCTATAAACAGTTCCCAGTTTCAGAAATCTAGCAGTATAGTATTTGTGGCATGCAAAGAGTACGTAACTTTTATTCGGCGCATGTGCACACCCTCATTGAAAGGCTATCTCCCCAACCCGTGAACCAGTATTAGGGTAGAACGATGAGGCCCCGTCGTTCGATCAGTACCCAGGTTCAGCCAATGAGAAGATGGTTCTGGCAATCGCAGAGGTGTTGGGGGCACCACCTGCCTGTCTGCCCTTGTCATTTCCATACTAGAGCTGGTTGAGTACGGTTGTCCATTCTGTCTCCAGGCTGTGTCTTGGCCTTGCCTAAACCGTGTTGTACACATACATTTTTCAGCTGTATATAGTGTACATATCTTCAAATATCCACATTGTTCTTGGTGAAGGAAAATATATTTCAAAGTCATTCAGCTGTTTGTTCTGTTCCTTGCTCCCCTTTACACCCAGGATAACACGGCTTATTGTCCCTGGGTTTCAATATGGGTAGCCTGTCCGGGAGCTGAAGCTGGATTTAGAGCACGAGTTGAGCCTAGGGTGAAGCTGGAACAGGAATATTGTGTAACTTGCTGTCTGGCATTGCGTTAGCCTCGCCAACGCTTCACGAAACTTTGCGTGTCAGCCTTGCGTTTTATGGTCAGCCTGCTATTGTATTATCGTTGACAGCTTGCTATTAGCTTGTTCATTGTGCTCGCTTCGCTACGGTCAACCTTGCTGTTGTGTGAATATTTTCCAGTTGGCTTTTGCTATTGTGTATCAGCCTTGCTATTGTATGT
This sequence comes from Cherax quadricarinatus, assembly GCF_026875155.1. NCBI lineage: Eukaryota > Metazoa > Arthropoda > Malacostraca > Decapoda > Parastacidae > Cherax > Cherax quadricarinatus. The sequence goes on from NC_069399.1 coordinate 40,851,044, forward strand.
GCGTATTCTGCAGTCATACTGTGCATAGCTAAGCGTGTATTGCAAATAACGTGTTTCGTTGGGGTATGCCGCCTAGACGAGTCAGACGTCTAGTGTCCGATTACACTTTATTAAACTTGTCTAAATTTCCTCTACAGCGATGTTGGCAGATTGCTCGTTCCATTGGCATTGGTTACGAACGCTCTCTCACAGCTGCGCAGCTTTGTACTCTTATAAGTATCAAACTTCGTGAAGAAAAGATGGCACATCAAACTCCTCCCAACACGGGAGCCAAGAATAAAAACCCGATGTTCTCGAAGGACGAAAATGATAAATCAACTGAGCAACATCGTCAGTCTCATGCGACAGGGTTGGCTGAAGGTTAATCTGCTGCATTGGCACTTGAGTTGGCGAAAATCAATCTTGAGCAGACTAGGAAAAAAAGGGCATATACCAAGAAGAATTTGATAAGGAAAAAGAAAGAAGGCAGTTTTCTCAAGTTGCAAATGACTAGTTTACAGAAAGCAGTAGAGCTGGTTCCCCACTTCAATGAGGCAGAACCTGAAAATTTTTCGAAACTTTCGAAAATCAGGCTCGAGCCTTGAGGTGGCCGGAACAGCATTGGGCGTTTTCGGTGCGTACAGCTTTTCTTGGTAAGGCACAGGAATTTACATCAGTATTAAATGCCATAGTCCTTGGAGCATACCAATGCATCTCAGCTAAGTATAGGAAGTCATTCAAGTTAGGCAGACGACAGCTTGGTCAATCCCTGGTGGATTTCGTGCGACAGCAAACCAAAGCTTTTACCAGCTGGTATAAAGCAAGTGGTGTCGCCACCTTTGATCTTGTGCAGCTCATCGTAGTAGATAACCTGCTGGAGTCTGTGGGACCAGAGGTTAGTCTTTCTGCAGGATCGTGTCTTAACCACTTGCACTGGAGGCAGCCAGGTTGGCTGATACCTTCGAAACCAACTGCTCCTTGTCCGAGCGGTCCCATCTCTTTTCAACAGCCTGGCATGAACAAGTATCGTCCACATTGGCGGATGAAGTGCCACCCGGAAGGAGAACGTCTACGTCAGCCAACTAAGTCACCTGGTGAGCCACGCTATTCAACTTATGGTCAACCTGGTGAGCAACAAACCATTCAACATGGTGCAACTTGACAACAGTATCCACAGCGACACAAGCCAGAGCGACACCAGTTACATCGTCAGCAGGGAGCTAAGGTCAAGCCTGTCGTCTGCTACCTATGCAACAAAGTAGGTCATATCCGCCCAAACTGTCCAAATAAACCCCAACCATTAGGGAAAATCTATAGTGTCCCTAGTAACATGACCCTGAAAGAAGTAGAGAAAGGGATGGCCCCTTATTACTGTCAGTCGTATTTCCCTTCAGGAAGACTCAAAAACAACTGAAGTCAGAACCTTCAGAGATGCTGGAGCATATTGCTCACTTATAAGAGAGGGAGCACTTCCCCTTTCTGAACACTTCATTACAATTCTCCGTTTTGCTTGAAGCCTTCAGAGGAGCAATCTTTTCTGTCCCCTTGCATAGAATCTATATACAGTGCAAATATTACACTGGATATTTGACTGTAGGTATATCCGAAGGATTTCCTATGAAAGATGCCATGTTATTACTGGGTAATAACATTTCCACTTCTAGTGTATGTCCTGAACCCATAATGATTAATTCTTCTCCAGTGTTGGCCATAACTTGGGTAACATCCCAAGGGTTGTTTGGCGAGAATGCTCACCTATCCTTGGACGACTCTGATCTCGGAATAGCCAATTTGTTTTACGAGGAAAACTGGCCAGAGCCTCGTAAATTTAATGAACAGACCCAGATCAAGCCTTCCTATTCCAGGGTTGCAGGATTGCCAGATATCTCTGTTTCCATGCCCGAGGGACTGTCCTTCCGGGAGGAACAACGAAAGGACCCTTCATTGAATTTCGCTTTTCAGGCAGCCATGGGTAAATCCTTTTCATATCATCCTGTCAAATATAAACTTAATTACTATTTGATCTGCACTAAGACTGGTAAGGAGATAGAGGGCCGGCAGCTGTCAGACAGGTTAGTGATTTCAACAAAGTTTAGACCTCAGATATTGAATATAGCTCACAATACTTCATTAGGAGGTCACCTAGGAATTAATAAAACATTATATAGAATCACAACAGAATTCTATTAGCCGAAATTAAGGCAGAATGTGAAGAATCATATCCGATGTTGCCGAGAATGTCAGCATTTAGGGAAACCTGGACATTCCATTAAACCTGCACCTCTCCAGCCTATACCTGCTGATGGAGAACCTTTTGCAGAATTAATTATAGATTGCGTAGGTCCACTACCTAAGTCCAAGTCTGGAAATCAGTACTTATTTACCGTTATGGATAAAGTAACTGGATACCCAGAAGCAATTCCCATGTGCAGTGTTAAAAACTAAAGCCATTCTCAAGGTTTAACCAGATTTATTTCTTGTTTTGGTATTCCTAAATCTATTCAAAGTGATCAAGGTACTAACTTCCAAGGCACCTTGGAAAGATTCCATCAGACGTTAAAAACCATGGTGAGAACTTTTTGTATGCATTTTCCTACAGACTGGGATGATTAACTACCTTTGTTGCTGTTTTCAATAAGAGAAACTGTGCAGGAGTCTACTGGGTATAGTCTGTTTGAGCTGATCTTTGGGCACAATGTACGAGGTCCTCTTCGGGTGCTCAAAGAAGGATGGATGGGAGAAGATGTTAGCTCCACACTCTACAACCCGTCTTCAAGGTTGCAGGAGGCACGTCAGTTAGCCAAGGCTAACTTAAAGGCAGCTCAAAATAAGATGAAATAGAAGTATGGCAGAAATGCACAATTCCGCTCCTTCCTCCAGGAAACACGTTTTGGTACAGGAACCAAACCCTGGAAAACCTTAAAAGCTGTTTTAGGGAACCTATCAAAATTGTAAGTAAATTATTGATGTAAATTATGTGGTTTTCCCCCCTTATAAGACCTCAAAAAAAGATTTCCCACATTAATCAAATTAAAAATTTTAAATCACCAAAAAAAGCCCCAGTAATGATCTGTCCTCTCCCTCTGAGGACGACTCTGACTCTTTGCACCTTTTTCTGAAATTTTGGAAAAATTTCCAAACTCGTCCTCCTAAAGGACCTTAGCCCTTTAATGGGGGGCTATCTGAAACTCAAATAACAATTTTAACGCTTTCCCACAATTTTTACCCTCTATTTTTTCGGAGTCCGAAAAAAGTAATTAGGTTATCATGACTAGAGTGGGAAATCTAAACTTATTAAATTCCCCCTACAGAGCTAACCCTAAAAAAACAAAAGATATTCAGCAGGGGTAGAATTTTTTTAGAGCAGGGGTTATGGGGGGAGTCATTAGTCCATGGGCTTCATCGTGCACCGTTAAAAAAAACTGAGGGATTTTTTTCGTTGTGTACAGATACCGTAAGGTAAAGGGGCACAATCACAGAGTTACCCTTTCCCGTCTGGATGACGTAATCGACTTTGAGTAAGGCTACTTTTGTGTCCAAGTTAGTCTCCTTAAAGGTTACTATCAGGTATACCTTTGAGGATAAGGCGAAAGAAAACTTGTTTTTGTAATTCCGTTCATCCCCTGACAGCAAACCGGAGGTTATTCGGGGGATCAACGCCCCCCCGGCCCGGTCCAGACCAGGCCCCCCGGTGGATCAACCCCCATAACCCAGGTGTTATGGGGCCGCACGCAGTCCAACGCACGAGCCACAGCCCGGCTGATTGGCAGACTTTAGGTATCTGTCCAGCTTCTCTTGAAGGCAGCCAAGGGTTTTTGGTAATTCCCTAATGCTTAGGGGAGGCTGTTAAACTCTTGGGACCGGACACTTATGGTGTTTCTTTTAGTGCCCAAATGGCCCCCCCTACTTTTAATTTTGGGGGCATTTGCACCCCTCCCGTCTTTACTTTCGTGGGGAGTGTTTTTGTGTGCGTTTGGGGGACACCCTTCAGGTTTTTCCAATGTAGTTTTGATTTTCTCTCCCTCCTGCGTTCCAACGGTAAAAGTCAATGTTCCCGCGTTCCCATATTTAAAGGTGTTGACAGAACTTATACGTGCAGTAAAGGATCTTGTACACTCCTAGTCTGCATTTACCTGTTTTGAAGGGAGATGTTAAGGGACAGCAGTTTTTCCGGCCTAAGAGAACAAGTGATTTAAAAGGATCATCTTTGGGCTTGGCATCTCTCGTTTTGAGCGTTCTCTTTATCCATCCTTTTACTTTTTTTTGCGTTGTGATCGTGGACTGTTTGACCCTTTGAAAGGGTCCTCAGACATTCTACCCCCGGGTCCCCTTACATTTTTTTTTCTGCCTTTATATGTCCGAGTTTGTAGTATACTCTGTTCTTTTGTTATCCCCTCCATTTTTCCATAACGGGTAGTTGGAATTTGTCCTCATTGAACTTCATTTTGTTTCCCGTTGCCCACGGAAAAATTTGTTTTTTCTTTTTGGAAGTTAACCGCGTCCCAGCAGAAAACAGCCTCATCAACCCTAGTATCATCCGCAAAGGATGATACGGTGCGTGATGTATACTCTGTTTATGTCTGAATGAGGATGAAGAATAAGAGGGGGGCGGTACTGTCCCTTGGGAACATGCTCTTCACTATAGCACCCCGTTTTAACCTTTAACCATACTTTTTTGTGTTCGTTTTTTGTTAGAAGTTGAAACCCATCTTCCATTTTCCCCATTTTAAATTCCTTTAGCATGTATTTTGTGAGCTATTCCCCATGATCGCATTGTTAAAGCTTTAGCAGTATCAGTTACTCCTACGGAATGAAAAATTCTCCTCTTCATTCCAGAAACTTATACATCGGGCTTTTAAAAGGGATTGAAGGCACGGCAGCTTACCAGAGACATCGTGGTGTTTCTGATACTTGGGATCACACCTGTTAGGCTTAAGGCTCCCTTGAGATTTTTCGAGTTCCCATTTAACTGTTAAACTTTTTAAAGTTTTCCCTTTGGCCAGGCTACTGTTACTTTTCGGGGCCATAAAGTTTTATGGAAAAGTTGCCCCCAAATTTGCTAAAGTTTTTGCCTTAAAAGATTATCCGTTCCCTGATATGAAATCTCTTCAACGTTTCCTAAGCATGATAGGATTTTTTTCCCAAAGATTCTGTAAAAAAAATTTCAGATTTTGTAGCCCTCTTACCTCTCTTACCGTCACAAAGTTCCTTTAATTGGACCCCAAAATGTAATATGCTTTTACGAAACCCAAAAGATTATTGTGTACTGCACCCATTTTTTTGTCCAGATTTCCAAACCTTTTTCCTTACGGGTTTATGCTTTTGAGTCTGGGGTTGGGGCGGTACTGTTGCAAAACGGGGACGAGGAGTTGAAACTGTACCTTCTTTCAGCGAGTTCCAGCCACCCCACAGGGCCTACTCCGATTAAAAAAAGAAGCCCTCCCTGGTACGGGCCTTTGTAGCACTTCGATTAATGGGGCCCCGACTTGCAGGTGGTCACATTTAAACCCCGACCACAACCCTTAATTTATTTTCAAAACATAAGAATCAAACACAAGAATTATGGGGTGGTTTTTAGGCTGCAACCTTTGAAATTTTCAGGATAAAACATACCCTGGTAAAAAAAAACAAGCTGGCAAACTTTTGTCCAGATTTTAAAATTTTATATGTATTGGGTTGGGAGTTTGGGGCCTTTTGGAAAATGGTTTCTAGCTCTTTTTCCCCCTTTTTTTAATGTTGTGTTTTTTTTTAGGGGGGGGGTGGGGGCTACAATCCACCCTACCTTGGACCTACTTAGCCCTACTGTCTGCTGTCTGCTTAGGTTTAGGGGGTTTTTCTTTGTTGCAAATAAAGCTGAGCTCTATTAAGAGTTGGAGGGTTTAAGGAAAGGGAGTCCCCAAATATGGGGCAGGTGGAAGGGTTACCATTGGGAAGTGGGAAGCCCATCCTGAGCCCCTTGGGGGGGGGGTGGGCATGCAAAGAAAAGTAGCTTTTATTTAAAGCATGTAAAAGCCCCATTGAAAGGCTATCTCCCCCAAACCCCAACCAGTACTGGGTTGAACGATGGGGGCCCCATCGTTCGATCGACCAGGGTTTAGCCCCAAAGAGAAGATGGTTTTGGCAAACGCAAAGGTGATGTGGGCACCACCTCCGTCTGCCCTTGTCATTTCCATACTAAGCTTGTTGAGCATAGTTGTCCATTCTGTCTCCCAGGCTTGTCTTGGCCCTTGCTAAACCTGTTGTAAAATTCATTTTCCACTGATATAGTTTTACATTCTGAAGATCCCCCATTGCTCTTTGGGGAAGGAAAAAAGTATTTCAAGGTCTTCACTGTGTTTTTTCACTCCTGTTCCCCTTTACCCCCAGGATAACAGGGGTTTTTTGTCCCTGGGGTTTAAATTTTTAACGTTTGATCCTCCTAAACAGAATCTACTGCAAGTTGATAAATACTTTTATGCTCAAAGTTTTTGCTTTTATGCACATGGTGTTGAAAAGTAAGGGCATTGCAAACAAGCATACTTGTGCAGTGTTTTATTTTGTTTACCCCGTATTTGTTTAGAGGGGGTTTGAAACTATTGCTAAATATGAAACCTGTATCTACCGTAAGGAATCTTTAAGCCCTGAAAAAGAGAATAAAATTAACTCAAATACCCCTGCTGTATTAATTTTTTTCTTCTTATTGATTGGTTGGGTTAAGGGGTGTAAAAAAATTGTCGGCTAACAAAGGGGCATTTAAAACTGCATGTCACCACTTTCGATGACAATCAAGAATTTTTAAACCCCAAAATAGGGTTAAAGCAACTGAGAAAATTTCTCAGCACCCTTTAGTTAAGTAAACTCATTCATGGTTCATGGATTAGTGTTCCCTTTTATTTTCATCTGTTTTTTTTTCCTACCAACGACTTTTTTTTTGCTTAACAACTTTGAAGATATATTTTGTGGAAGCTTTTTGGTTTCAAGGTACATTTTAAACATTGAATACAGATAAGACAGAGCGGAAATATTTTTGGGAACCTTCTCCAGGAGGCCCGGTCACAGACCGGGCCCGGGGGGCGTTGACCCCGGGGGCTTCTCCAGGGAAATCCAGGGAAAGAGGGTTCTCTCAGCCTCCACCCCCTCAGTCCCCGTCCTCTGAGGGGACTTAGCCCTCTCCGAAAGGCTTTGGACTCTTCTTTCCTCGCAAATACATTTTAAAAAATCACTTTTCATACCCTAGCGTCACGAGGCTGTTTTTCCCACCTTTCTAAGTTCTTTATGACACACAATGAGGGTTAAATCAAAAAAATTACTGTTTTCCATACAAGAAAATTTAAAAAAACCTGTGCCCCACTTTATTTTCAAATTTGGGCCCGTTAGGAAATTTTAGCTTAGTAATAACAAGATCACCCTCTTGTAAAAATTTTCTGTTGCAATGTTAGCAGGAAGAGTATAAAACCCGAGTTCAGCTATCCTTTTTGGGACGATGAGGGGAGGCAACCCGCATGGTCGGGCCTGGGGTTTTTTTCAAGGAAAAAGATGAGAGTGTGTTCACAAGGACCAGCCCCCTTATTGTTAAAAAAAAAAAAGGGGCAGTAGGACCCGTGCGTCCTTGACATTAGTTCATCCGCAATCCAGGAAACTAAGAAAGTTAGACTAGTTTCCTTATAAGAATCAGGAAATTCACGGTAGAACTAATCTGTGTGTTATTTGCGTCTCCATGTTCCCCTGCTGTGAAAATACTTAATACTATGAACAAATGATAAAACTGAAAAAGGTTAAGGGGCAACTGGGATTGCAAGGTTGCAACGAAAATTCCTGCAATCTATTACTCTAACCAAAACTTTGTATTTTGACTAATTGCTTTAGTGTGAATTTTCAGTAAATTTTACTGTAAAAAAACCCCAAGAGCCTATAAAAATCGGTGCCATTACCCGGGTACCCCCACAAAAAATCCAAACTTCAGTGAGAATCTAAAGTCATAATAACAAACAGACAAATAAAAAAGCACCATCATCTCTTGCTGGGACTTCAAAATCAACCTTGGCCCTACCCGATGATCAGACTGAAAGATTTATCAACAATAAGAACCCAACCCCCCTCATTCAACAATAAATAAAACCAAACCCCGACTGAGACAAATGCAAAACCATAATAGACCACATATGGACCCAAAATACTAGCCCCCCTTAAATCAGGGGTACTCACAGACAGCACTACTGACCACTACCCCAACCCTTCCCCTTTAACAAACATGTAAGCCACCCCTCGATACAAAAAAGTTTCATTTAGACTCCAAAGACGGGGCCTCAATAAAGGGAAATTTTACAGCCCAAGACTGTTGAAATGGCCTCAGAATTCTCCCAAAGCCAATGAATTGACATTGGACAGACATTTTTCTTTAAAAATACTTGGACTATACAACAAACATTTCCTATTAAAAAAGAAAATAATCCGAATAAACGGGTTGGTTACCCATGGCTAACCCGCAGCATTTTGAAATCCTTGATAAGAAACACCAATATGAAAAGCAATTAAAACAGGCTTTTAAAAACAAAGATATTCTTAAACACTATTCATCAGTTCTCACCAAATTAATAAAGAAAGCCCAAAAAATATGCTACCCAGCAGATTCACTGACAAAGAGGAGATATAAAAAAGACCTGGGGAAAAAACTCTTCAGATTCTGGGGGCCCCCAAAATAAAAAAAAAAGAAAATTTTCCCAAAATAAACCCAAAAACACAAACATCCCCTGATACAGCTAACAAAATAACCCATTCTTTTCAAAATAGGATCTAATCTCGCCATAAAACCCCACTCCCAATGCCCTCCCGGGGGCCCTACCAGAGGGAATTTTCCAAAAATTCCTTCTGTCTTGACCATGACCCACCGAAGCCCGCGTCATAAAGTCATTTAAAAAAAACTCAGGAACTGTCTCACGTCCCACCATTATTGTCAGTGACCCCATGCCTTTCGCATGCATTACTTTTTTTTTTTAACAATCACTAGAAACTACACTTTCCCGACACTACTCAAGACGCAAGGGTTACCCCCAAAATAAAGGGGTGCCCCACAACGTAAAAAACTTGGGCCAATACAAACTTACCATTGCTACCAAAATCTTTGAGAAACTCTGCACAGGAGACTGTATTTTTTATAACACACAAAAAAACCCAAACCCCTGCCAATTGGTTTTCGGGAAAAAAAAAATCAAATGATCAATCATAAAAATGCTAGATCGCTTTAAACAGCTTTGGGAAAATAAAGAATATCCGCTAAATTTTTATTGACCTAAAAAACGTTTGACACAGTAGCCACGGCACCACCCCACAAATTGACCACTAGTATAAAAGCCATCGTTGCATATTTTAAATCCTACCTTTCTAATGGGTATCAGTATGCCCCATTAAAACCAACCTCATCAATACGGCCACTTGATACTGGAGTTCCGGGGGAAGGCCGGGATCCCCCTTTTCCCTCATTTACATCAATGTCTTCCAAACTACCCCCAAACACCTCAAACCCATTCTTTTTGCTCACCAACTTTTGTCATCCCCCCCAAATTTTGCCACCCTAAACACCATTGTTAACGGGACCCTTTCAAAATACGTTTGGATGACAGCTTTTAAAACTTAACTTAACATGAAAAAACCAAAATTATTTTTGGTAGCAGAGGGTGTTGCGCAACTTAACATTAAATCGACGCACTCTAATTGCCAGAATATTGGGGCAAATTTCCCTTTGGGCCTTACCTCGACAATACCTAAATTTCAGCCCCAAATACCCAAAACACAAACAAAAAAAAATATAAAAACGGTGGGGATCCTCTCCAAAGATACGATAAAGTACCACAAACTGCCCTTTCTCACATATACCTTTCCACTTAAATATTCTACCCCCCTATCTATCTGTGCTTGGGGTTAAACAGCAGAAACACACCAAAAGCCAATAAAACCCAACAAAAAGCCGCGAAGAATTTCACAAAATCCCATCCCTGGCAAACCCCCCCCCCCCCTCTTCATAAAACTAAACTTACTCCCGTTCGTACACCCACACTTACACGGGGAAAATCTATATCTACAGACCTAAATTTTCAATTTTAACCTTGACCAAAATGCTTTTGATAATTGTGACAGAACCACAGACATAACAACAACACAAACATCTCTATGACTTTCCCCCGTGTTCGACAAATGTTTTTTCAAAGAAGGGAACCCCCTACCTGAAAACTTTAAAAATGCGACACATTCACCTTTCAAAACTACAGATAGAAAAATCTCCCCACCCCCCCAACAACTAACTACATGATAACCCCCTGGTGCATAAAAACACTCCCTAACCCCCTGACTATAAACCCCGAAATACAATCTTAATTTAAAATAATAAACCAACTTAAAAAAATTGTTGTACGCCAATAAGCACCTTTATTGTGCCAAAAACAAAAGTATTCACATTCTAAAATCACAAATTTGATGTAGTCACTTCCTTAATACCATAATCTGTAAGGTTTAATGTTAAGATTTAAACTTGTCTGCTCGAAAAAGTACCGGGCTGGTGTCCTATGGCCCCCCTATAATTAGTATTTTTTAACATGTAAACCCCACAATACCCAAAACCTGTAAAACCCCCCATTGAACCCTTATAGAGAAAACTTGAATTGAATTGAATTGAATAGGGCAAACAGGGAATATTCCCCGAGACACTAAAGTCTTTATCAAGCACGATATTTTCTTAATGGGATTCAATTGCATAAGCCACAAACACAACAAGGGAACTTAATCTTTGTAATCCAGTTATGAAAGTAGTCCATCGGCAACAAAAGGTTATTAAGGTGTCCTATTTCAGGGTGTTATCCATGGCTTTAAGCCCCAAACCAAGTGAGTAACACAACATTTTAAAAGAATGAAATGCGAGATATATCCCTCCTTGGGGCAAATTTATATAAACACTTGTTAATCTCACCACATGGAGCTGGAAAGGTACCCCAAAGGGGTGGGGCCCGGGGGACACATGCTGTTGCAGTAAGTAACGATTGCTTTTTTTGTTCATGCAGGAAAGAACTTATCTAACCCGTTTTTTATAAATTTGGTCCTTTAAAAAACCGGGTAGGGCCACACATGGTCCAAGAACTTGTAATTTACAATAATAAAGAAATTTTGGTCCCTCAAAAAATTGCAAAAACTGGAGTCTTTACAAAATATTTTAGTTACTGCAAAAATATCAAAAGAAGCGAGTTGGGGCAGATCTTTTATCATGTTGTTCTCATCTATGTCATTTATTTAAATTTTGAAAAACAAGGGGCCCAAAATGACCCCTGTGGGAAAAACCCCTTTGACTGCCACCATTTTGTTTTCCCCATTTTACAAAATCCTGCCCACCCATTGTCAACCCTGCCCCTACCCCCGGAAAAAAAATTTTTCCTCCAAACTGTAGCGTAAGTTTTCTCAAAAACCCATGATTGGAACTCTATTTAAACCCTTTCTGAAGCCTATTTAAAAAAAAAATTATATTCAATACCAAAGATCTTCCCCTGAAAAATCTCATGAAAAAAGTTATAAATTCTAAACAGGAATGCCCCTTTGAAAACCTGCTGAAGTTCAATTTTTGTTTTTTAAGATGCTACAAATTTCTTTGGCAAATATGATTCAAAAAAATTTTCCAACATGGCGGTAAGTTATTGGGGTTTTAAATTTGAAGTAAGGACCTGTCCCTGCCCTGTAAATAGGTAAAATTCATTTTCACTTGTCTGGCACTTGTCAGTAGATCATATATTGAAAAAATTAGCCAAAGTGTGCTAAGTTCCCCTTTCCATTCCTTTAAATCATTGCCCAAAATTCATCAGGGCTTAGGGTTTGTTTGGTTTTAATTTTTCTATTTTTCTGGGGCCATGTCATATTCCTAAAAAGGGCATAGTTTATTCGCCGTTGACCTGAGCAAATGCGGGCGTGTGACTCTGCCCTTCTGGCCTTGGAGGGTTTAAATTTTTCAAAAACATGGCGCAGTCTGGGGAAAAGGGCGTTTGCACAGGGTGTGCATTGAATTATTGCGTGGTGCGATAACGCCCAGCGCACAATTTCTTTTACCGCAAATTACCGTACCCCTATGGTGTTGGGAAAATCAAAAAACTTTTTAGGGTGTGCACAAATGGTGCCTTCGATTTTCGTAAAAGCTCAGATCCTGGAGGTATAAAAGGGCTGGTTTGAAAAAGTCCCAGGACAGGAGCGTGGACTTAATTCAGCGAAAGTGTTCGCCTCATCGGTATCTAAGCTTACACGGGGTGTGAAAGCCCGAAAGTGCCTTTGAGGCGACGAGACTGTCTGCGGTATGTTTTTGAACAGTATGGCCCTTCACCGGTATGGTGGTAAATGGAGGGATGGGGCGTATGCCGGTTCCCCGGAGGGTTTTCTTTCCGATCAAGATGGCGTTGGGGATGCCATCCCATCTTACTTCATCTGGAAGCTTTTGGGGACACAGGTAAGGTTGTACTACGCGGGCAGCAAAAGACTTTTAGGTTATTGGTGCATATGACCTATGGGGCCCCGTGTGGGAGATGGACGGAGAAAAAGGACCTAGGTTTAGAGGTGAAAGAGCCAAAACCAGAGGGGGGGGTATGCGTTAGTCCCTGTCCTAAAAATTTGGCCTTCTGGGTGGGAATTGGGCGTGAGCTCCCCGGGTTTGGGTACAGGCCATCACGTCACAGTTGTGGAAGTGAGGCATCTGCCAGGGAACGGGAAGACGGCAATTGGGTGACGTGCGGGTAGGGGAAAGGGCCTAGGGTTTAACGTGCAGGAAAAACCCTTTTGAGAAGGGTTTGCTGAGGAAAACTTGAGATGGTGGGGTACTGTTCAGATTGAAATACAACTTGGAGAGGGCGAACATGGCGAGACTCGCCAGGAGTGGTGGAAGTGATTGAGGTGAGCTAGATTAGGGGGAGGCACCAGGGGAGTTGGAAAGGGATGCGATGTGTCAACCTTTAAGAGGGCGGCGACATATTTGACTTGATGAGTTTTGACCCCGGCAAAGACCGGGGAAAAAGCCAGGGGTTGTGTTGTGCGTGGGACACTAAAGGTAGCCTGGTCAGGGTTGGAAAAGGGGGAACCCACCAGGGGGGGCAGGGGAGAGAAAGTGGACGAAGCAACACACGAAAGGTGTCAGTGAAAGGTGAAAAGGGGGAGGGGGTGAATACATAAGTATTTTTGGGTGCATGACAGTGAATATTAATGGTTTGGGGTGGAGTGAGAAGCGTTGTGGGTAAAGGGATTTTTAAGACGTTTGCTATGACATTGTTTTTGTGCAAACAAAATTTTTCAAGCTGGGAAAGGAATTGGAGGTGGTGGGTACGAGTGTTTGTGATGTATTCGGGGGAAAAAGGGGAGGGGTGGGAATCCTGTCCGAGAGAGAGCCCTTTTGTTGTTCTTAGGGGGAAAGGGGGGGGGGTCGTGTGTTAAAATAGAGGGGGTGGAGAGGTGAGCGGTGGCAGAAATTTGTTTATGTCCGGGCTGGAATGATGTAAGGGTAAAGAATAAAATTTTTGAATAACGTATTGGTTTTTTTTTGGGGGTCTTTTTCCCTCGTGCAATTTTGGGGCGACGGAAACTGTGTGGTGCGCAGGAAGGATGTGGAACCGAGAGGGGAAGGGTGTTTTTTGGCATTTTGGGGGGATTATTGAGAGGGTGGGATTGAGGGATAAGTTGATGGGGGGGATTGGAGAAGAGCCACTTTCAAAAAAGGGGATATGCTGCACGATTGATTTGTATGTGACAAGGGGGTGGTGGGGGGTGACGGGGGTGCAACGGTGAATGCGTTTTTTCAGATCAAGGGCGGTTTTTTCTGTTTTAAAAATTGGGAGGTTTGCCAAAAGAGAATTTGGGGTAGGGAAAGCAAATGTACGATACGGGTGAGGGGATGGAGGAGGGGATTTTGAAAGTTTGTGGGAGGACTTTGGGGGGGGGGGGGTAAGATGCAAGCGATTTTTTGGGGTGTGGGAGGGGGTTGCAAAGACGGGGCAGCAATCTATGTGCAAGGGGAAGAATGGGCATGGATGAATTTGGGCTTCAACATTTTAGAGGGGCGGTTGGGGGGTTTGTTATCAGAGGGGTGCTGTAAAGGTTTGTACCAAGGGGGAAATTAAAAAATTAAAGGGCAGAAAAGGGATATGCACAATGAGAATTTTTTTTAGGCAGGGGTGAAAGGGTGGGTTAAGGAGGCGTTTTGGGGTTGAAGGGTCAGCCGGTTTTACGGGGTCGCGGAGACGCGGGTTTTGGGCAATGAAATTTAAAAGGGGTATACACGGGGACTTAGGGGGGTATACAAAGGGGTCAGGATTGAAAACTATGAGGGTAGAGTGGTTTTATGGATGTTGGTTTGGAAAATTTTGAGGGGGGGGAGTAAAACGGTGAGGTTTAGAGATTGGGGGAGAATGTATCTTTGTCTGAGTGGAAGTGATGTATGGCTTTTGGGTGGGGTATTGAAGAGGGGGGAGGTAGGAGAGTTTTGGAGAAATGGCGAGAGGTAAAGCGCCAGGTATAGAGGGGTTTACCTTGGAATTCTTGTGAAAATTGGAGTGTGTTGGGGTTTTTATTTTTTAGTGAACCTTTAAAAGTGATGAAATGGGGGGAGGAGGGCGAGTTGCAGGTACTGCAGTGAGTATTGTTTCCCAAAAGGGGGGAAGGCCCTATACATTTCAGAACTCAGGGCGTTTCTTTTGTTATGGCTGATTAAAAAGATATTCGAAAAAAAATTTTTGGGGAAAAAAGGGCTGAAGTGCGTGATAGATAGAGTTTGTTGCGGAGGTCATATGGGGTCCCGGAAGGAGGTAGGGGGAATGGAATAATAAAAATTTTGTGGAAAGTATGGAGGGGGAGAAGAAAGGGGGGGAAGGTGTTTAGCATTGGTTGGCAGGCTGGGTTGATTGCTTAGAACAAAGGCACTGTGGATATCTTACGGAGGCGGGGTTTTGGGGAAGAGAGGGTACTTTGGATTGGACTTTGTATAATAGGGTAGGTGAAACGGTGCAGGTGAATGGGAAATTGGTGAGGGGTTTAAAGGGGTTAGGGGCAAAGGCGGGGTTGTCCTCGTCAAAATGTTGTTTGCTTGTATACAACCCTTTTTATGGGGCAGTGGGGCGATGTTTAGGGGTGGTACGGGGTGGGGAAGGGTGGGATGGGAATTAGGGTATGGATGATACAAAATTCTAATGACAGGGAGGAAAGTTTACATGAGGTGGAGGAGTAATTGGGGGTTTTGAAGGTGTTACATTTTAAAAAGTGAAGTGGAGAATTCGAAATTATTGGTCTTAGGGAAGGGGGTGGGGAGGGCGCGATGGGAAACAGCTGGGGTTGGGTTTGTGTGGGGGGGGTTTGACAAAGGTGTGGGGGATAATTTATAGGGGAATGCCGGGGAGGCACGGATGTTTAAATTTCTGGGGGGGCAGTGGTAGGTTGGGGGGTAGGTTAAATTTTGAGACCCTTGCATTGCGATACATCAACGTGTAATAGTGGTGAAGTGATGTTATTAGTAGGCGGCATGTGGCAGCAGTTATCCGTTGGCAGGCCCGGGACATTAATAGAATGCTAAAAAAGGTTTTTCGATATATTGGGGTTCTGGGTTTTACTGGTTTGGGGTTAGGAGGTTTTTAGCTCCCGGTCGCAAAGGGGGATTGGGTTTAATAAATATAAGTTTAAAGGGTTAAGTGAAAAATTTTGAAGAGGGGGGGTTTCCAGGGGAAAAGGTCTTTGTGGGAAGGGTGGCAAATTATATGAGGAGGACGAAGGGGGTGGGTAGGTCAGAGAAAAGAGTGTGAGGGGTGTGCGGGGTTTTTATGTATGTTAGGATCCGTCAGGAACGGGTGGTTTCTGGAGCGTGCTGTAGGGGTGGGGTGATTGCAAATTTGAGGGCTATCCCCAAAAGTATGCATGGGGAGACATTTGGGGTAAGGTTGGGGTTGGTGGAAAGACCAAATGAGAGGGGTAATTTTTTCGTTCCTTCAGGGAAAATTGCCGTCGGTGTGGTGCTTGGGGGAGAGGGTTTTTGGTGGGGGACGTATGTAGGGTGTGTGGGGAAGGGAACAGCTTTTCATGTAAATATTTTTGTAAAAATTTGGGGTGTTACGGGAGTGGATGGGTGGGATTTTGGGGGGTGGGGGGGGGAGGGATATCGGGATTAAGGGCATTGAGTTAGATGGGGAGGGGTGGAAGAGTCTGTTTCAGCGTGCTTGGTCTACATCAGAAGGGTTTTGTTTTCGTTCATGGGCCAGAGGGGGAAGGGGATTTTGGGTGGGGCGAAAGAAGGTATTGGCGCAACAATGTCAAAACACTTGTCGTAATAGGGGGATATTGGAAGTAGATGGGAAAGGCTTTTCCTGGGATATCAAGTTGAATGTCAGAGGTTTGTTGGCGGGAAGGGAAAAAAAAAAAAAAAAAAAAAAAAGGGGGGGGGTGTTTGGATTTCAGGGGGTTTACGGGGCCCTTCAGGATTTGGGAATTATGAGGAGTTTTCCCTGTATGGGTGTGAAATGGCAAGGTAGTTTTTGGAGTGTGTTTTAAGTAAGTTTGTGTGGTTTTGTAAGGAAAAGTTAAGATTTTTTTGGATATGGGGAAAAGAGCAATATTTGTGTCATGTGAAAGTTTTACGGTCAATCAGAAAAGGATAGTGTATGTTATGGTAAGTTAAATTTGGGATATGTTTTGGGTGTATTATCAGGGGGTGGTTGTATTAAGCAAGGGACATTTAGGGCTTATAAATTTCTGTGTACCAAATGTATCTAAAAATGAGATAATGTAATTGGGGTTTTTATCATACATCAAGTGTATATAGCAGTATTAAAGAGAATTTCATGTACTCAGTTGGGTTTTTTTATTGGTATTCGGGAGTTCAAAGAATTTATTGACGAGTGAGGGTATATAGGATGTGTTATGTTACAATGTGTTAAATAGGGTTTTGGGTGGTGAGGCAAAAAAAGCTGCGTTCTTTAGAATAGAAATACTTTTTAAGTTAATGTTTTTTATAATGATATGTATATTTCATAAAATTTGGGAAATTTGTTACTTAAAACTGGAAATTATATTTAAAAATATTACTAAATATACGTGATTGTGTAAGTTCGCAGTGGGAGAATTAGTGTATGGGGTGAGGGGGGATGATGTAGTGTATGGAGTGAGGGGGGATGAAAGTATGTATGGACGTGGGTGGGATGAAATTTTGTATGGGGCTGAGGTGGGATGAAGAGTGTATGGAGTGAGGTGGGTGAAAGTTGTGTAGGATGGGGGATGAAAGTATGTATGGGGTGAGGTGGGTTTAATGAGTGTTTGGACGTGAGGGGGGATGAAATGTAGTGTATGGCGTGGGTGGGATGAAGTAGTGTATGGGGCGTAGGGGGATAATGTAGGGTATGGAGGAGGGGGGATAATGAGTGTATGGACTGAGGTGGGATGAATGTAGTGTATGGACGTGAGGGGGGGAATTGTGTAGGGGCTGAGGTGGGATAATGGGTTTTATGGACTGAGGTGGGAGAAAGAATGTATGGAGGAGGTGGGATGAATGTAGTGTTGGCGTGAGGTGGGGTGAAAGTAGTTAGGACGTGGGTGGGATGAATGTAGTGTATGGGCGTGAGGTGGGATGAATGTAGGATGGACGTGAGGGGGATGAATGTAGGTATGGAGTGAGGTGGGATGAAGTAGTGTTGGACGTGAGGTGGGATGAATGTAGTGTATGGCGTAGGTGGGATGAATGTAGTGTATGGCGTGAGGGGGGATGAATGTAGTGTTGGACGTGAGGTGGAAATGTAGTTAGGGGCGGAGGTGGGGTGAATGTGTGTATGGAGTGAGGTGGGGTAATGTAGTGTATGGACGTGAGGTGGGAGAATGTAGTGTTTGACGTGGGTGGGATGAATGTATGTATGGACGTGAGGTGGGTTGAAGTGTGTATGGGCGTGAGGGGATGAAAGTAGTGTATGGAGTAGGTGGATGAATGTAGTGTATGGGCGTGAGGTGGGTTTAATGTAGTGTATGGACGGAGTGGGTGAATGTGTTATGGACGTGAGGTGGGATGAATGTATGTATGGAAAGTGAGGTGGGTTTAAAATTTGTGTATGGACGTAGGTGGGATAATGTAGTGTATGGGCGTGAGGTGGGTGAAAGTAGTGTATGGGCGTGAGGTGGGTGAATTAGTGTAAAGGACTGAGGGGGGTGAATGTAGTGTTGGACGGGGGTGGGAAGAATGAGTGTATGGGCGTGAGGGGGTGAATGTATGTATGGAGTGAGGTGGGTGAAGTATGTATGGACGTGAGGTGGGATGAATGTTTATGGACTGAGGTGGGATGAATGTAGTTAATTGGGGCTGAGGGTGGGATAAAGTGTGTATGGACGTGGGGGTGGGATGAATGTAGTGTATGGGCGTGAGGGGATGAATGTAGTTATGGAGTGAGGTGGGATGAATGTAGTGTAGGAGTGAGGTGGGATGAATGTAGTGTATGGAGGTGGGTGGGTGAATGTAGTGTTGGACGTGGGTGGGATGAATGGAAATGTTGGGGCTGAGGTGGGATGAAGTAGTGTATGGAGTGAGGTGGGATGAAGTGTGTATGGAGTGAGGTGGATGAATGTAGTGTATGGAGTGAGGTGGGATGAATTAGTGTATGGACTGAGGGGGATGAATGTAGTGTTGGACGTTTAGGTGGGGTGAATTAGGTTATGGGTGAGGGGGGAGAAGTAGTGTAGGAATGTGAGGGGGGATGAATTAGTTTTATGGGAATGATTGGGATGAAAAGTAGTGTATGAAGGAGGTGGGATGAAAGTAGTGTTGGAAGTGAGGTGGGATAATTATGTATGGGAAATGAGGTGGGGTGAATGTTTGTTGGAAATGAGGGGGATGAATGTAGTGTTTTTGGAAGTGAGGGGGATGAATTTGGGGATGGGGTGAGGTGGGATGAATGTATGTATGGACGTGATGGGGGAAATGGGGTAATGGGTAAGTGTTAAAGGGCGGAGGGTGGGATGAATGTAGTGTATGGAAGGAGGTGGGATGAATGTAGTGTATGGAAGTGAGGTGGATGAATGTAGTGTATGGGAAATGAGGTGGGGTGAATGTGTTA
Source organism: Cherax quadricarinatus (assembly GCF_026875155.1). Taxonomy (NCBI): domain Eukaryota; kingdom Metazoa; phylum Arthropoda; class Malacostraca; order Decapoda; family Parastacidae; genus Cherax; species Cherax quadricarinatus. The sequence goes on from NC_069399.1 coordinate 40,870,087, forward strand.
GGAAGGAGGTGGGATGAATGTATTATGGACGTGAGGTGGGAGAAAGTAGTGTTGGGGAATGAGGGGGGGATGAATGTGTGTATGAATGAGGTGGGAGAAAGTAGTGTTGGAAAGTGAGGTGGATAATGTAGTGTAGGGAAGTGAGGGTTGGGATGATTTTTGTATGGGAAATGAGGTGGGGGTGAATGTAGTGTATGAATGGGGTGGGATGAAAGTAGTGTTGGAAGTGGGTGGTGAATCATTTGTTATATATACTGTTTTTATTTTTTTTGGGTGAGGTGTGGGGATTGTTATTTTCTAAACCTTTTAATTTTTTTTTTGTAATTATTTAGGTGTTACGTATTATGATTTGATTGAAGTTTAAAAACAAAAAAATAATTTTGTTAAAAAAATTTTTGGATAAATTTAGAAAGTCTTCGTAAATACAGTTTTATGTAAAAATTTAATACCTTTACATTCTTTGGGTTAATTGCATATTTGTTTATGGCTGCAATTTTGGGATGTAATAAAACCCCCCCGTAATTAAGCTGTGGGCTGTCTTTAGTTTAGTTCTTATTATAAGTTTTGCTACGGTAGGGAAGTGGAGTTTTCTTTTTTATTAAAGGATACGTTTATTTCTTTAATTGTCTACGTATAACATGTATTTGGGGTTTTTTCAAAAATATAAAAAAAAAAATGGGATATTGTCATCGTCTTGTTTTTACATAATTTTTTTTTTTCTGGAATCCCTGGTATTTCCTGATAAAAACTGGGGGAAGAGTATTGAAAAATTCCACTTTTACCTTTCATGTCAGTGATCTCCTGAGTTTCTCTTAGTGGGCCAAACTTCCTTTAAAACTTCTTTTGTATACCAAAAGAAACCCCTTTTTGGGTTAGTTTTTCGAATTCCGCTTTTATATTTTATCCTCAAATCCCTTTTTTTTTTTTCTTATTCCTTTTTTTTTTTTTTTCTCTTTAATTGTTTTTTTGATTTCTTAACTTTAATTAATATATTGTTTCTTAAAGCTGAGTTTAGTGGGCATTGTGATCATATCTGTCCTAAACGCTCTCGAGTTAGCGTGGGGTGTTACCAAGCACCATGGCTTGTTGTAGTGTTTTAGAATCTCAAGTTCAGGTGTTGAAGAAGGAGGTTCTACTTCTTCAGGAGGAAAATAGGAGGCTGAAGCTTCACCTAGATGAATTTGGGAGTGAGTGTGAGAAGGATTTAGCTGGTAAGGAGGAAATGGTCACCAGCAGTGAGAGTGGCAGCTGCTTTAAGTGGCAAGTGATTCACAGTTCAGGAAGAAGGAAGGTAAGGAGGGTTAACAGAGAAGATGAGAAGGTAGGAAATCGATTATCTGTTCTCCAGGATGAGTGTACTTCAGTGGTTAGTGAGGTTGAAGGTACCACTGATTCCTCTGCTAATCAAGGTAAGAATGTTTTAATTGTAGGAGATTCACAGGTAAGATATATGGACCGTGCTTTTTGTAACAGAGATAGAAAGGTCAGAGAGAGTGTGTGCCTTCCAGGAGCTGGCGTTGGTGACATAGTCAGAAGGTTGGATAATATTATGTTAGGTAATGGGAACAAGCCCATTATCTGTCTTAGTGCTGAGGGTAATGACATTGAGAAGGGCAGCAGACAGGAGCTGCTGGATAAGTACATGTCAGCCATAGAAGTAGTCAGGTCTAAGGGAGGGATCTCAGTCATATGTAGCGTCTTGCCTAGAAAGGGAGTGGGTAATGAATGGATATCTATGGCAATTGGTATAAATTGCTGGCTAGACAGGTACTGCAAGGAACTTGCAATCCCATTCACTGATAACTGGGACATATTCTATGGCAAACGTGATATGTATGCAAGGGATGGGGTTCATCTCTCTGGGAATGGAGTGGTTGCATTAGCCAATTCAATTGAAGGGGTAATTGATGACTTGTCAAGGTGTTTAAACTGATAGATTATAGAGGTATGGGTGTTTGTGGGAAACAATCAGGCTGCAGTTTTAGGGTTGAAAGCAGCAGATATTACCAGAATACACTGGATATGTTTAAAAGACAATATTCAAAATAAAATTTGCTAGTAAGGCAAATCAATTGATCAACGAACAAAGAGAGATAGTAGAGGGCAAAGAGTGACTAGCTATCTTAAGGTTTACTATACAAAGAGTGGGGTCTAAAAAATAAGATAGATGAGTAAGATTACTTGCAAGTGCAGATAGTATAGACATTTTTGGGTATAACAGAGACCTGGTTCAACCTGAAAGAGAGAGAAATGCCTTCTGAATGCAGGGTTCTAAACTTTTCCCGGACTGATAGGGTCAACAGGAAGGGTGGTGGAGTGGCGATTAAGATTAGAAACATCGAACACAGAATCTGTTTGGTTTACAGTTTCTCGAGGGTCGTGAACAAATTAAATTTAGGTGTGATTTATGGGGCCCCAACCTTGATAGGGAGTGCAGAAAGTTTTTATGGCGAATTCATAAGGCATCTAGATATGAAAATGTGCTAATGGGAGATTTTAACTTTAGACAAATTGATTGGAACAATATGACAGGAAATCTTGAGTCTAGTGACTTTCTTGATGAAGTTCAGGATTGCTTTTTAGAACAGTTTGTGACAGAACCAACTAGAAAAAACAATCTGCTTGACTTGGTTTTTCCCAACAAAGAATCACTAATTAATAATCTTGAGGTTAGTAATTGGAGAAAGTGATCATATATCACTTAGTTTCAATGTATCATGGAATTACTCAGATAACTGCAGTCAAATTTCTGTCCCAGACTTTTGCTTGGCCGATTTCATGGGACTGAAAAATTACCTGGGTGGGCTAAATTGGGATAACCTGACTATGGGTCTGGTAGGTGATCTTGGTTGCCAATATGACGTTTTTCAGAGCATAATTCTACCTGCCCAGACAACCTTTGTTCCGAGCAGGGAAATTAGATCTAACAAAAATGATCCCAAATGGTTGAACAATAGATTAAAACATCTCATTGGTCAAGAGAGAGGCATATACAGGCGTGTCAAAAGGTAGCAAAGGTATTCGAAGACTAACCCAAAAGGATTGTTTCAGGTATACAGAAGTAAGATTAGGGACAAGATAGGCCCACTTAAGAGTAACTCTTGTCAGATCGCTGACAGTGATAAGGAAATGTGTTAAATTTTCAATACTTACTTCCTCTCAGTTTTTACCCAGGAAAATAATAGCGAAATTCCTGAAATAATAGATTATGTAGAACAGGACGATAATAAACAATGTACGATTTGCAGTAACTAGTGACATGGTCCTCAGACAAATAGAGAAATTAAAACCTAACAAATCCCCAGGCCCTGATGAGCTGTTTGCAAGGGTGTTGAAGGAATGTAAAGAGGAACTTAGCATACCTTTGGCAAATCTTTTCAACATATCACTGCAATCTGGCATAGTGCCTGATAAGTGGAAAATGGCAAATGTAATACCTATTTACAAGGCAGGTGACAGGCCCTTGGCTTCGAACTATAGACCAATAAGCCTTACCTCCATAGTGGGAAAAATTTATGGAATTTTTTAATTGCCAAGAAATTTCGTTACCATTTTGATAGGCATAAATTGATTAATGAATCTCAACACGGTTTTACAAAGGGGCGTTCCTGTCTTACGAATTTACTAACTTTTTCACTAAGGTGTTTGAGGAGGTAGATCATTGAAATGAATATGATATTGTGTATATGGACTTCAGTAAGGCTTTCGATTGAGTTCCACATCAGAGGCTACTGAGGAAACTTAAGGCACACGGAATAGGAGGAGAAATTTTTTCCTGGGTAGAGGCATGGCTGACAAATAGGCAGCAGAGAGTTTGCGTAAATGGGGAGAAATCAGAAAGGCGGCACGTCACAAGTGGTGTTCTGCAGGTGTCAGTGTTGGGCCGGTTGTTGTTCACAATTTACATAAACTACACAGATGAGGGAATAAATAGTGACATAAGCAAATTTGCTGATGACACCAAAATAGGCCGTCCAATTCATTCTAATGAGGACACTAGAGCACTCCAGAATTGTTTGAATAGACTGTTGCAAGGTCGGAGAAGTGGCAGATGTAGTTTAATATAGATAAATGCAAAGTTCTAAATGTTGGACAGGAAAATAACCATGTCACATATAAACTAAATAATATAGATCTTAATACTACTGATTGCGAAAAGGATTTAGGAGTTCTAGTTAGCAGTAATCTTAAACCAAGACAACAGTGCATTAGTGTTCGCAATAAATCTAACAGAATCCTTGGTTTCATATCTAGAAGTATAAATAATAGAAGTCCTCAGGTTGTTCTTCAACTCTATATATCCTTGGTTAGGCCTCATTTAGATGATGCTGCACAGTTCTGGTCACCGTATTACAGAATGGATATAAATACACTGGAAAACGTACAGAGGAGGATGACAAAGTTGATCCCATGTATCAGAAATCTTCTCTATGAGGATAGACTGAGGGCCCTGAATCTGCACTCTCTCGAAAGGCGTAAATTAGGGAGGATATGGTTGAGGTGTGTAAATGGAAAACATGATTAAATGAATGGGATGTAAATAGTGTGCTGAAAATTTCCGGACAACACAGGACTCGTAGCAATGGTTTCAAGTTGGAAAAATTCAGATTCAGGAAGGATATATAGGAAAGCACTGGTTTGGTAGTAGAGTTTTGGATGAGTGGAACAAACTCCACAGTACAGTTATAGAGGCTAAAACGTTGTGTAGTTTTAAAAATAGGTTAGATAAATACATGAGTGGGTGTGGGTGGGTGTGAGTTGGACCTGACTAGCTTGTGCTACTAGGTCTGATGCCGTGCTCCTTCCTTAAGTGGAAGTGACCTGACTAGGTGGGTCATCGGGCTAATCTGGGGGTGACATGACCTGCTTTGCATGGGTCAGAAGGCCTGCTGCAGCGTTCCTTCTTTCTTGTGTTCTTATGTTGTTATGTTTGACCTAATTTCCCTACTCAGGACAAAAATCGTCTGTGCAGCTAGAACTATGCTCTGAAATATGTCATACTGGCAACCAATCCTACCTACCAGACCCATAGTAAGGTCATTCCAATTTAGCCCACCCAGGTAATTTTTCAGTCCCATGAAGTCTACCAAGGGGAAATCTGGGACAGCGACTTGATTGCAGTTATCTTGGTAATTCCAAGATATATTGAAACTAAGTGATTTGTGATCGCTTTCCTCTAGCTCATCATTAACCTCAAGATTACTAACTAGTGATTCTTTGTTGGCAAGAACCAAGTCAAGCAGGTTGTTTCCTCTAGTTGTTTTAAAAAGCAATCCTGAACCGTATCAAGAAAATCACTTGACTCAAGATTGCCTGTCATATTGTTCCAATTAATTTGTCTAAAGTTAAAATCTCCCATTAGCACAACATTTTCATATCTAGATGCCTTATAAATTTCGTCGCATTGCAGCTTACTGCACTCCCTATCAAAGTTTGGGGCCTATAAATTACACCCAAAATTAATTTTTCACGATCTTCGAGAAACTGAAGCCAAACAGATTCTGTGTCAAATGTTTCTAATCTTACATCTTGTCTAACACAAACAATTTAAATTATCTTTGACATACATCGCCACCCCACCACCCTTCCTGTTGACCCTATCAATATGGAACAGTTTATAACCCTGTATGCTGCATTCAGAAGGCATTTATCTATCTTTCAAGTTGATCCAGGTCTCTGTTATAGCAATATCATCTATATTATTTGCACTTTCAAGTAATCTTAGCTCATCTATCTTATTTCTTATACTCCTTCTATTTGTATAGTAAACCTTAAGGGAGCTAATCACTCGTTGCCCTCTACTATCTCCTTTTGTTTGTCGAGCAATTGTTTTGTTTTTACTAGCAACTGTATTTCGAAAATTGTCTTTTAAACATATCACTGGGGTATCCTGGTAATATCCGTTGTTTTCAGTCATAATGCTGCAGCCTGACTGTTTCCCACAAACACCCATACCTCTATAGTCTATCAGTTTAAATTCCAAGATCAAGCCGCTGCTGATATGTCATTCAGACAACCCCAGAGCCTATAAGTCGCATAAGATTCTGAAAGAAAAACTGGACGTTATGTGGAGGGAAAACCCGAAGGCATGGGTCACCAGGCAGTTCTTTGTGGGGTGGGTAAACCTGGTCTTTGGTCCTGCCCATAAGAAGTATCTCCAGGATAATAACCTACCCCTGCAAGCCCTTCTCGTCCTGAACAGTGCACCTGCTCACCCACTGAGCATCGCAGAGGACATAATCGAAGAGTTCAAGTATAGAAAGGCTCTCTATCTTCCACCCAACAACACCCCTATTCTGCAGCCCATGGACCAGCAGGTGATTTCTAATTTTAAGAAGCTCTTCATCAAGCACCTGTTCCGCCGCTGCTTTGACGTGACAAAGCACAAACTTGTCCCTTCAAGAGTTCTGGAAGGACTCCTATAACATCGTGGTATGCCTCAGAATTACAAATGTGGCCTGGCAGGGTGTTACAAGGAGGACCTTGACCTCTGCATGGAAGAAGCTGTGGCCTGAGATTGTGTCCGACAAGGACTTTGAAGGATTCAAACCTGAAGCGTCAGTGTTGGAGGAGATTATGTCCCTTGGAAAGGTCATGGGCATGGAGGTGGATGAAGATATGAACGATCTCATCGAGAAGCACTCCGAAGAGTTGACGATGAAGGAGTTAGATGAACTACATAAGCAGCAGCATCAAGAGGTTTTGCAGGACATTCGTGCTATGGAGGCGCAAGATGCAGAGGAGTTTATCTTTACAGGTGAGATAAAGGGAATGCTGGGTATCCGGGAGGCATTATCAGACTTTACTGAAAGGAAACACCCAGAGAAAGCTTCAAGTGGTCGTGCACTGGAGCTATTTAATGACACTTGCATAACTCATTTCTGAAGCATTCTGAAAGGGAGGAAGAAACGAACCTCCTTGGACAGTTTTTTATTGAAATGCCCTGCAGTGTAAAAAGTGGAGAAAAATCCAAAAATCAGAGAACAGTAAAGTGACATAAAAATAACAATTGTAGGAGTTAAGTTCTGTGACAAAGTGAAGAATTAAGACTGTAGCAATTAAGAATAGCATTGAGAGTGTATCAATTAAGCAATTACGCGATAGAAAAAGGACGAAACGAAATGAACTCCTGACAGTATACACCACTGTGCCCAGCATCTCTTCTCCATCAACCTCTGCCAGCATCTCCTCTCCGCCATCATCCACCAATATTTCTTCTCCAAGGTAAATGCTGTAGTACATACTACATAATTTCTTTACATTGTTTTCCTTATGATGCTACGTAGTGATCTAATGCAGTCTGCCTCATAAGCACTCTGCTTTCTGTTACAATAAAAGCATGGGAAGGTATGTAGCCAGGAGCAGGAATGGCCACTGTGGTGGCCCTATAGACCCCAATGGCAACAATGGCTGCTGTGCCGCCACCACCAGCAGCCACATACGTAATGACGTAGTATTTTATTCATTCTAGTGTATACATCATGTTTCTATGTTTATTATGTCATATTAGATGAATTGTGATAGATAAATAAGTAGAGTTGATATTAGTGAAATACTGAAGTATTTTGTCGTGCCTGGAATTCCGCTGGAACAGATTAGTACCATTTCAATTAATTTAAATGAGGAAAATTGACTCAACATACGAGCAAATTGAGATACGAGTAAGGTCGTGGAATGGATTAAGCTCCTAAGCTGAGGTTCCACTGTAACTTGGGAGCGTGTGAAGATTTTATCCCAAGGAGCTAATACGAAGGGGCCTGTGTTCTCTTTGACTTAAGAAGGATAAGTGTGATGAGGCTAAAAATAAAAACAGTTGTTTCGTCTTTGTGTTTGTGATTTAGATTAATGAATGTCTGTCGTTGTAGGAGCGTGGTCCTCCATAGGTCAGTACCTGTGTGGAGGAGGGCGAAGGTTGCCACCCCCAGTAGGAAGGTCTTGGTGAGGACTCCGGTCATGGCTGCGGCAGGACACACTCTGACCAGGAAGACCACACGCCCACCACTGATATACTCAACCCACCTACCCACCACTGATATACCCCACCTGTGTTCCCAACACCCACCCATGTAACCGACCCATCTTCCATCCAACTCCCCTACTTTCCTCAACCCGTGTATCTTATCACCTCCAACATGAGTTATCTACATACCTTCCCACCACCCCCCTCTCTCCCAGCGACAACCCACCCATCCGCGACATCATCCACCTCTCCGTCCCAGAAGAGAAATCACCCATTTATTGTCAGCTGGACTGGAGTTAGTGACGTCAAGATAAGTACAAGTTCTTTCGTCTTTTATGCACGAGATTTGACGTCAAGTGAAGTAAAATTAGCTTTACCATCTTTGTGAAGTGAGAACTTTGATACAAGTTTTTGGTAGGGACCAGCAGCTCGTGCAGTTAACGTTGCATTGTTATAATTATTATAATCATGGGGAGAGCTAAACCCGTAGGGATTATACCGTGCCTGTGGGGGGATGGAAGGTATTCAGGCTCATTTCAGGGAACGGGAGCACATATTCAATTCCCTAGATCAAGAGCCCCTCACCAGCATCAAGGAACCTTCCTCGAGGGGTAACATTGCATACCAAAAATATCTGGGTCCTAACATGTACTAGAAAGAAGGGACTTCGGGTAGATGGAAGAGACGTATAGTAGTTGAAATGGATTTATAGTAAATGGAAAGGACTTATGATATGTTGTGTAAAGGCAGGATGGTGAGGAATCTCTTGCAGGACATATGAGCAACAACACCAGGTGCCAGAGTACAGAGGCAGGAGGACGGTGAACTGATTTCCCACTGAAGGTCATAATGTTTACATCTTCACTTGTGGGTACCAACCTTCGTAACACCTGACGGCAACACTCCACACGCTCTTTCTTAGCGTGAAAAATGCGAGTTGATATTTTTATATAAAAAACTAATCTGAGTTACAGCCTGTGGACTTCTCACGCCAAACAGAAATTAGACTTCTCATATCTAAAAAATTTAAGACTGAGCAAAGATGGGAAACAGTGAAGCCAGCAAAGAAAAAGATAAATAGATATGACAAAAGGAGTTCAGTGGGTAGCCGTCCACCTACTACTGCTAACCTCATATCCTTCCCATAGGCTTCCTCCTGAAAGGATCATTCTGCTTATAATAATAAATTACTGTAGATATTGTCGCAGTTGACGAAGCGAGCGCTGATGACAAAAGGACAGCATCAACAATGTGTCCATCTTATCCCTGTGGTGAGGTATGAGAGTTATTGCCTAGGGTGAGGGAAAGGGAAGTGCCACTCCCCTACAGAGTTCTTTCCTTACTAATAATCCAGCAACTTTACGGACATAAATGGTCGGGATATTTTCCCAATGACACAGAACGAATTATGAAAATGAAGCGTAGAACGCAAACAATTTACTTTAAAAAGTTTTGCTTTGCTTTGTGATTGATTTCAGTAATATGATGTTGAAGTGGTGATGACAGTAGGAAGTTGATACTGACAGTGCAAATTTGATAATGCCAGGCTAGGTATGTGTTTAGAGCGCCGTGTAACTCAACGATTCTGGAATACCTAGTTTGGTATTCAAGCACCAAGTAGCCTTGATTGCGTGGGTTGCTACTAGAGCACAAGACTGTCCTTTACTACCTGACTTGGCACCCGAACACCAGGCTGTCCTAGAATGCTTGGCTAGGTACTTCACCACCAGGCTGTCCTGGAATGCTTGGCTAGATAATTCACCATCAGGCTGTCCTGGAATGCTTGGCTAGGTACTTAACCACCAGGCTGTCCTGAAATGCTTGGCTAGGTACTTCACCACCAGGCTGTCCTGAAATGCTTGGCTAGATAATTCCCCATCAGGCTGTCCTGGAATGCTTGGCTAGGTACTTTACCACCAGACTGCCCTGGATGCCTGGTTTAGTGCCTTAGTACCAAGTTGCACTTGAAAGTCAATATCGGTATTTGAACAGATTTCGAGCCCTAAGTCCACCTTTTTGTTTATTCATTAACAGTCGTTAATTACGACTTATACTTGCTTGTGTGCGGTGGAACCAGCAAGTCGTGCTGGTTGCCACCACGATACCATACTCTGAAAACGTACCCTATTTCTCCTGTGCTTGCCCTTGCAACATGGCACAGCTCCTGATGATGCAATGAAAAGTGTGAAAGTACTTGAGCTAAAGATTTCCGCATCCCGTGGCTAGTCTTGCATTGTTAAGATAGCCTGTCTGCGATTGTTTTATATGTCATATAATTATTACAACAAAGGTAAGCATAAGTAACAGCAAAAATATAATCACTCAATTAATTGGGTTAATGAGAGATTTGAGGAAGTGGGCGTGTGGGAGAGGAATTCCATTTTGGTCCATTATTAGATATGAGGTTCTTAGGGTATATCAGTGGTTGTGGTGGGAAAATAGATGGGTGCTAGGAAGGTAGGTGGGTTATGGGAGGGTGTGTGGGGTATATCAGTTGTGGATGGTCGGTAGGTGGGTTGAGTATATCAGTGGTGGGTGTGTGGTCTCCCTAGCCACAGTGTGTCCTGCCACAGCCATGACCGGAGTCCTCACCAAGACCCTACTGCTGGGAGTGGCAACCCTCGCCCTCCTCCACACAGGTACTGACTTACAGAGGACCACACTGCTGCTGCTTGTGGCTCACATAGAAGCTTCATACTCTATTGAGAAAAGTCTGGTTGCTAGAACAGTGCATCTGTCATGCACCTGAAGAACGGAGGATCAAGCCTCCAATTTAAACCACATTAACCCGATATTCCCAAATCCATATAAATAGGATTCATATCAGTCTCTTATTCTGTGAAAAGCATTCTAATACTAAAATCTCTCCTAAATAATATTTGTTATCATAAGATGAATTCCTTTTGGAAGAGATTGGGGAAAGAAAGCAGTTTATCTCAGTACAGCTGCACAGCAGAAATATTACACGATATGTATCCAGGTTAATTTCTAATTCACAAATTAGGTTTCATCAAGATTCTTTGAGGTTATAAACTTTCCATCATTCTGTGAGCTTAGAAAAGAATTTCCAGAGATTTTCTTTCAATCACTGAAAGATAACGGTAGTAATTTCTTTAAACTGTTTCGTCTAAAAATGATTTGAAAAATGCTTACAGTGACGTACGTGTTTTTTGCGAATTAATGGGTCCTTCAGAGAGTGCATATATTGCGCACAGTGTCTCTGCTCTGAAACGGTTTAAAAAAAAAAAAAGATCCAGAAATTCTCAGAGTCAAATAATGTTGCAAATCTTTTCCTTCTTGTCAGTTTAAAAAAGAATTTAATTCAAAATAACTGATCATTTGCTTAAAATCAAAAAACGAATTCCATTGAACTATGAATCAGCAGGGAGACTGAGCTCTTCCATCTACACATCGGCCACATGCGCCTCACTCACGGATACCTCACAGACATACTCCTGGTACCCCGGTGCCGTCCCACGATGAATGTCGGGTTGCTTTGTCATCTCCCCATATCTTAATACGAGGATTCACTTCCAACATCTCTGACTTCCTCACTGAAAGTCCCACATTTGACGTAGACTCTCTCTCTCTTGGACTTTTTAGCAGAAACTAACTCATTGCCCTAATTGTGATGTAGATTTTCCTCTTACTCTCCCCTGCCCCCACTTACCCCAACCCATGCACACCCCTACCTCACACTCCCTCCTGTCCTTCATACATCCCTTCCTGAAGAGCTGTATGATCCATTCGGGTTTAGTGCTTAACTTGATTACATTATTATTATGATGATAATTATTATTGTCACGGATCAACAAAAACTAATATTTATTAATATTTATACTAAAATTTGAACAAAAATCTTAAAAGAGCCATTTGTTCATTTTAGTTAATTCTTGATGCTATGCCGCTGGACGGTCCAGTTTATTCTTAAGTCACTGAACTGAGCCGGAAACTTGTCACATCTACAAAATATTTGCGCAGAATCCTATCTTATTTAGTTTTCGTTATTTTTTCTTTCACTTTCAGTTGAGGAAAACATTTTACAAGGCCTTAAAAAATTATATTAAAATATCATATGTACCGATGCCAATCAATAAAGAGTGAGGTGCTCATTACACCTCCTGTGAGATGTAAGACAACATTGCTGCTCATGACAAGCGTGTTGGTCATAACCACAATATGGTCACAGTGGTGCCTATGCTAACCTTCCTATGGTGTACAAATATACCTAGTTGGACGAATCTTATTGCAGCCAGCTGGCCCAGTGGCTAGCGCGTCAGTCTGGAGTTTTGTGACTCTGATCGCGGGTTCCATCCCCTCCCGTGGTATGGGCGGAGATGGAAAACCAGTACAGAAATTTTATCACATTAAAACACGTTTCAACCGATATTTGACTGAAATCTTGAACAACAGCTAAGATTATTTCCTTAGTGTTTAATTAGGCGTCGTAAACAAAAACGACAGGCTTTCATGTATGTATGAATGTTATCCCGAAAGCCAGCCGTGTTTGCCCACAACCCACAACTGAAGACTCTAGAGGAAATGCTCTTTTTCGTCTTCAGTGAGATCAAAGGGAAAACTGTTTTTTGTCACCCTCTTTACTTTCCAAAATGGAAGACATATATTATATATATATATATATATATATATTATATTATATATATATTATATATATATATATTATATATATATATATATTATATATATATGGTATGGCAGGTATGGAGTAGGAGAATTGTAATTGTCCTCATTGTTATGTTCACCCATTCATTGTTCTCACGGTTATGTTGACCCACATTCCCAGTTCCTGTTCTCATTATAATGTTCACTCACAATCACTGCCCTCACCATTGAATTGACCCAGAATCACTGTTTTCAACTCCGCGTTGGCCCCCAGTGAAAGGTGCCGAGGAAGACAGGTGTGCCTGCATCACCTTAAAGAATGAGTGGGACGGCAACTATGATGCTGATTTCACAGCCTCTACTCTGGATCCCTTCCACTCGTATGAGATCATCCTCACCTTCGACCAACCCGTCGACTCACTCGACGTAAGTAGAGGTGACTATATGTACATATAAAACATACAAAATATATATAATATATTTATATATTATATATATTATATTTTATAATATATATATATAATTATATATATATATATAATTTATATATATATATATATATATTATATAAAATATATATATATATAATAAGATCACAGTAAACAGGTGATTTCAAAATATGCAAAAAAACCCACTCTGTTTTTGAGAGCTTTACGAATTTGTAGTCCTGAGTTCATAGATGAGGAAATATCCAAAATTTAATGAAATAGGTAATAATTTAAAATACCCAAGAAATGAATTGATAAATCTTTTAAAGTTGCTAGAAACACTTTTTATAATCCAAAAAGGGGCAACCAGCCTTATTCAACTAAAAATATGTTGGTTCTCCCTTCCCATAAAAAACTTGGTTGATATGCCTTCCCCTTCTTAAGACTTTTAATATTAAAGTTGTATTCCAAAATCTTGATACAGTAAAAAAACTTTTGATAAAGAATTCCCCCCAAAATCCCTGATGGATGTTCTATAAGATTCCTTGAAAAATTTTGCGATAAAGTTTATTACGCTCAAACGGGTAAAAATCTCGAACTAAGATTAAAACAACATAAATATAGCATTAGAACTGGAAAAGGGATTCCAATGCTCTATTTATTCATTTTAAAGAGATTTTAACCATCCAATTGATTTTCAAAAATTGAGAAAGTATATCAAGCAAGTCCATGGTCGACAGGAATATAATTGAATCTTGTTTCATAAAAAGCAGTTTTGACAATAATATGAATTTTTCCCTTTTGGGTTTATATAAATTAGATCCATTTAAAATTTAATAAATTTGGGAAGAATTTAATAATACACTGGACAAATAATTTTTAAATTTTCTTGGGTAGAATAGCTTGGGGTGAGTTGTGCAAAGGACCTTTCCAAGTTGGCTCGCCCCGCTCACGTGTTTAACCGTTGTGGATCTGATAGTGGGTGCTGCCGGACCCCTTTATAGCTTCCTTGGATGCTTCACTTTTCATAGTTCCTTGATAATGTGAGTAGTTCACGAAAGCGCTTGGAATTTCTTTTATTCTTTTAGAGTGGTTGTTTTTGCATATATATAATATATATATATTATATATATTATATTTTATATATATATATATTTTTATATATATATATAATTATATATATTATATATATATATATAAATATATATATATATATATATTTATATTATATATATAATATATATATAATATATATATAAAATATATATATTATATATATAAAATATATATATATATATAATATATATTATATAATATATATATATATATTATATATATATAATATATATAAATATATATATATATAAAATATATATATATATATTTTATATATTTAATTTATATGGAAGTACCACCTCTATGGCTGGAATGGGGACCCCTCATCCTCAGAGAAGACAATAAACGTACCTCGGGGAAAAAATCAAGGTTCTCCCAGGAGCTGTTTGAATATTTTCTTCTCCTACCACCACCTATATTTGATATTCTTTGTGGACATTTATTAATAAACAGAATACATTTACAGAAAAACATGAACATGAATACAATGGCACAATATGTCAAAGATCATGAATTTAATCCAGCTCCTCCGAGGCTGGACGAGAGCCAAGTATGCAGCCAGCATTTTCCCTCTGGTTGGCTACGCTGAGGCGCTGGAACATGAAAGTGGCTGCCCTTGGGTCCCTGGTGGTGTCGATGAGTCTGGAACCCAATTCTTTAAGGAAACGTTTGGCATTTTTTCCCCATGATCCCAAGGTCTCTGATCCCACTGGGAAAAATTGATACTGTTGGCTTATGTCCCTGTACTTGCTGATCTTGTACTCCCCCCTGGGTCAGCAGCTCCCCCTGTCGCCCCACACTGTGATTTATATAGGTTCAGCAGTGAGGACACACAGGTAAAGTCCCATGCTAAGAGCTTGCCATTCTTCCCAAGATAGATGGTGATATATATTTGTAAAAATATATATAAAATATATATATATTATATAATTATATATATATATATATATATATAATATATATATATTAAAATATATAAATATAATATATATAATATATAAAATATTTGGGGTAGGTTTAAAAAAAAGTAGTGTTAGAGTGTTCAGCAGAAGTTTGTTTGGGTTTCAGGAAAGTGGGTGCAGGAGGGAAGAGGAGCGATTGTGGAATGATGATGTAAAGAGAGTAGTAAGGAGAAAAAGTTAGCATATGAGAAGGTTTTACAAAATAGAAGTGATGCAAGGAGGGAAGAGTATATGGAAAAAAAGAGAGGGTTAAGAGAGTGGGGAAGCAATGTAAAAAGAGAGCAAATGAGAGAGTGGGGGAATGTTATCAACAAATTTTTTGAAAATAAGAAAAAGTTGTGGAGTAATACAAGTTAAGAAGCCTAGAACAAATGGATTTGTCAGTTAAAAATAGGGGAGGAAGTTATTAAATGAAGATTAGAGTATTGGGGAAAAGAGGGAATAATTTGAGGAATTTGTTAAATGTTGATGAAGATAGGGAAGCTGTGATTTTTGTGTATAGGGCAAGGAGGGAAAAAACATCTTGTAGGAGTGAGGAAGAGCCAGTTGTGAGTGTGGGGAAGTTTTGTGAGGCAGTAGGTAAAATGAAAGGGGGTAAGGCAGCCGGGATTGATGGATAAAGATAGAATATTAAAAGCAGGTGGGGATATAGTTTGGAGTGGTTGGTGCAATTATTTAATAAATGTATGGAAAAGGGTAAGGTACCTAGGGATTGGCAGAGAGCATGCATAGTTCTTTGTATAAAGGCAAAGGGGATAAAAGAGAGTGCAAAAATTTTAGGGAATAAGTCTTTGAGTATACCTGGTAAAGTGTAAGGTAGAGTTATAATTGAAAGAATTAAGAGTAAGACGGAGAAAGGATAGCCAGATGAACAAGGAGGCTTTAGGAAAGAGGGGGTGGGGGACCAGGTGTTTTACATGAAACATATAAGTGAATAGTATTTAGATAAGGCTAAAGAGGTCTTTGGGCATTTATGGATTTGGAAAAGGCATATGACAGGGTGGATAGGGGGGCAATGTGGCAGATGTTGCAAGTGTATGGTGTAGGAGGCAGGTTACTGAAAGCAGTGAAGAGTTTTTTACGAGGATAGTGAGGGTCAAGTTAGAGTATGTAGGAAAGAGGGGAAATTTTTTCCCAGTAAAAGTAGGCCTTAGACAGGGATGTGTGATGTCACCGTGGTTGTTAATGTATTTATAGATGGGGGTTTTAAGAGAAGTAAATGCGAGGTCTGGCAAGAGGTGTGGAGTTAAAAGAAAAAGAATCACACACAAAGTGGGAGTTTCACAGCCGCTCTTTGCTGATGACACTGTGCTCTTGGGAGATTCTGAAGAGAAGTTGCAAAAGATTGGTGGGTGAATTTGGGGAGGGTGTGCAAAAGAAGAAAATTAAAGGTGAATACAGGAAAGAGTAAGGTTATGAGGTAACAAAAAGATTAGGTGATGAAAGATTGAATATCAGATTGGAGGGAGAGAGTATGGAGGAGGTGAACGTATTCAGATATTTGGGAGTGGACGTGTCAGCGGATGGGTCTATGAAAGATGAGGGGAATCATAGAATTGATGAGGGAAAAAGAGTGAGTGGTGCACTTAGGAGTCTGTGGAGACAAAGAACTTTGCCCCTTGGAGGCAAAGAGGGGAATGTATGAGAGTATAGGTTTACCAACGCTCTTATAGGGGTGTGAAGCGTGGTGATGAATGTTGCAGGGAGGAGAAGGCTGGAGCAGTGGAGATGTCGTGTCTGAGGGCAATGTGGTGTGAATATAATGCAGAGAATTCGTAGTTTGGAAGTTAGGAGGAGGTGCGGGATTACCAAAACTGTTGTCCAAGGACTGAGGAAGGGTTGTTGAGGTGGTTCGGACATGTAGAGAGAATGGAGCGAAACAGAATGACTTCAAGAGTGTATCAGTCTGTAGTGGAAGGAAGGCGGGGTAGGGTCGGCCTAGGAAAGGTTGGAGGGAGGGGTAAAGGAGGTTTTGTGTGCGAGGGGCTTGGGACTTCCAGCAGGCATGCGTGAGCGTGTTTGATAGGAGTGAATGGAGACAAATGGTTTTTAATACTTGACGTGCTGTTGGAGTGTGAGCAAAGTAACATTTATAAAGGGGATTCAGGAAACCGCAGCCGAATTTTGAGTCCTGGAGATGGGAAGTACAGTGCCTGCACTCTGAAGGAGGGGTGTTAATGTTGCAGTTTAAAAACTGTAGTGTAAAGCACCCTTCTGGCAAGACAGTGATGGAGTGAATGATGGTGAAAGTTTTTTTTTTTTTTCGGGCCACCCTGCCTTGGTGGGAATCGGCCAGTGTGATAATAAAAATAAAAAATATATATATATATATATATATATATATATTCAACAAATAGGCCATATCCCACCGAGGCAGGGTGGCCCAAAAAGAAAAACGAAAGTTTCTCCTTTTACATTTAGTAATTTTACAGAAGGGGTTACTAGGCCCTTGCTCCCGGCATTTTAGTCGCCTCTTACAACACGCATGGCTTACGGAGGAAGAATTCTGTTCCACTTCCCCATGGAGATTAGAGGAAATAAACAAGAAAAAGAACTAGAAAGAAAATAGAAGAAAACCCACAGGGGTGTGAATATATATGCTTGTACATGTATGTGTAGTGTGACCTAAGTGTAAGTAGAAGTAGCAAAACGTACCTGAGATCTTGCGTGTTTAAGAAACAGAAAAGAGACTCCAGCAATCCTGCCATCATGTGAAACAATTACAGGATTCCGTTTTACATTCACTTGGCAGGACGGTATTACCTCGGCGGTTGCTGTCTACCAACCTACTACCTACAATATATATATATATATATATATATAATATATTTATATATATATATATTATATATAATATATATATAAATATATATATATATATATATATATATATATGTATATATATATATACAGTATTTATATATATATATATATATATATATATATATATATATATAATATATATATTGTAACCACGGACGATTGGTATCAATAACAACACTGCGATTTGCCGAGGATTCGAACCCATGTCGTTTTGGCCCGCCTCATGATGAGGGAAAATCTCATGACACTCTAACCCAGAGGACCACCAAATCCTACAAGAATTACGCACCCAGCAGAACTAGGTGTTTTACCGTGATCCGAGGACACCGTATTCCCTCGGCTCAATGTAAAACACCTAGCTCTACTAGCTGTGCCATTCTTGTAGGATTTGGTGGTTCTGTGAGTTAAAGCGCCATGTGGTTCACGTTCACCATGAGGTGGGCCAGTACAACATGGGTTCGAGTCCTTGGCTAGTGCAGTGTTGTTATTGATCAATGTCTCACGTTCGTGGTTACAATAATATATATGTGCTGCTCGTGTGGCTAGTACACCAAACAGGGAGGAAAACGAAATTAGCTTAGAAATTCCCGCACCACCGTATGTCCTTGGATGGCGGTAAAACAGCTAGACCCCAGGTCTAGCTCCGTGGCAAAGTACTGTGGACTCTGATACAGAGTTTGCATGTTCGAGCCCTGCTGTGGACAACACGCCGGCCGTCTCCTACCGAGGCAGGGTGACCAAGAAAAGAAAGAAATACTTTCATCATCATTCACACATAATCAGTGTCTTTGCAGAGGAGCGCATATATGACAAGTCAGATGTCACTCCAAACAGCAAATATCTCTGACCCCTCCTTTAAAGTGCAGACATTGTACTTCTTACCTCCAGGACTCAAGTCTGGCTAACTGGTTTCCCTCAGTCCCTTCACAAAATATTAGCCTCCTCACATTCCAACAGCTCGTCAAGTCCCCAAAACCATTTGTCTCCACTCACTCCTATTTAACATACTCACACATACAATACAATACAATACAATTTTTATTTTTTTCCAAGTTTACATTGAGATTCTGTAGTTACAATAATGAGTTGCAGTGCAAAGAGAGACACTATCGTACCATGGCATTATGGCCAGACTAAATTAAAGGCGTACAGACTACTTAACACTAATTAAGTTGTACATCTGTTTTTATTTAAAGCAGACAGTAAGCTAACTCAAGTGACAATCTGGGGATATTACATTGGGACAATTTGAAAGTATTTTGTAGGCTGTGTATATCAATAGTAAATATTTAAGTTATGTTATTGAAATATAATATTGAGCGTTGGTGAAAGTAGTTTACAGTATGAGAATGTTACAATATGGTGTAAGACAGTATAGTTTTGTGCAGGTATTTATAGTATAATGTAGTAGAATTAAGTTATGTATGAACTTTGGGTATTTAAATTTTGAGGTATTAAGATTTAGGTAACTGGGAGATCTTCTCTCATATTTAAGTATCGAGTATTGAATATTTAGTTTAGGGTGAGTAGATGGTTTTTGAGAAGAGTCTTAAATTGATGTTCAGGCCGGGTTACTTTAGTATTTACTGGTAATCAACTCCAAATTTTGGGGTCCTTTATGTGCTTAGAGTTCATGCATAGTGTGATGTAGACACGGGGTACATCAAAAATTGATCTGTGTCTTGTGTTATGGTTGTGCATCCTATTAAGATTGATGAGGAGAAGTTTGAGTGTAGGGTTTATGTTTGAGTGTAGTGTTCTATGTATGTAGTAGGCACAAGAATAAGTATGGATGTTTTTTACGGTGAATAGTTTTAGACTTTTGAATATTGGTAGAGTATGCTGTCTGGAGTGGGAATTTGTTATCATTCTGATTGTAGCCTTTTGCTGGGTTATTAGTGGTCTTAGGTGATTTGATGTTGTTGATCCCCATGCACAAATTCCATAGGTGAGATAAGGTTAGATGAGTGAGTGATACAGTGCAAGTAGAGCTGATTGTGGAACATAGTACCGTATCTTTGATAGTATGCCTACTGTCTTAGAGATTTTCTTGGAAATTTGTTGTGTGTGGATCTGGAATTTAAGGCTACTGTCAAGGTGGATTCCTAGGAATTTTCCCTCTGTGCGTCTTGTGATGAGTGATCTGTTTAACACTATATTAAGTGGAGCATTTGTGATTCAGTTTCCAAACTAAATGAAATAGGGTTTGTCAGTATTGAGTGTAAGCTTGTTAGTCATCATCCAGGTAGATATTTTCTGCAATTCAGCATTAATAGTGTTAGCCCGTATGACTGGGTTTGGCTTAGAGAAGACGTATGTTGTGTCATTTGCAAATAATATGGGTTTGAGTAGTTGAGATGCATTCGGTAGATCACTGATGTAAACGAGAAAGAGGAGTGGGCCAAAAACACTTCCTCGTGGGACCCCAACTGTAATTGGTAGTGTGGAAGAGTTAGCTCCATTTATGTACACATATTCGCTTCTGTACTAAGGTATGACTTTAGGTAGTTGAGAGAGTGCCCTCTTATACCACAGTGTGTTAATTTAATGTGTAGCAAATCATGGTCGACTGTATCAAAAGCTTTACGTTAATCAATAAAGATTCCAAGCGGGACTTCTTTCTTCTCGAGAGCGGTGTATATTAGTTCTAGCACGTGTACAATAGCATCATTTGTGCTTTTATTAGTACTGAATCAAAATTAAGAGGGGCTAAGTATGTCTTGAGAGACGAGGTAGGAATAGATCTGCCTATGAATTAATTTTTCAAAGACTTTAGAAAGCAGAGGTAAGTTAGATATTGGTCTAGAGTTATTCAAGTCTGTTTGATCTTCTCCTTTGTGGACAGGGGTGACCCTCGCTATTTTGAGAATTGATGGGAAGGTGGAGGATTCAATGGATTTGTTAAAGAATGTTGCAGTAATTGGTGGCAGTACTTGAGAAGCTTTTTCGTACAGTAAAGGTGGTAAGTTATTTATGCCTCCTGCCTTGTTTTTAAGGGTGTTGATGAGCGAGACTTCTGTTGGGTTGGTTGGAACTAGGAATAGTGTATTCGGGTAGGTGCCCTTGAGGTAATCTGATGGACGGGTGTTTGAGCTTGGAATTTTGTTCGCTAGACTCTTTCCTATGTCCAAGCTCCTTGCACACAAAACATCTTGTACCCCCACCATCCCTTCCAAGGACGACCACTGCCCCACAAGTCCAACTGATAATTTTGGCAACTGTTATGTTACTAACTTTAATTTTGATTGTTAACCACTCCAGTACCTTTGCTTGTGGGCTGACTATCCTCTATTCCTATGTTACTCAATCTGTCTAGCACTAGGCACTCGTGTGTTTGGGGCACTGTATGTTTCCCACCTCTCTTTCCAACCTCATTCTTAGCAAGCATCCCTCATTTCTGCATCACTGTAAGCTTATGATGATGTATAGATTGCAACAAGAAAGGTCTAGAGTATTTAACTCCTCCTGTGGTTGTTCTGCATCTTGTATCTTTTGTCCGCGATTTTTGCATAAAATGAATACCACTTACCAAATCTTATAGCAGTTCTCTAGACTTTTTCCTTCCTCCTCCTCTTTTGCTGTTTTCTTTTACAAATCTGTTCTTCTTAAGGCCTATAAAGCGCTTTAAAATTAGTGTTTTACTGAAATGCCTCAGTGAACAGGTATTACCTAAATCGCTGCTACAGAACAGGTTGATTAATTTGTCCTCGACCCTATTTGATCAATCCACAGGTTAGTAATTACTAAGAATATTGATTTCCTAAAACACGAAAGGAAAATGTTATTCACTGAAGTGTGAAAGGCCAAACACAGGTTTTTCAACATGGTACCACTTGAGTGGCGAGATCATTTATTAGATAACATGTATAAGGGACAGAGAATAATGAAGCGGAAAACTGAATGTTAACATGGAAGGAAATTAAACAGTCTCATAGAAGAAAGTGGCTGATCCCACCATGCTAACCTGTCGAGTGTTGAGCTTTACCTGGGACCAAAACACAGCCCTAAGATATGGTTTGAGTTTTGCGCCCACTAGTGAGGGCACTAAATACGTTGGCCTAAAGCTATTATTCATATAATATCTATCTAATATATATATATAATATATATATATATATATATATATATATATATATATATATATATATATAATGATATATATATATATATATATATATATATATATAATATATATATTATATATATATATATAATATATATATATATATATATATATAAATATAACAATAACAACACTTCACTAGCCAAGGACTCGAACCAATGCTGCTTTGGCCTGCCTCATAGTGGGCGAAAACACATGACGCCCTATTCCACTGGACCATACGATCGTTAAGAGTAGCGTATCCAGTGGAACTGGATGTTGTACTCGCTACCCAAGGACACACCATCGTGTGTCCTTGGGTAGCGAGGTTGGAGAAACATTTAGAGAGGGTGTGGTACGTAAGTTTGGGGGTGCCAGGTGTAAATGGTAATGGGTGTCCTTTGATTGTACTTTGTATAGAAAGGGGTTTAGTTATAGGTAATGCATATTTTAAGAAAAAGAAGATAAATAAGTATACAAGATATGATGCAGGGTGTATTGACAGTAGTTTGTTGGACTACGCATTGGTAGATAAAATACTATTGAGTAGACTTCAGGGTGCACATGTTTACAGAGGGGCCACAGATATATCAGATAACTTTTTAAGTGTAGCTACAGTGAGAGCAAAAGGTAGATGGGATACAAGGAAAATAGAAGCAGAAAGTAAGAGAGAGGTGAATTTTTATACACTAAAAGAGGAGGCAGTTAGGGTAAGATATAAACAACTATTGGAGGATAGATAGGCTAGTGAGAGTATAGGCAATGGAGTCGAAGATGTATGGGGCAGGTTTAAAAATGTAGTGTTAGAGTGTTCAGCAGAAGTTTGTGGTTGCAGGAAAGTGGGTGCGGGAGGGAAGAAGAGTGATTGGTGGAATGATGATTTAAGAGAGTAGTACGGGAGAAAAAGTTAATAGAAGTGATGCAATGAGGGAAGAAAATATGGAGAAAAAAATAGAGGGCGAGGGAGTGGTGAAGCAATGTAAAAAGAGAGCAAATAAGAGACTGGGTGAGATGTTATTAACAAATTTTGTTGAAAATAAGAAAAGGTTTTGGAGTGAGCTTAAGAATGGAGAGTTAGAGGTATCGGGAAAATGGAGGGAATATTTTGAGGAATTGTTAAATGTTGATGAAGATAGGGAAGCTGTGATTTCGTGTATAGGGCAAGGAGAAATAATATCTTGTAGGAGTGAGAAAGAGCCAGTTGAGAATGTGGGGAAAGTTAGTGAGGCAGTGCGTAGAATGAAAGGGGGTAAGGCAGCTTGGATTGATGGGATAAAAACAGAAATGTTAAAAGCAGATGGGGATATAATTTTGGAGTGGTTGGAGTGGTTCTATTTAATAAATGTGTTTGGTACCTGGGGATTGGCAAAGAACATGCATAGTTCCTTTGTATAAAGGCAAAGGGGACAAAAGTTAGTTAGTTTAATATGTTTATTATGCACCCCATACCCATCCTGTGGGCGGTAGTCAAAAGATTACAGAGGTACATAATTTGTCCAGGGACTGGACTCCAAAGTTTTGATAGCTGATCAAGTTACAGAGGTAATGAATTTACAATTTACAAAGGTAATGAACTCACAATTTACAAAGGTAATGAACTCCAGGTAGGTCTGGTCACAATCATGACAAGTTACAAAGGTATTTACAGATTACAGAGGTACGTAATGGGTCCAGGGACTGGGCCCCCAAAGTTTTGATAGCTGTACTAGGTACAAAGGTAAGAGCTCACAAGTTACAAAGGTAATGAATTCTGTAAAATGGTTACTTACGTTTATACATGGCTACAATCATGAACAAATTATAGTGTAATGAGCAATTTTACCTTCCACACCCGGTCACAACTGTAATGAGTTATTGGTGCAAATATTGATTGTTGAGTCACATAACACACACACACACATACACACATACACACATACACACATACCACATACACATACGTTTGGGAAGCGATGTAGTGGAGCAGGATCCATACAAGCTTTTTAAACAGAGGTATGATAAAGCTCACGGCTCAGGGAGGGACCTAGTAGCGATCAGTGAAGAGGCGGGGCCAGGAGCTCGGACTCGACCCCCGCAACCTCAACTAGGTGAGTACACACACACACCACACACACACACACACACACACACACACACACACACACACCCCACACACTCACGCACTCACACACTCACACTGACACTCACCCACACACCCCACACACACACACCCCACACACCACACACACACACACACACACCACACACACACTCACACACACACACACTCACGCACTCACACACTCACACTGACACTCACACACACACACACACACACTCACACACACACACACCACACACACACACCCAACACACACACACCACACACACACCACACCACACACACACACACACACACACACACTTTAGTTTAATATCTTTATATCACCCCATACCCTTGTGGCGGGTTAAAAAAC
>NC_069399.1:40895056-40933329 GCF_026875155.1 Cherax quadricarinatus
CCTCTGTTAGGACCTCTGACTCTTTGCACTTATTTCGAAATTAGGCAAGCTTCCAAACTTGTCCCCCCTAAAGGACCCTAGCCCTTTAATGGGGGCTATTAAAACTCAAATAACAAGTTTAACTGCGATTCCACAATCATACCCTCATATTTTTTCGGATGTGCCGAAAAAATGTACATTAGGTTATCATGACGTAGATGTGGGAAACTCTAAACTTATTAAACTCTCCCCCTAAAGAGCTAATCCTGAAAAACAGAAGATACTTCAGCAGGAGGTAGAATTTCTGTTAGAGCATGGGTTAGTGGAGGAGTCATCTAGTCCATGGGCTTCATCGTGCATCCTTGTTAAAAAAACTGATGGAGGTTTTCGTATGTGTACAGACTACCGTAAGGTGAATGAGGTCACAATCACAGATGCTTACCCTCTTCCTCGTCTGGATGACGTAATCGACTTTGTGAGTAAGGCTACTTTTGTGTCCAAGTTAGATCTCCTTAAAGGTTACTATCAGGTATACCTTTGATGGATAAGGCGAAAGAAAACTCTGCTTTTGTAATTCCAGTTCATTATCTGGACAGCTACCTGGAGGTTATTCCGAGGATCAACGCCCCCGCGGCCCGGTCCATGACCAGGCCTCCCGGTGGATCAAGGCCTGATCAACCAGGCTGTTACTGCTGGCCGCACGCAGTCCAACGCACGAGCCACAGCCCGGCTGATCTGGCACTGACTTCAGGTATCTGTCCAGCTCTCTCTTGAAGGCAGCCAGGGGTTTATTGGTAATTCCTCTAATGCTTGATGGGAGGCTGTTGAACAGTCTTGGGCACCGGACACTTATGGTGTTTTCTCTTAGTGTACCAATGGCGCCCCTACTTTTAATTGGGGGCATTTTGCATCGCCTGCCCAGTCTTTTACTTTCGTAGGGAGTGATTTCTGTGTGCAGATTTGGGACCACTCCTTCCAGGATTTTCCAAGTGTAGATTATGATATATCTCTCCCTCCTGCGTTCCAACGAGTAAAAGTCAAGTGCTTCCAAGCGTTCCCAGTAGTTAAGGTGCTTGACAGAACTTATACATGCAGTAAAGGATCTCTGTACACTCTCTAGATCTGCAATTTCACCTGCTTTGAATGGAGATGTTAATGTACAGCAGTATTCCGGCCTAGAGAGAACAAGTGATTTGAAAAGGATCATCATGGGCTTGGCATCTCTCGTTTTGAGCGTTCTCATTATCCATCCTATTACTTTCTTTGCGCTTGTGATCGTGGCACTGTTGTGATCCTTGAAAGTGAGATCCTCAGACATTACTACTCCCAGGTCCCTTACATTATTTTTCTGCTCTATTATATGTCCAGAGTTTGTAGTATACTCTGTTCTAGTTGTTATCTCCTCCAGTTTTCCATAACGGAGTAGTTGGAATTTGTCCTCATTGAACATCATATTGTTTTCTGTTGCCCACTGGAAAACTTTGTTTTATCTTCTTGGAAGTTAACCGCGTCCTCAGCAGATAACAGCCTCATGCAGATCCTAGTATCATCCGCAAAGGATGATACGGTGCTGTGATGTATATCTCTGTCTATGTCTGATATGAGGATGAAGAATAAGATGGGGGCGAGTACTGTGCCTTGTGGAACAGTGCTCTTCACTATAGCAGCCTCCGATTTAACTCTGTTGACCACTACTCTTTGTGTTCGATTTGTTAGGAAGTTGAAGATCCATCTCCCCACTTTCCCAGTTATTCCTTTAGCATGTATTTTGTGCGCTATTACGCCATGATCGCATCTGTCAAATGCTTTAGCAGTATACAGTTACTCCCTACGGAATGAAAAATTCTCCCTCTTCATTCCAGAAACTTATACATCAGGCTATTAAAGGACTTGAAGGCACGGCAGCTTACCTAGATGACATCGTGGTGGTGTCTGATACTTGGGATCAACACCTGTTTAGGCTTAAGGCTCTCCTTGAGACTTTTCAGAGTTCCCATTTAACTGTTAACTTATCTAAGTCTTCCTTTGGCCAGGCTACTGTTACTTTTCTGGGCCATGAAGTAGGTAGTGGCAAAGTTGCTCCTAAATTTGCTAAAGTTCTTGCCATTAAAGATTATCCAGTTCCCCATGATATGAAATCTCTTCAACGTTTCCTAAGCATGATAGGATTTTACAGAAGATTCTGTAAAAAAAATTTCAGATATTGTAGCCCCTCTTACCTCTCTTACCAGTCACAAAGTTCCCTTTAATTGGACCCCAGAATGTCAATATGCTTTTACGAAACCAAAAAGATTATTGTGTACTGCACCCATTCTTTTGTCTCCAGACTTCTCCAAACCTTTTTCCTTACAGGTTGATGCTTTTGAGTCTGGGGTTGGGGCGGTACTGTTGCAAAACGGGGACGAGGAGTTGCAACCTGTAGCCTTCTTCTCAGCGAAGTTCCAGCCACACCACAGGGCCTACTCAACGATTGAAAAAGAAGCCCTCGCGCTGGTACTGGCCTTGTAGCACTTCGATGTATATGTGGGCCAGACTTCGCAGGTGGTCACAGTCTACACCGACCACAACCCTCTAATTTATCTTCAAAACATGAAGAATCAAAACACAAGAATTATGAGGTGGTCACTTAGGCTGCAACCATGTAATATCAGGATAAAACATATCCCTGGTAAAGAAAACAAGCTGGCAGACACATTGTCCAGATCTTAAATTTTATATGTATTAGGTTAGGATGCATTAGGGACCGGTGGTAACTGGTTTCTAGCTCTTTTTTCCCCCTTTATATATGTTGTGGGTTTTTTTAGTGGGGGGGGTGCGGGCTACCATCCACCCGTACCTTGGACCTACATTAGCCCTACTGTCTGCTGTCTAGCTCTAGGTTTAGGGTTTGACTTTGTTGCAAATAAAGCTGAGCTCTATCTAAGAGTTGGATGGTTGAGAGGAAAGGCAGTCCCAATATATGGTGACATGGTGGCAAGGTTACCATTGGGAGGTGGAAGCCTATTCCTGAGCCCTCTTGGGGTGGGGGTGTGGCATGCAAAGAGAACGTAGCTTTTATTTAACGCATGTACACAGCCTCATTGAAAGGCTATCTCCCCAACCAGCGAACCAGTACTAGGGTTGAACGATGGGACCCCATCGTTCGATCAGTACCCAGGTTCAGCCAATGAGAAGATGAACCATAACCCCGCCGGGATTGAACCCGCGGTCATAGAGTCTCAAAACTCCAGCCCGTCGGTAATAAATACCGACAAGTTGGTTTAGAAAGACACGTAAGCAAACACTATAACATATTTATTAGAAAACGTTTCGGTCCTGGGACCTTGATCACTTCTATGACCGCGGGTTCAATCCCGGCCGGGGGTATGGTTTATTTGCAATCGTGTCATTACGATTTCTTAAGTCAATGAGAAGATGGTTTTGACAGGCAGGTAGGCACCACCTGCCTGTCTGCCCTTGTCATTTCCATACTAGAGCTTGTTGAGCATAGTTGTCCATTCTGTCTCCAGGCTGTGTCTTGGCCTTGCCTAAACCGTGTTGTACACATTCATTTTCCAAATGTATATAGTGTACATATCTTCAAATATCCACATTGCTCTTGGTGAAGGAAAATGTATTTCAAAGTCATTCAGCTGTGTTTGTTCAGCTCCTTGCTTCCCCTTTACACCCAGGATAACAGGGCTTATTGTCCCTGGGTTGTAATTGTATAACAGTTTGATCCTCCTCAGACAGAATCTACTGCAAGTTGATAAATACTTTGATGCTCAAAGTTTTTGCTTTTAATGCACTATGTTGCTGTAATGTCACAGAGGCATTGCACAACAAGCTATACTTAGTGCAGTGTTGATTTTGTCTTACCTGTATATTGTTTAGAGAGGGGTTGAAACCTATCTGCTAAATGCATGAAACCTGTATACTACCAGTAAGGAATACTTTAAGCCCTGAAACAGAGAATAAAATTAACTCATATATACCTCTCGCTGTATATATTTTTACTTACTTATTGATTGGTTGGTTAATGGGGTGTAAAACTTGTCGGCTACACAAGGGTCATTAAGACTGCATGTCACCACTTTACGACTGACAATCAAGAATACTTTAATCCCTAAAATAGGGATTAAAGTCAACTGAGACATTTCTCAGTCACCTCTCAGTATAAGTAAACTCATTCACTGGTTCATGCCGATTAGTCGTTCCTTTTATTCTCATCTGATTTTTCTTTCCTACTCGAAACGACTTTGTTTTGCTTAACAATCTTTGAAGATATATTTTGTGGAGAGCTTTCTGGTTATCAAGGTACATTACACATTGAATTACTAGATAATGACAGAGCAGAAATAATTGTGGAGAACCTTCTCCAGGAGGTCTGGTCACAGACCGGGCCGCGGGGGCGTTGACCCCCGAAGCTCTCTCCATTTAAACTCCAGGTAAAGAGGGTATCTCTCAGCCCTCTCAGCCCTCTCAGCTCCCTCGTCCCTCTGAGGGACTTAGCCCTCTCAGAAAGGGCTAGTGGACTCTTCTTTCCTCGCAAATAGCATTATCAAACTCACATTTTCATACCGTAGCGTCACGAGGCATGTTTTCCTCACCTTGCTAGAGTTCTTGATCGACTACACAATGAGGATTAAATCAAAGTAATTACTGTTTCTCCATAGCAAGAAAATTAAAGGAAAACCTGTGCCCCACTTTATTTACAAGTTGGGCCAGTTAGGAATTCTAGTCTATAGCTAGATAACAAGATCTACCATCTTGTAATAAATACTGTTGCAATGTGTAGCACGGAAGAGATATAAACCTGAGTTCAGCATATCCTTTGTTGGGACGATGAGGAGGAGGGCAACCAGCATGGTCGGGCCTGGGATTTCTTCAAGGAACAGATGAGACGTGTGTCACAAGGACCATTGCCTCCTTATTGTTAAAAGACAAAGGGACAGTAGTGACCAGTGCGTCCTTGACATTAGTTCATCCTGACAATCCCAGGATACTAAGAAAGTTAGACTAGTTACCCTATAAGAATCAGGAAATTCACGGTAGAACTAATCATGTAGTGTTATTGCGTCTCCATGTTCTCCCTGCTGTGAGTAATACCTTAATACTATGAACAAATGATAGAACTGAAAGGTTAAGGTGCAACTGGTATTGCGAGTGATTGCAACGAACATTCCTGCAATCTATTACTCTAACCAACTATCTTGTATTAGCACTAATTGCTTTAGTGATGAATTTTACTGTATATTTTACTGTAAAAAGCCTCAAGACGCCTATAACAATCGGTGCCATATACCGGATACCCCACACAAACATCCCAAACTTCAGTGAGAATCTAAAGTCACTAATAACAAACAGACAAATGAACAAGCACCACCTTCTCTTAGCTGGAGACTTCAATATCAACCTTGGCCTACCAGATGATCAGACTGTAACTGATTTCATCAACAATATGAACAACACACTCCTCATACCAACAATAACTAAACCAACCAGGCTGACTGAGACAAGTGCCCCCAATTAGCCCCCCTTAAATCAGGGATAATCACAGACAGCACTACTGACTACTACCCAACCTTCCTCTTAACAAACATTAGTAAGCCACCACTCGAATACAACAAAGTTTCATTTAGACTCCATGACGAGGCCTCAATAAGGAATTTCACAGCAGACCTAGAGACTGTTGACTGGCCTACAGAATTCTCCAATGCCAATGATATTGACGATTGGACAGACATTTTTCTTAACAAAATACTTGGACTATACAACAAACATTGTCCTATAAAAACGAAATAAATCACGAATAAACGGCTTGGTTACCCATGGCTAACCAGCAGCATTCTGAAATCCATTGATAAGAAACACCAATATGAAAAGCAATATAGACAGGGCTTAATACACAAAGATATTCTTAAACAATATTCAACAGTTCTCACCAAATTAATAAAGAAAGCCAAACAACTTTACTACTCCAGCAGATTCACTGACACAAGAGGAGATGTAAAAAAAACCTGGAAAACACTTTCCCAGACTCTGGGGACCCACAAACTGAAAAAAAAAGAATATTGTTCTAACTAAACCTCATGAAACACCACTGCATCCCACTGATACAGCAAACAAGATAGCTAACAATGCCCATGCCGGGGACTACCTAGATTTGGGAATTTCCCAAATTCCTTCTGTCTTGTACCAACTGAGCCCACGGAAGTCACCGAGATTATAAAGTCACTTAAAAATAACTCAGGGAATCTGTCTCCCATCCCACCATTATTGTACAAGTGAGCGGCCCATGTCCTTTCGCATGCTATTACATTACTTTTAACAAGTCACTAGAAACTAGCACTTTCCCGACACTACTCAAGACAGCAAGGGTTACACCAATACATAAAGGTGGTGACCCTACAGATGTAAACAACTATAGGCCAATATCAAACTTACCATTGCTATCCAAAATCTTCGAGAAACTCGTGCACAGGAGACTATATTCATTTATAACGTCACAAAACATACTCAACCCCTGCCAATTTGGATTCAGGAAAAATAAAAGCACTAATGATACAATTATAAAAATGCTAAACCTGCTTTACACAGCATTGGAAAATAAAGAATATCCGCTAGGAATTTTTATTGACCTAAGAAAAGCGTTTGACACAGTAGACCACGGCATCCTACTCCACAAACTTGACCACTATGGTATAAGAGGCCATGCGCTTGCATATTTTAAATCCTACCTTTCTAATAGGTATCAGTATGTCACCATTAAAACACAACCTCATCAATACGGCCACTTGATACTGGAGTTCCGCAGGGAAGTGTCCTTGGATCCCTGCTCTTCCTCATTTACATCATTTAGATTATGCTGCACAGTTTTGGTCACCGTATTACAGAATGGATATAAATTCTCTGGAAAATGTACAAAGGAGGATGACAAAGATGATCCCATGTATCAGAAACCTTCCCTATGAGGATAGACTAAGGGCCCTGAAACTGCACTCTCTAGAAAGACGTAGAATTAGGGGGGATATGATTGAGGTGTATAAGTGGAAGACAGGAATAAATAAAGGGGATGTAAATAGTGTGCTGAAAATATCTAGCCTAGACAGGACTCGCAGCAATGGTTTTTAAGTTGGAAAAATCAGATTCAGGAGGGATATAGGAAAGTACTGGTTTGGTAATAGAGTTGTGGATGAGTGGAACAAACTCCCAAGTACCGTTATAGAGCCAGAACGTTGTGTAGCTTTAAAAATAGGTTGGATAAATACATGAGTAGATGTGGGTGGGTGTGAGTTAGACCTGATAGCTTGTGCTAACAGGTCGGTTGCCGTGTTCCTCCCTTAAGTCAATGTGACCTGACCTGACTAGGTTGGGTGCATTGGCTTAAGCCGGTAGGAGACTTGGACCTGCCTCGCATGGGCCAGTAGGCCTTCTGCAGTGTTCCTTCGTTCTTATGTTCTTATGTTCTTATCTTCCAAACATATCCCAACACCTGAAACCCATTCTCTTTGCTGACGACACAACTTATGCCATCTCCCACCCTAATCTTGCCACCCTCAACACCATTGTTAACGAAGAGCTGCTCAAAATATCGACTTGGATGACAGCCAATAAACTTACACTTAACACTGGCAAAACCTACTATATTATGTTTGGTAGCAGAGCAGGTGTTGCGCAACTTAACATTAAGATCGACAACACTCTAATTGCCAGACATAATGAGGGCAAATTCCTTGGCCATCAAAACTTTGGAGCCCGGTCCCTGGACCCATTGTGTACCTCTGTAATCTGTAAATACCTTTGTAACTTGTCATGATTGTGACTAGACCTACCTGGAGTTCATTACCTTTGTAAATTGTGAGTTCATTACCTTTGTAAATTGTGAATTCATTACCTCTGTAACTTGCTCAGCTATCAAAACTTTGAGGCCCAGTCCCTGGACCAATTATGTACCTCTGTAATCTTTTGACTACCGCCCACAGGATGGGTATGGGGTGCATAATAAACATATTAAACTAACTAACTATACCTCGACAACAACCTAAATTTCAGCACCAATATCCAACACATAACAAAAAAAATATCCAAAATGGTGGGGATCCTCTCCAAGATACGATACTACGTACCACAAACTGCCCTTCTCACACTATACCATTCACTTATATATCCATGCCTCACCTATGCTATCTATGCTTGGGGTTCAACTGCAGCAACACACCTAAAGCCAATAATAACCCAACAAAAAGCTGCAGTAAGAATAATCACTAAATCCCATCCCTGGCAACACCCCCCCCCCCCACTCTTCATAGAACTAAACTTACTCCCTGTTCAAAACATCCACACTTACTACTGTGCAATCTATATCTACAGGACCTTAAATTCCAATATTAACCTTGACCTAAAATGCTTTCTTGATAGTTGTGACAGGATCCACAGGCATAACACCAGACACAAACATCTCTATGACATTCCCCGTGTTCGACTAAATGTATTTCAAAGAATGTGGAACACCCTACCTGAAAACTTTAGAACTGCAGACACATTCATCTCTTTCAAAACTACAGATAGAAAACATCTTATCTCCCTGATCCACCCCAACAACTAACTACATGATAACCACCTGGTGGTTCATAATTACACTCACTCACCCACTGACTATAAACCCAGAAATACTAATCTTATTCTTAAAATAATGAATCCTAACTAGTCATAAGTTTGGCTGTGATACGCCAATATAGACACCTTGTATTGTGCCAAAACAAAAGCATTCACATTGCTAAACTCACAAATTATGATGTAGTCACTTAGTCTTAATACCATAATCTGTAAGGATTTAATGTTAAGAATTAATCTAAGTCTGCTCGAAATTCTAGCCAGGCTAGGTGTCCTAGTGGCCCCCTCTGTAATTAGTATTTTATAACATGTAAACCACACAATACCCAAAACCTGTAAACCCCACATTGTAACCCTTATAGAGAATAATCTTGAATTGAATTGAATTGAATAGTGGCAAACAGTGCAATATTCTCCGAGACACTAAAGTCTTCAGTCAAGTCACTGATATTTGTCTTAATGGCATTGTCAATGCCATAAGCTCACATTACACAAGCAAGGTAAGTCTTAATCTCTTGTAATGCCAGTTATGAACTGTAGGCCATCGGCAGACACAAGGTGATTAAGGCTGTCCTATTTCAGGCTGTAATCCATGGGCTTTAAGCCCAAACCAAGTGAGTAACACTAAGCATTTCAGATAAGGAATGAAATTCTGAGATATATACCCTCCTTTGGGGCAAACTGGTATCTAATACACTTGTTAATCTACAGCCACAGTGGAGCTGGAATGGTACCCCAAAGGGATGGCCAGGGGGACATCATGCTGTTGCAGATAAGTAACGATTGCTATATGTTGTTTCATGCAGGAAAGAGTACTTATCTAACCAGTTCTTCATAAATTTGGTCCTTCAAACCGGATAGTGGCCACACAGTGGTCCAAGAACTTGTAAGTTTACAAGTAATAAAGAACTTATGGTCCCTCAAAAAATTGCTAAAGACTGGAGTCTTTACAAAATATTTGAGTTACTGCAAGAAATCAGTCAAAGAGAATGGCGAGTTGGGGTCAGATGCTTTTCATCTATGTTGTTCTCATCTATGTCGTTTAAGTAAATTGTGAACAACAAGGGGCCCAACACTGACCCCTGTGGAATACCGCTTGTGACGTGCCACCATTCTGATTTCTCCCCATTTGTACAAACTCTCTGCTACCTATTTGTCAACCATGCCTCTACCCAGGAAAAAATTTCTCCTCCAATTCTGTATGCTGTAAGTTTTCTCAACAACCTATGATGTGGAACTCTATTGAAAGCCTTACTGAAGCCTATATACACAATATCATATTCAATACCATGATCTCTCCCCTGAAATATCTCAGTGAAGAAAGTTAGTAAATTCGTAAGACAGGAATGCCCCGTTGTAAAACCGTGCTGAAGTTCAATTTATGTTTTTCAAGAAGGCTACGAATTGCTTTGGCAATTATAGATTCAATAAATTTACCAACTATGGCGGTAAGGCTTATTGGTCTATAGTTCGAAGCTAAGGACCTGTCACCTGCCTTGTAAATAGGTAAAACATTTGCCATTTTCTACTTGTCTGGCACTATGTCAGTATGTAGTCATATATTGAAAAGATTAGCCAAAGATGTGCTAAGTTCCTCTTTCCATTCCTTTAAAATCCTTGCAAACAATTCATCAGGGCTTAGGGATTTGTTAGGTTTTAATTTCTCTATTTGTCTGAGAACCATGTCACTAGTTACCCTAATCGTGCATAGTTTGTCATCGTCTTGTTCTACATAATTTATTATTTCTGGAATCTCGCTGGTATCTTCCTGAGTAAACACTGAGAGGAAGTAGGTATTGTAAAGTTCACATATTACCTTATCACTGTCAGTGATCTGACCTGAGTTACTCTTAAGTGGGCCTATCTTGTCCTTAATCTTACTTGTGTATACCAAAAAGAACCCTTTTGGGTTAGTCTTCGAATTCCTTGCTATTTTATCCTCATAATCCCTTTTTGTTTTTCTTATTCCTTTTTTTTTTATTTTTCTCTTTAATTGAATATATTGATTTCTTAACTTTAATTGAATATATTGATTTCTTAACGCTGAGGTCAGTGGTCATATGTGATCATATCTGTCCTAAGCTCTCTGCTAGTTAGCGTGGGGTGTTACCAAGCACCATGGCTTGTAGTAGTGTTTTAGAATCTTAAGTTCAGGTGTTGAAGAAGGAGGTTCTACTTCTTCAGGAGGAAAATAGGAGGCTGAAGCTTCACCTAGATGAATTTGGGAGTGAGTGTGAGAAGGATTTAGCTGGTAAGGAGGAAATGGTCACCAGCAGTGAGAGTGGCAGCTGCTTTAAGTGGCAAGTGATTCATAGTTCAGGAAGAAGGAAGGTAAGGAGGGTTAACAGAGAAGATGAGAAGGTAGGAAATCGATTATCTGTTCTCCAAGACGAGTGTACTTCAGTGGTTAGTGAGGATGAAGGTACCACTGATTCCCCTGCTAATCAAGGTAAGAATGTTTTAATTGTAGGAGATTCACAGGTAAGATATATGGACCTTGCTTTTTGTAACAGAGATAGAAAGGTCAGAGAGAGTGTGTGCCTTCCAGGAGCTGGCGTTGGTGACAAATGTAGACAGCCTGTACTGTCTGCACAGACAGCCCATGCTGTCTGCCAGCTTAGTTCATATTTCGCGCCACTCAGGTGCTGCCATCTATAGGCCTTGCCACTTCAGTATGCCCAGACTTGCCTCGCCCTCTCTCACACAGCGGCCTGGCATCAAGACACAAGTACTCCCAGCTCTCTCTCGTGGGCATGGCCCTGCCCGGGCCATGGGCACAAACACACAAGCCTGTGTAACCCACCACTACTTAACAATAAAGTAAGAAGCCTCCGAAGAAGGATATCATTTACTACCCGCTTGCAGCTCACCAAACAACATCGTTATAAATGGTGACAGCGGTGCTTGCAGCAGTTGTTTGCCTGGAGAGAAGGAGGAAGAGTTATGAAGTCATCTTCACTTCATCACCCTACACAAGAAGCATCCGTCTCTCAACGAGTTATCCTGATGTCGTGTCTGCACGTTTGAGCATCCAGACACAGGTACAAGCAGGATCCAGCCGAAATTTGTCGAAATTCTCCGAGAATTGTGAGTGGCGTCACAGTGACCCCACGCTACAGTGACTCCACGCTACAGTGTCCCACGCTGTTTCTCAAGTCACGTGTTCAGCGTCACTTGTATGTTGCTGTTGTTGTTCAGCTCAGCACAGCTGTTTTCAGCAAGCCAGAGGTGAGTTTTGTGGTTGATTTCTGCGTCCAGTGTGAGCTTCTCCACGTGGTTGTGGGTGGAGGAGGAGGAGGAGGAATGGCTAGATGCTCGCCCTGCCATACACTCACCCGTCTACCATACACCACTCACCACTGCCCACTCCCTCTGCTGTGTTTTCTGCTGTTTTTCGTGTGAATTCTTTGCCAGTGCTGTGTATCCGAGTGCCCGGGCCACTCGAAGCTACGTGGATTACGACGTCACGTGGGTGTGGCCGATGTCACGTAGACCTACAAAGCCACGTGAGTTACCAGATGTCCCAGGCCTCATGCTGTGGTCTGCTGCCCGCATCACATCGACGCTACCCACGATGCTGCCCGACTTCATGACGTCACGTTGTCTGCCTGACGTCACCTCGAGATGTCTGCTGACGCCCACCCACGATGCTGCCCGACTTAAATGACGTCACGATGTCTGCTGACGTCACCTCACGATGTCTGCCTGACGTCACCTCGAGATGTCTTCTGACGTCACCTCGAGATGTCTTCTGACGTCACCTCACGATGTCTGCTGACGTCACCTCACGATGCCCTGCCTGACGTCACCTCGAGATGTCTGCTGACGTCACCTCACAGTGCTGCTGACGTCACCTTGCGACATCACGCCTGACATCCCCATGAATGTCACATCGAGTGTTCTAGTAATTATTTCAGTATTGTCGAGAAGATTGAGAGAAGATATATGTCGTGTGTTAATTAATTCCTCTCAGTCAGTGTTCTCCAATTTTTAGTATGTCTTAGTCAGTTTTAGCGCAGAAAAGCATCATTTGCTAGTTAACCATTTGTACCGTATGTACAGCGGTGTGTTTGTAAGTTTTCCGTGTGTCCAGTGAGGTCTGTGGTCAGACCCTTGAATTGTACCACTAAGTCACCCGCCTGACCAGTGTTTGACAGCTGATTTCTCAGCCCTGAGCGTACGAGCCCTCTTGTACAGAAAGCTTTTATGCTCGTCGCTCGTGATGTTCTGTAGAATCGTACCTGCTACGATTCCCATCGAGATTTGTTTCACTTCACCTCCAGACCTTCAGAGTGCAGTTATATGTAGAGAAACAAGTCTGGGGACGCTTAGACTACCCTCTGCTATAACTCCACTGTCGAGAGATGATACTCGTCAAGCCGCAGCCAGGCCTGTCGGCAGGCGCTGTGTCAGCCTCGTGTCACAAGCTTCAGTGAGCAGCCTGCACAAAGAAGATGTCACTTTGACTGCTAGCTCTCTCACTGCAGTCTGGTGTATGATGTTACAACTCCCAGATGTTTCGCCCAGTCGTCTCTGCCACGACTCGCTCCACAACTCGCTCCACGCTCGCCGGCAGTGACAGCCCAGCAGTGACAGTACCAGTCGAGAAGTGTCCTGAGTCACTTGCCAGAAGTCCTGCCCAGTTGCCGAGTTTTGTCGACGCCTCACTCGAGGGCACCAGCATGTCGTGCCCTAGGTTGAGTGAAAACCTGCAGCGACTCCTACGATGTCTGCTTCACCGTTCCAGAGGAGACCGTACCCTGTTTCGTCACAGCTCTCAGCCGCAGCGATGTCTCCCGTGTTGCAGTATCTGTCCAGACGCAGGAAGGCGTGCAGTGATGCCCTTCGGCGCTCATTGCCTTTGACCACGATGTTTAGCACACCCCACATGTTTTTTTCTTCCCTCCCTGTAGGAAGTTTTTTTTTCCATGTCCATATGTATATATATGTTTTTTATTTTGTGTTCTGTGCCTGTTCCTACGAGAGAGAGACCGAGTTTCTTTTACTACCAGTATTGTCGCGTCGGGACGACGCGCGATAGGTGGCCGAGCGTATGTAGACAGCCTGTACTGTCTGCACAGACAGCCCATGCTGTCTGCCAGCTTAGTTCATATTTCGCGCCACTCAGGTGCTGCCATCTATAGGCCTTGCCACTTCAGTATGCCCAGACTTGCCTCGCCCTCTCTCACACAGCGGCCTGGCATCAAGACACAAGTACTCCCAGCTCTCTCTCGTGGGCATGGCCCTGCCCGGGCCATGGGCACAAACACACAAGCCTGTGTAACCCACCACTACTTAACAATAAAGTAAGAAGCCTCCGAAGAAGGATATCATTAACACCGCTCTACAGTCTACCAAATAAACACCGTAATACAAAGTCAGAAGGTTGGATAATATTATGTTAGGTAATGGGAACAATCCCATTATCTGTCTTAGTGCTGAGGGTAATGACATTGAGAAGGGCAGCAGACAGGAGCTGCTTGATAAGTACATGTCAGCCATAGAAGTAGTCAGGTCTAAGGGAGGGATCCCAGTCATATGTAGCATCTTGCCTAGAAAGGGAGTGGGTAATGAATGGATATCTATGGCAAATGGTATAAATTGCTGGCTAGACAGGTACTGCAAGGAACTTGCAATCCCATTCACTGATAACTGGGACATATTCTATGGCAAACGTGATATGTATGCAAGGGATGGGGTTCATCTCTCTGGGGATGGAGTGGTTGCATTAGCCAATTCAATTGAAGGGGTAATTGATGACTTGTCAAGGTGTTTAAACTGATAGATTATAGAGGTATGGGTGTTTGTAGGAAACAGTCAGGCTGCAGTTTTAGGGTTGAAAGCAGCAGATATTACCAGAATACCACTGGGATATGTTTAAAAGACAATATTCAAAATGAAATTGCTAGTAAAGGCAAATCAATTGATCAACGAACAAAGAGAGACAGTAGAGGGCAAAGAGTGACTAGCTATCTTAAGGTTTACTATACAAAGAGTGGAGTCTAAGAAATAAGATAGATGAGCTAAGATTACTTGCAAGTGCAGATAGTATAGACATTATTGGTATAACAGAGACCTGGTTCAACCTGAAAGATAGAGAAATGCCTTCTGAATGCAGGGTTATAAACTATTCCGGACTGATAGGGTCAACAGGAAGGGTGGTGGAGTGGCGATGTAAGATTAGAAACATCGAACACAGAATCTGTTTGGCTACAGTTTCTCGAGGGTCGTGATAAATTAAATTTAGGTGTGATTTATAGGCCCCCAAACCTTGATAGGGAGTGCAGTAAGCTGTTATTGGACGAAATTCATAAGGCATCTAGATATGAAAATGTTGTGCTAATGTGAGATTTTAACTTTGGACAAATTGATTGGAACAATATGACAGGAAATCTTGAGTCTAGTGACTTTCTTGATGCAGTTCAGGATTTCTTTTTAGAACAGTTTGTGACAGAACCCAAATCCCAAGTACCTTTTTAAAGACCCAAAAAAGGGTTGTGTAGCTTTAAAAATGGGTTGGAAAATTTTCAGGAGTAGTTGTGGGTGGGTTGATTTAACCCTGAAACTTGTGTAACAGGTCGGTTCCGTTTTTCCTCCCTTAAGTCAAGGGTGACCGGGACCGGGACGGGTTTGGGGTTTGCTTTGGCCCTTAACCCGGGGTAGGAGATTTGGGGCCCGCCCCCCGCATGGGCCATTTGGGGCCTTCTGAAATTTTCCCTTTTCCTTTTTTAAATGTTTTTTATGTTTTTATTTTCCAAAAAAATCCAACCCCTTTGAAACCCATTTTTTTGCGGACACAAAAACTTATGCCAATCCCCCCCTAATTTGCCACCCTCAACACCTTTTGTTAACGAAGGGGGTTTGCTCAAAAAAACGACTTGGATGACGGGCCAAAAAAATTACCCCTTAACACGGGCAAAACCTACTATTTTATGTTTTGGTAGCAGAGAGGTGTTTGCGAAAACCTTAAACTTTAAAAGACCCGACAAAAATCTAATTGCCAACTTTAAGGAGGGAAAAATTCCTTGGCCATAAAAAACTTTGGACCCCCGGCCCTGGCCCATTGTGTACCTCTTTTTAAATTGTAAATCCCTTTGTCCCTTGTCTTTGATTGTGAAAGCCCTTTCCGGGGAGTTCTTTAACCTTTTGTAAATTGGAGTTCATTACCTTTGAAAATTTGTAAATTCTTAAACCTTGTAACTTGCTCAGATTTCAAAACTTTGAGGCCCATTCCCGGGAAAAAAATTTAAATGTACCTCTGTAATCTTTTGACTACCGCCCACAGGTTGGGTTTTTGGGGTGCTTTAAATAAACATATTAAACTAATAACTAAAACCTGGGACAACAACCAAAATTTCACCCACCAATACCCAAAACACAAAAACAAAAAAAATATCCAAAAGGTTTGGGGATCCTCTCCAAGATACTTTACTACGAACCAAAAAATCCCCTTTCCCTCCCCATATACCAATTCACTTTTTATCCATGCCTCACCTATGCAACAAATGTTTGGGGGTTTTCAACTGCAGCAACCCCCCTAAAGCCAATAAAAAAACCCAAAAAAAAAGTTTGCATAAGAAAAATCACTAAATCCCATCCCGGCCCAACACCCCCCCCCCCCACTTTTCTTTAAAAACTAAACTTACTCCCGGGGGCAAAACACCCACAACTTACTCTGTGCCCCCCCTAAAATCTACAGGACCTTAAATTCCAATTTTAAAAACTTGACCAAAAATGCTTTTTTTGGGATAGTTGTGACGGGAAATCCACGGGGCATAACACCAGCCCAAAAAACATCTCTTTTACCCCCGTTTTCGATTTAAAATGTTTTTCAAAGAATGGGGAACACCCAAACCTGAAAACTTTAAATCAGACACTTTCCCATCTTTTTTAAAAAACTACAGATAGAAAAAATTTATCCCCCTTAATTACCCCAAAACAACTAACTACATGAAAACCCCCGGGGGGGTTCAAAATTACACTCACTCACCCACGGGACTATAAACCCAAAAAATTTACTAATCTTATTTTAAAATAATGAACCCCAATAGTCAAAATTTTGGCTGTGAAAAACGCCAATATGGGACACCTTGTATTTTTTTGCCAAAAAAAAAGGGCATTCACATTGAAAACTCAAAAAAATTATGATTTTGTCCACTTATTTTTTAATTTACCATAATCTGAAAGGTTTTAAAGGGTTAAAAAATTAATCTAAGCTCCCTCGAAATTCTACCCAGGCTAGGTGTCCTATTGGCCCCCCCCGGTAATTGAAATTTTATAACATGAAAAACCACACAATACCCAAAACCTGAAACCCCCAATTGCCCCCTTATAGAGAATAATCTTAAATTAATTAAAATTGGGAATAGTGGCAAACAGTGCAATATTCTCCGAGACACTAAAGTCTTCAGCCCAAGTCACTGATATTTGTCTTAATGGCATTGTCAATCCCATAAGCTCACATTACACAAGCAAGGTAAGTTTTAAAAACTTTGGGTAAGCCAGTTTAAACTTTGGGCCCATGGGCCCAAAACCCCAAGGTAAATTAAGGGTCCAAATTCGGGCTGTAATCCTTTGGTTTTAAAAACCCAAAAACCAAAGTGAAAAACACTAACCCATTTCGAAAAGGGAAAATGAAATTCAAAAGATATATACCCTCCTTTGGGGCAAACTGGAAATTAAAACACTTTTTAAATTTCAACCCACAGTGAGCGGGAATGGTACCCCAAAGGGTTTTGGCCAGGGGGAAAACATGCTGTTCCCAGATAAGTAAGGGATTGCTATTTGGTTGTTTCATGCAGGAAAGAGTACTTATCAAAACCAGTTCTTCAAAAATTTTTGGTCTTCAAACCGGTAGTGGCCAAAAAAGGGGGTCCAAGAACTTGTAAGTTTACAATTAAAAAGAACTTAGGTCCCCAAAAAAGGGTTAAAAGATTGGAGTCTTTAAAAAAATTTTTGGGTTTTAAGGCAAAAAAAATCATCAAAGGGGAATGGGGTTTGGGGGTTCAGATCTTTTCATCTATGTTTTTAAACTAAGTTTTTTAAAGGTAAATTGTGAACAAAAAGGGGGGCCCAACACTGACCCCTTTGGGGAAAAAATACCGTTGTGACGTGCCACCATTCAAAATTTCTCCCCATTTGTACAAACTCTCTGCTACCAAATTTTTTAAAACCATGCCTTACCCGGGAAAAAAAATTTCCCCTTTCCAATTCTGTATGTTTGAAAAGTTTTCTCAAAAAAACCATGATGTGGAACTCTATTGAAACCCTTTACTAAAGCCTTTTTAAAACACAATATAAAATTTTAAATTACCATGATCCTCCCCCGAAAAAATCTCAGTGAAGAAGTTGTAAATTCGTAAAGACGGAATGCCCCTTGTAAAACCGTCCTGAATTTTAAATTTTTATTTTTTCCCAAAAAGGGCAAAACAATTGCTTTTTGGCAATTTAAAATTCAATAAATTTCCCCAACTATGGGGGAAAGGCTTATTTGTCTATTTTTCGAAGCAAAGGACCTCCCCCCCTTCCCTTTTGTAAAAAGGAAAAAACTTTTGCCTTTTCTACTTGTCTGGCACTATGTCATTATGTAGTCATATTTGAAAAAAATTACCCAAAAGATTGTGCAAAAGTTCCTTTTTCCATTCCTTTAAAATCCTTGCAAACAATTCATCAGGGCTTGGGGAAATTTGTTAGGTTTTAATTTTTCTATTTGTCTGAAAAACCATGCCCATTTGTTCCCTAATCGTGCATATTTGCCCATCGTCTTGTTTACATAATTTTTTTATTTCTGGAATCTCGCTGGTATCTTCCTGAGTAAAAACACTGAGAAA
Organism: Cherax quadricarinatus; assembly: GCF_026875155.1. NCBI lineage: Eukaryota > Metazoa > Arthropoda > Malacostraca > Decapoda > Parastacidae > Cherax > Cherax quadricarinatus. Next base: position 40,913,461 of record NC_069399.1, read on the forward strand.
AGTGGGTTATTGTAAATTTTCACAAAATTCCCCTTATCATGTCATTGATCTGACCTGGGGTTTTTACTTTTAAGTGGGCCTATTTTTTCCCTTTAATCTTACTTGGGGTATACCAAAAAAACCCCTTTTGGGTTAGTCTTCAAATTTTCCTTGCTTTTTTAAATCCTCTTTAACCCCTTTTTTGTTTTTCTTTTTTCCTTTTTTTTTTTATTTTTCCCTTTAATTGAATATATTTTTTCTTAATTTTAAATTAAATTATTTGATTTCTTAACGTAAAGGTAAAGTGGTCAAAATGTGATCAATCTGCCAAAGCTCTCTGCTAGTTGCGTGGGGGGGTTTCCAAGCCCCAAAGGCTTTTTTGTAGTGTTTTAGAATTTTTAGTTCGGGGTTTTTTGGAAAAAGGAGGTTAACTTCTTCAGGAGGAAAAAAAGGAGGCTGAAGCTTCACCTAATGAATTTGGGAGTGAGGTGAAAAAGGAAATTTAGGGGTTTAAGGGGGAAAAATGGTCAAAAAGCATGAGAGATGGCACTCCCTTTTAAGTGGCAAGTGTTTTAATTGTTCGGGAAGAAGGAAGGAAAGGAGGGTTAAAAAGAAGATGAAAAGGTAGGAAACGATTATCTGTTCCCAAGAGAGGTGTACTTCATGGTTATTGGGGATAAAGGTACCACTGTTTCCCCCTGTAAAAAGGGTAAGAATTTTTTTAAATTGTAGGAGATTCACAGGTAAGATTTTTTGGGAAACCTTGCTTTTTGAAAACAGAGATAGAAAGGTCAAGAGAGGTGTGCCTTCCAGGAGCTGGGGGTTGGTGACTTTTTTTAAACCCAGCCTTTTTACTGTCTGCACGGACCCCCAATGTGCCCCTGCCAGTTATTTTCATATTTCGCCCCCCACTCAGGTGCTGCCATCTATAGGCCTTGCCACTTCAGTATCCCCAAGACTTGCCTCCCCCCCTCCTCACACAGCGCCGGGCCCAAAAGACACAAGTACCCCCCTTTTTTTCTCTCGGGGGCATGGGCCCCTCCCGGGCCAGGGGCACAAACACACAAGCCTGTGTAACCCCAATACTTAACAATAAAGAAGAAGCCTCCGAAAAAGGATATCATTTACTACCCGCTTGCCGCTCACCAAACAACATCGTTAAAAAATGGTGGGCTCGGTGCTTTCAAACAGTTTTTGCCTGGAGAGAAGGAGGAAGATTAGAAGGGCATCTTTACTTCATCAACCCCACACAAGAAGGGATCCGTCCTCAAAGATTTATTCCCGATGGGCGTGTCTGCACGTTTGAGGGATCCAGAACAGGTTCAAGCAGGGGCCAGCCGAATTTTTTTGAAAATTTTTCCGAGAATTTTTGGGTGGCGTCCAGTGACCCCCGTACAGTGACTCCACGTACAGTTCCCCCGTGTTTTTTTCAAGTTACGGGTTTTAGCGCCCCTTTTATTTTGCTGGGTTTTTTTGTAAACCCGCTTTTAGGACAGGTTATTTTCAGGGAAGCCAAAGGGGAGTTTTGGGGGATTTCTGCTTCCCCCCGTGGCTTTTCCAAAGGGTTTTTGGGTGGAGGGGGAGGAGGAGGAATGGCCCGATTTCTCGCCCCCGCCATACACCCCACCCGTCTACCATACACCCCTCACCAAATGCCCACTCCCCCTGCTGTGTTTTCCGCGGGTTTTTGTGGGGAATTCTTTTTCCCGGGGCTGTGTATCCATTTCCCGGGCCACTCGAAATAAGTGGATTACCGGGCGTCACGGGGGGTGGCCGATTCAAGTAGGGCCCACAAAGCCACGTTTAGGTTTTCCAGATGTCCCAGGGCCCCCTCTGTGGGGCTGCTGGGCCCGCATACAAACGACGTAAACCCCCGGGTTCTGGACTTCATGCGTCACGGGGGTCTGCCTTTACGGGCCCCCTCGAATGTTTCTGACGTCCCCCCACGATGTTTCCCGCTTAAGGGGCGTCACGATGTCTGCTGACGTCACCTCCGATGTCTTTCCTGACGCACCCCCGAGATGTCTTCGGGCGTCCCCCTCGGTTTTCTTTGGGCGTCACCCCCACGTTTTTCGTGACGTCCCCCCTCACGTTGGGCCCCGCCTGACGTACCCCCGAGATGTCTTTCTGCGTCAAACCCCACAGTGCTGCTGAATCACCTTTCGAATCACCCCTGACATCACATGGGTTTTCAAAATGAGTGTTCTAGTAATTTTTTTCATATTGTCGAGAAGATTGAGAGAAGATATTTGTGTGTGTTTAAATTAATTTTTTCATTTAGTGTTTTTAAAATTTTTTGTAGTTTAGGGCAGTTTTAGCGCAAAAAGAACATTTTGTTTAACCCCTTTTGTACCGTTGTAAAAACTTTTGTTTTTTAAGTTTTCCGGGGTGTCCCGTGAGGTCTGGGGTCAGACCCCTTTAAAATTTTACCACTTTAAATCCCCCCCGCCTGACCATTTTTTGACAGCTGATTTTTCAGCCCTGAGCGTTTGAGCCCATTTTTACAGAAAGCTTTTATGCTCGTCGCTCGTGAAGTTCTGTAAAAATCGTACCTGCTACGATTCCCCTCGAATTTGGGTTTTTCTTTTAACCCCCAAACCTTTTAAGGAAATTATATGTAGAGAAACAAGTCCGGGGGACGCTTTGACACCCCCTTTCTAAAAACTCCAAATGGGCGAAGATGATACTCGTCAAGGGCCCCAAACCAGGCCTGTCGGGAGGCGCTGGGGTAACCTCGTGTCACAAGCCCTTTAGGAAACAGCCCGCCAAAAAAGGGAAATGTCACTTTTTCCCGCTAAACTCTTCCCTTTCAGTCTGGTGAAAGATTTTACAAATCCCGTTTTTTTCGCCCAGTCCCTCCTGGCCCCCAGGGCTCGCCTTTCCCCAAATCGCTCCACGCTCGCCGGGGTGACAGCCCAGCAGTGACAGTACCAAATCCCAGAAGTGGTTCCCGAGTCAATTGCCCGAAGTTTCCCCCGTTTTCCGAGTTTTTTTCGAAGCCTCACTCGAAGGGGACCAGCATGTCCCGGCCCCAGGGTTTAGTGAAAACCTGCCCGCGACTCCTACGATGTCCCGCTTCAACGTTCCAGAGGGGAAAAGTACCCTTGGGACTCACAGCTCTCAGCCCCCAGCGATGTTCCCCCCCGTGTTGCAGTATTCCCGTCCCGACGCGGGGAAGGGGTTGCAAATGTTTCCCCTTTGGCGTCAATTTCCTTTTACCACGTGGTTTTGCACACCCCAATTTTTTTCTTCCCTCCCTGTTAGGAAGTTTTTTTTTCCCCCTCCATATGTATATATATGTTTTTTTTTTGGGTTTTGTTTTCCTGTTTACTAAGAGGACCGGTTTCTTTTTACTACCAGTTGTCGCTCGGACCCACGCGCGATAGGTGGCCGAGGTATTTAGACGCCTGTACTGTTGCAAAAGACAGCCCATGCTGTCTTTCCAGCTTAGTTCAATTTTCGCGCCCCTCAGGGGCGCCATTTTATAGGGCCCTTTCCACTTAAATAAAGCCCATACTTGCCTCGCCCTCTTCACAAGCGGCCCGGGTTTAAGACACAAAAAATTCCCGCTCCTCTCGTGGGCCTGGCCCTGCCCGGGCCATGGGCACAAAACAAAAAGTTTGTAACCCCCCAACACTTAAAAAATAAAGTAAAAAGCCTCCGAAAAAAAGGATATCATTAAACCGGGGTCTACATCCCACCCAAAAAAACCCGAAATACAAAGAAGGGGGAGGTTTTGGATAATATTATTTTGGTAATGGGAACAATCCCCATTATCTGTCTTAGTGCTGAGGGTTTTGACATTTAGAAGGGCACAGACAGGATCTGCTTTATAATACATGTCACCATAGAAGAGTAGGGCCCAAGGGAAAGGGGTCCCAGTTCCCCTAGTAGCAACCCTTTCTAGAAAGGAGTGGGTAATGATTTGGGTTTTCTATGGCAAATGGAAAAAAATTGTGGCTAGACAGGTACTGCAAGGAACTTGCAATCCCCCTTTTACTGATAACTGGGACATAAATTTATTGGGAAACGTGATATGAAAAAAGGGATGGGGGCCCTCTCTCTGGGGGTGGAAATGGTTGCATTAGCCAATTCAAAATTTAAGGGGTTTTGAATTTAAATTGTAAAAGGGTTTTTAAAACTGATAGGTTTATAGGGTAAAGGGTGTTTGTAGGAAACAGTTTCCCCGGCTGCAGTTTTTTGGGTTTAAAGCAAACGATTTTTACCCCGAAAACCCACTGGGAATATGTTTTTAAAAACAATATTCCCAAAAAGAAAATTTCTAAATAAAGGCAAAAACAATTGATCAACGAAAAAAAAGAAGGGCGTAGAGGGCAAAAAGGACTAACTATTTAAGGTTTCCCAAACAAAGAGTGGAGTTTAAGAAATAAGATAAAAATGAGCTAAGATTACTTGCAAGTGAGATATTTTAGACATTTTTGGGATAACGAGACCTGGTTCAACCTAAATAAAGAGGAAATGCCTTCTGAATGCCCGGGTTATAAACCCATTCCGGATGATGGGTCCAAAAAAGGAAGGGTTTTTGGAGTGGCGTTTTAAGATTTTGAAACATCGAAACAAAACTGTTTTGGGTACAGTTTTTCCCAGGGTCCCTGATAAATTAAATTTAGGGGGGATTTATAGGCCCCCCAAAACCCTTTATAGGGAGTTTCAGTAAGCTGTTATTGGACGAAATTTTATTTAAAGGATTTAGGGTTTGAAAAAAGTTTTGGGTAAAGTGGGGAAATTTTTTTTTTGGGGGGGCCAAAAGGAATTTGGGAAATATATGACAAAGGGAAAACTTTAGTCTAGTGACTTTCTTTATGAGGGTTTAGGAATTTTTTTTTTTTAAAAACATTTTTTTGACAGAAACCAACTAGAAAAAGCAATCTGCTTGAATTGGTTATTGCCCCAAAAAAAAATCCCCTAAATTTAAAAATCTTTAGGGTTTGTGATTTTCTTTCACTTTGGGGGTTTTAATTTAACATTGTTTTTTTGGGTCTTTCACAAATTGTTTGAAAATTTTTGGGCCTTTTGGGCTTTAAAAACCGGGGGGCTAAATTTGGCCCCCCCTTTTGGGGGGAAAAATGAACGGTTTGTGCCTTTTAATTTTTTTGGGCCCCCCCCTTTCCCCCCCGTTTTGGGTTCCGGGAGGGGAAAAGGTCTTTTTGCCCCCCTGGGAAAAATAGTTCCTTCGGGCCCAAAAACTATACGGTTTCCTTTTTAAAGGTTTTGGCAACCCAAAGGGGGGGGGCTTGGGCCAGGTTTTGGGGGTAGGGGGGGCGGAAAACCCCCTCAAGGTCTTTTGTCGATGCCATGGGGTGGAAACCCTCCCCAAAAACCCCCGGGAAAAACAAGGAAAACCCGGGAAAAAAAGAAAGAAAAGAAAAAAAGTTTGGGGGGAAAGGTTGGCCCCCAGAAAAAAGGGGGAAATTAAAAATAAAAGGGGGTGAAGGAAAGAAGGGGGAAAAATGGAAAGGGGGAAAAAAGATCCGGGGGAAAAAAAAGAAGGAAAGGCGAAATAAAGGGAAAAGGCAAAAAACCAGAAAGGGTGGGAAAAGGTTAGGGAATAAAAAAGTGCCAAAAACCCCCAATGGGAAAATTTTTAAAGGAAAAAAAAGGGGAAAAAGGAAAGGAAAAGAAAAGAAACCAAAGGAAAAAAATGGGGTTTTTTAGGGGGAATTTTTTAAAAGGGAAAGGGGAAAAAAAGGTAAAAGAAATGAAATTAAAGTGGAAAGGGGGTTTAAAAAAAAGGCCCCGAAAAGAAAGGGAAAGGGCAAGGAACTTAAGGGAAGGGGAGGGAAAAAGGGGAAAGGTAGGGAAAGGAGGGGAAAGGGGGAATTAAAAAAAGGGGGGGAAAGGGGGCGAAGGGGGGGAAAACATTTAAAAAAAAGGAAAAAAGGGGGGAAATAAAAAGGAAAAGGGGGGAAAAATTTTTGGAAAAAAAAAAAAGGGAAAAATGGGGGAAAAAGAAAACCCCGGAAAGGGGAAAGAGGGGGGAAAGTGGAAGAGGAAAATAGAAAAAGAAAAACTAAAATTTAACAGGAAAAAAGGGAAAAAAAAAAAAAAAAAAATAGAGGAAAAAGGGAAAATTTGGAAAAAGGGGGAAAAAACCAAGGGAAACAGGTGGGGAAAGGGTTACAAAAATCAAAAGAAAAGGGGGAAAAAACAGAAGGAAAAAATGAACCCAAGGGAAACCGGAAAGGGGGGGAGGATTTTAAGAGGGAACCCGGGCAGGAAAAAGGAGGGAAAAAAAAATGGAAAGGGGAAAAGAAAGGGGGGAAGGGGCAAAAGGGGGGAAAGGAAAAATTTTTAAGGGGGGAAATGGGGGGGTAAGGACCCCAAAAGGTTGGGGGGGGAAAGGGGAAAGAAAAAGAAAAGGAAGGAAGAAAAAGGGAAAAGTTGGGAACAAGGGGGAAAAAGGAAGGGAAAAAACAGTTTAAAAAAAGGAAAAGGAAAAGGGTAAAAAAGTTTTGAAAAAAAGGGGGGAAAAAGGGAAAAGGAAAGGAAAAAGTAGAAAAAAGAGTTTGAAAATAAAGAAAGGGGGGGGGGGGGGGGAAACTTGGATAGGTTTGAAACCGGAAAGGGAAAAGGGCCGACAGGGAAAAAAAGGGTAATTTGGGGGGGGAAACCTGGGCAAGGAAAAAGGGCGGCGAAGGGGGGGAGGAAAAAGGGAAAAAAGGAGGAAAACAGAAAAGGAAAAGAAAGGCCCCAAAAACCCGAAAATTAAGGGAAGAAAAGGGAAGGAAGGGGTTTTGGGCCCCGAAATTCCAAAGGGGGAAAAGGGGAAAGGGGAAAATAGGAAAGGGTTTTTGAAAAAGGGAAGGGTTGGAAGAAAACCCCAAAAAAAAGGGGTTTTTTGGAGAGAACCAAAGACAACAGTGCATTGGGTTTTTTCCCAAAAATAAATCTAACAGAACCTTGGGTTTCATTTAGAAGTATAAAATAAAGCCTCAGGCTGTTCTTCATCTCTGTAAAACCCTTGGGTTAGGCCCATTTAGCATGCTGCACATTTTCTGGTCACGTATTAAAAAATGGTTTAAAAATACACGGGAAAAACTAAGAGGGGGAACAAAGTTGTCAAGTACAAAATCTTCTCTATGAGGATGACTGAGGGCCCTGAATCTCACTCTCTCGAAAAGCTAAATTGGGGGGGGATTTGACGAGGTGTGTAAATGGAAAACTGATTAAATGAATGGGTTTTTGTAAAATAGTGTCTGAAAATTGGGCCCAAACAAGGACTCGTAGCAATGGTTTTCAATTTGGGAAAAAATTCAGATTAAGAAGGATATATGGAAAGCACGGGGTTGGTAGTAGAGTTTTGGAAGGGGAACAAACCCACAGTACAGTTTAGAGGCTAAAACGTTGGTGTTTTAAAAATAGGTTAATAAAAAATGAGTGGGTGTGGGGGGTGGGGTTTGGGACCTGAAGCTTTGCTACAGGTTATGCCGTGCCCCCTTCCTTAAGGGGAAAGTGACCTGATAGGGGGTCATCGGGTTTTTGGGGGTGCATGGCCTGCTTTGAGGGGGTCATAGGCCCTGCTGCAGCGTTCCTTCTTTCTTGGGTTTTCTTTTGTTGTTATTTTTAGCCAATTCCCCCTACCAGGAAAAAAATCGTCTGTGCAGCAAACTATGCTCTGAAATATGTCATACTGGACCAACCCCAAACTACCAACCCCATAGTAAGGTCTTCCCCAATTTACCCCACCCAGGTTTTTTTCAGCCCATGAAGTCTGCCAAAGGGGAAATCGGGGACGCGACTTGATTGCATTTATCTTGGTAATTCCCATGAAATATTGAAACAAAGTGATTTGGTTTGGTCCCTAGCCTCTTTAAACCCAAGATTATTAACTAGTGTTCTTTTGGAAAGAACCAAGTCAACAGGTTTTTTCCCTCTATTTTTTTAAAAAAGCAACCCTAAAACCGTTCAAGAAAATCACTTGACTCAAGTTTGCTGTCATTTGTTCCAATCAATTTGTCTAAAGTTAAAATTCCTTAAAAAAATTTTTCATATCTAATGCCTTATAAATTTCGTCGCATTGCTGCTTACTGCACTCCCTATAAAATTTTTGGGGCCTATAAATTACCCCCAAAATTAATTTTTCCGATCTTCGAAAACTAAACCCAAACAATTCTGTGTCCAATTTTTCTAATCTTACATCTAGTTTTAACAAAACAATTTAAAATTATCTTTTGACATACATCGCCACCCCCCCACCCTTCCGTTGACCCTATCAAAGGGAAAACAGTTTAAAACCCTGTAGCTGCATTCGAAGGCATTTCTCTTCTTTCAATTTGATCCAGGTTTTGGTTAGCAATAATTCTATTTTATTTGCACTTTAAAGTAATCTTAGCTCATCACTTATTTTTTAAACCCTTCTATTTTTTTAAATTTAAACCCTTTAAAGGGGACTAATCACTCGTTCCCCTCACTTCTTTTTTTTGTTTGTCGAGAAATTTTTTTGCTTTTACTAGAAACTGTTTTTCGAAAATTGTCTTTTAAACATATCATGGGGGTATCCTGGAATACCCTTTTTTTCGGGCAAATGCTGCCCCTTTGACTGTTTCCCACAAACTCCATACCTCTATAGTCTATCTTTAAACCCAAAGATCAAGCCGCTGTGATATTCATTCAGACCCCCCAAGCCTAAAGTGCATAAGATTTAAAGAAAAACGGGACTTATGTGGGAGGGAAAACCCCGAAGGGTGGGCATCAGGCAGTTCTTTTGGGGTGGGAAACCTGGTCTTTGGCCCTCCCCATAAGAAGTTTCTCGGGATAATACCACCCCTGCAACCCTTCTCGCCCTGAACAGTGCACCTTTGCTCACCCCGAGATCGCAAGGACAAAATCGAAGAGTTAAGTATAAAAAGGCTCTCTACTTCCACCCAAAAACCCCCCCCTATTTGCACCCATGGCCCAGCGGGTGATTTTAATTTTAAGAAGCCTTCATCAAGACCTTTTCCGCCGCTGCTTGACGTGCCCCAAAGCCAAACTTGTCCTTCAAGAGTTCGGAAAGGACCCCTATACATCGTGGTTGCCCAAATTACAAATGTCCGGGCAGGGTTTTCAAGGGGGCCCTTGACTCTGCATGGAAGGCGTGGCCAAAAGATTGTGTCCGACAAGGACTTTGAAGGAAAAAACCTGAAGCATCGGTTTTGGAGGAGATTTTTCCCCCTTGGGAAAAGGTATGGCATGGGGTGGATGAAGAAAAATTTGAAACGATCCCCGGGAAAAGCACTCCGAAGAGCTGACGATAAGATTTAGAAGAACACATAAGCATGGGCCCAAAGGGGTTTTGCAGGACTTTTTCGTGCAGGGGCGAAAAGTGCAGGGGGTTTTTATCTTTACAGGTGAGTAAAGGGAATGCGGGGTATCCGGGGGGCTTATCAGATTTTACTAAAAGGAAACCCCCGGGAAAAGCTTAAAGTGGTCGTGCACGGAGCTTTTTAATGACACTTGCATAACTCATTTCGAAGCATTCTAAAAGGGAGGAAGAAACAAACCTCTTGGAAGTTTTTTATTGAAATGCCCCTGCAGTGTAAAAAGAAGGAGAAAAATCCAAAAATCAGAGAACGAAAAAGTGATTTTAAAAATTAAACAATTGTAGGAGTTAAGTTCAGTGACAAAGTGAAAATTAAGACTGTAGCAATTAAGAATAGTTTTTTTGAGAGTGTATTAATTAAGCAATTCGCGATAAAAAAGGGGACGAAACGAAATAAACTCCTGACAGATACACCACTGTCCCCGCATTTTTCCCCATCTAACCCTCTGCCACTCTCTCTCCCCCCATCATCCCCAATATTTTCCCCAAAGGTAAATGCTGTTACATACTAATAATTTCTTTACACTTTTTTTCCTTAGATGCTACTATGATCTAATTATCTCCCTCAAAAGCCTTTTTTTTCTGTTACAAAAAAAAGCAGGGGGAAGGTAGTAGCCAGGACAGGAATGGCCCTGTGGGGCCCTATAACCCAATGGCAACAATGCTGGGCCGCCCCCACCAGCAGCCACATACGTAATGACTATATTTTATTTCATTCTAGTGTATATTATTTTTCTTGTTTATTAGTCTTTAGATGAATTGTGATAGAAAATAAGTAGAGTTGATTTTAGTAAAATATGAAGTTTTTGTCGTGCCGGGAATTTCCGCGGGAACGATTATACCTTTAAATTTAAATTTAAATGGGGAAAATTATCACAAAAGGAAAATTTTGAGTAGAGTGGGGGTCGTGGAATGGTTTAAAGCCCCCAAAGCTGGGGTTTCCACTGAAAATTTGGGAGCGTGTGAAGATTTTATCCAAGGAGCTAATCAAGGGGCCCTGTGTTCCTTTGACTTAAAAAGGATAAGTGTGATGAGGCAAAAAATAAAAAAGTTTGTTCGTCTTTGTGTTTGGTTTGGTTAATGTTGTGTTGTAGGAGCGTGGTCCTCCTGGTCATACCGTGTGGGGGGGGCAAAGGTTCCACCCCCAGGGGAAAGGTCTTTTTGGGGACTCCGGTCATGGCTGCGGCAGGACACTCTCTGACCAGGAACCCACGCCCCCCACTGATATACTAAAACCACCTCCCCACCACGTATACCCACCCGCGTTCCCAACACCCCCCCCATGTAACCCCCCCATTTCCACCAACCCCCCTACTTTCCTCCCCCCTTATCTTATCACTCCAACATGAGTTATCTAATATCTTCCCCCACCCACCCCCCCCCCCCAGCGACAACCCCCCCCCATCCGGACACACCACCTCTCCCCCAAAAGAGAAATCACCCATTTATTGTCAGCTGGACGGGATTAGTGAGTAAAGATAAGTACAAGTTCTTTCGTCTTTTGGGGCACAGATTTGACGTCAAGTGAAGAAAAATTGCTTTACCTTTCCTTTGTGAAGTGTGAGAACTTTGATAAGTTTTTGGTAGGGACCAGAGTCATGCAGTTAACTTGCATTGTTATATTATTTAATCAGGGGGAAGCAAAACCCCGTGGGGATTATCCCTGCCTGGGGGGGGAGGAAAGGTATTCGGCTCATTTCAGGGAACGGGAGCAATTTTTCAATTCCCTAATAAAGACCCCCTCACCAGCATCAAGGAACCTTCCCTTAGGGTAACATTGCAACCAAAAAATTGGGTCCTAAATGTATGAAAGAAGGGATTTTTCGGGTAGATGGAAGGGAGTAAGTATTTGAAATGGATTTATAGTAAAGGAAAGGGACTTTGATATGTTGGTAAAGGCAGGAGGTGAGGAATCATTTGAGGACATATGAGCAACAACACCAGGTCCCAAGTACAGAGGCAAGGCGGTGACTGATTTCCCATGAAGGTCATAATGTTTACATCTTCACTGGGGGTCCCAAACCTTGTAACACCTGACGGCAACACCCACCCCTCTTTCTTACGTGAAAAATGTGATTGATTTTTTTTATAAAAAAAACTAATCTGATTTACAGCCTGTGGACTTCTACGCCAAATAGAATTAGACTTTCATATCAAAAAAATTAAGACTGAGCAAAATGAAAACAGTGAAGCCAGAAAAGAAAAAATCAATAATTGACAAAAGGAGTTCATTGGGTACCCGTCCACCTATACTGCAAACCCTTACCCTTTCCCCATAGGTTTCCTCCTAAAAGGGACATTCTGCTTTTAAAAAAATTACTGTAGATATTGTCGCTTTGAAAAAGCGAGCGCTGATGACAAGAGGAAAAAGAAACAATGTGCCCCATCTTATCTCTGGGTGGGTATGAGAGTTTTGCCTAGGGTGGGGGAAAAGGGGATGCACTCCCTACGATTTCTTCCCTTATAATAACCCGCAACTTTACGGAATAAAGGTCGGGTTTTTTTTCCCAATGACACAGAACGAATTATAAAAATAAAGCGTAGAACGCAAACAATTTATTTTAAAAAGTTTGCTTTGCTTTGTGAGATTTAGTAATATGATTTTTAAGTGGTGATGCATGGGAAGTTGATACTGACAGTGCAAATTTTGTTAAGCCGGGTGGTATTGTTTAGAGCCCCCCCCCCCCCCCCTGTAACTCAACGATTCGGGAAATACCTATTTTGGGTATTCAAACACCAAACTACCCTTGATTGCGTGGGTTGTTTCAGAGCAAAAGACTGCCCCTTTACTCCCTACTTGGGCACCCGAAACCAGGTGTCCTAGAATGGGGGCTAGGTCTCCCCACCGGGTGCCTGGAATGTTGGCTAGTAATTCACCTAGGCTGTCCTGGAATGCTTGGCTAGGTTTAACCACAGGCTGTCTGAAATGTTGGGCTAAGTACTTTACCACCAGGCTGTCCTGGAATGCTTGCTAGGTACTTAACCACCAGGCTGTCCTAAAAATGTTTGGTATTACTTTCCCCACCGGCTGTCCTGGAAGTTGGCTGGGTACTTTACCCCCAGACTCCCCTGGATGCCTGGTTTAGGCCTTGTACCAAGTTGCATTTGAAAGTCAATATGGTTTTTGAAAGATTTGAGCCCTAAGTCCACCTTTTGTTTATTCTTAACAGTCTTAAATTACGATTTATATTGTGGTGTGCGGGGAAACCCAGAAAGTCTGCTGGTTGCCACACGATACCATACTCTAAAAACGTAACCTATTTTCCTGGTTTCCCCATGCAACAGGGCACAGTTCCTGATGACGCAATGAAAGTGTGAAAGTATTGAGCAAAAATTTCCGACCCCGGCTTGTTTTGCTTTGTTAAGATACCCTGCTGCATTTTTTTATATATATATACATTATTATATATTTTTAATATATAAATAATAATATATATATATATATTTATATATATATAATATATTATATATATATAATAAACCCACAAACAAGTGGTATTGATCAAAAAAACAATACTGCGAAGTCAAGGGCGAATCAGCTGCTTTAGCCTGCCTCAGGTGGGCGAAATTCATGCGCTTTAACCCCCCGGGGGACCAAAAACCCAAAGAGTAGCGTACCCAGCAAAAACTGTAGTTGGACTCCTAAAACATCTGCGTTTTGTCTCACCATGAGCAGGCAAAACAGCATGGGTTCGACTCCGGGGGCTATGCAGTGTTGCATTCACAATACCACTTTTTTTCCGTGGGTACAATAATATAAATTATACGCTTGTTGAGCTATAACACAAACAGGGAGTAGAATGAAATTAGCTCCCAGAGGCGTCCACCCCTTGCTTTCTGGGGGGAAAACTCTGCTTGGCTGAATCCCATTGTTAAGTTGTTTCTTTTGAAAAAGCATATTTTTTTAATAGCCCCCAAAAAAAAGGGGGTTTGATTTCTATATTTTTTATTATAATACCACCTTTACATTTTTAAATAATTAATAATATAATTATAAAAATTATTTTTAAATAATAAATATATCCGGGGTTTTTTTTCTAAATCAAATTTTCCCCAAAGCCATGTTGTCGTTGATTAGTAAAAGCCGGGAGCAAGGGGTATAACCCTTTCTCCTGTATAATTAAAAAAGTTAAAAAGAGAAAATTTTGCTTTCTTTTTGTGAGTGTTAAAGGGAAGAAAGATATACATGCAAAATACTACATTCATACAATAATCATATATATTATAAAATATATTATATATAATATTAATATTATTATATATATATATATTATATATATATATTATTTTTGTGTGTGTGTAGTACTCACCTGTTTTTTACTCACCTATTGATTTCAGGGGTCGTTTTCCAACTCCGGGCCCCCCTCTTCACGGGTCGCTACTAGGTCACTCTCCCTGAACCATAGCTTTTTCTACCTTGCTTAAAGCTATGTATGGGTCCTGACTCCATAACGCTTCCCAAAAAATATTCCACTTCGACTACTTGTGGGTGAAGAAATACTTCCAAACATCCCCTTTTTTCATCTGGTCTTAACTTCCAACTGTGTCCCCTTTTTATGTGTCCAGTTTGGAACACCTGTCTTTGTCCACCTTTTCAATTCCTCTCAGTATGTGTGTGTGTGTGTGTGTTGTGTGTGTGTGGTGTGTGTGTGTGTGTGTGTGTGTTTGTGTGTGTAAAACACCTAGTTGAGGTTGCGGGGGGCGGTCCGAGCTCCTGTGTGTGTGTTAGTGTGTGTGTTGTGTGTATGTGTGTGGTTTTGTGTGTGTGTGTGTGGTGTGTGTGTGTGTGTTGTGTGTGTGTGTGTGTGTGTGGGGTGGTGTGTGTGTTTGTTTGGTGGTGTGTGTGTGTGTGTGTGTGGGTTGTGGTGTGTGGTGTGGTGTGTGTGTGTGTGTGTGTGTGTGTGGTGGTGGTAATATTTGTCCACACCCCAAAAAACCGCACCATGATGTCATTAATTTTACAACAAAGGTAAGTATGTAACACAAAAATATAAACACTCAATTAATTGGGTTAATGAGAGATTTTAGGAAAGGGGGGTGTGGGAGAGGAATTCCATTTTGGTCCTTTTTTAGATATGAGGTTCTTGGGAAATTTAGTGGTTGTGGTGGGAAAATGATGGGGGCTAGGAAGGTAGGTGGGTTTTGGGGGGGGTGTGGGGAAATCAGTTGTGGATGGTTGGTAGGTGGGGGTTTAGATATCAGTGGTGGGTGTGTGGTCTCCCCAGCCACAGTGTGTCCTGCCACGCCTGACCGGAAATCCTCACCAAACCCCACTGCTGGGGGGGGCAACCCTGCCCTCCTCCACACAGGTACTGACTTACGAGGACCCCACTGCTGCGCTTGGGCTCACGAAACTTCAACTCTATTGAGAAAAATTGGTTGCTAGAAAAGTGCATCTGTATGCACCTGAAGAAGGAGGGTAAGCCTCCAATTTTTAAACCATTAACCCCTATTCCCAAATCCATATAAAAAAGGATTTATATCAGTTTTATTCTGTGAAAAACATTTTAAAACTAAAAACTCCCTAAATAATATTTGTTTTCATAAGATGAATTCCTTTTTAAGAGATTTGGGAAAGAAAGCAGTTTTTCTCACTACAGCTGCACAGCAGAAATTTACACGATAGTTCCAGGGTTTAATTTTTTAATTCCCCAAAATAGGTTTCATCAAGATTTTTTGAGGTTTTTAAAATTTTCCCCATTCTTGAGTTGAAAAAAATTTCCGAGATTTTCTTTCAATCATGAAAGATAAAGGTATAATTTCTTTAAACTGTTTTGTCCCAAAAATGATTTTAAAAATGTTACAGTGACGGACGTGTTTTTTGCGAATTAATGGGTCCTTTAGAGAGTGCAATATTTCGCACAGTGTTTGCTCTGAACGGGTTTAAAAAAAAAAAAAGATCCAGAAATTCTCGAGCAATAATGTTTCAAAATTTTTTTTTTTCGTCAGTTTTAAAAAAGAATTTAATTTTAAAATAACATCTTTGCTTAAAATCAAAAACGAATTCCATTGAACTATGAATCAACAGGGGATGACTCTTCCCCTTACCAAACGGCCACATGCGCCTCACTCACGGGTACCTCACAGAATACTCCTGGGACCCGGTCCGTCCCACGATGAATGTCGGGGTTCGTTCCCCCAATTTTTAATACGAGGATTCCTTCCAACATCTCTGATTCCTCAGAAAATCCCACATTTGACGTAGACTCTCTCTTCTTGGACTTTTTAGCAGAAACTAACTCATTGCCCTAATTGTGATTTTAGATTTTTTCCTCTTACTTCCCCTGCCCCCACTTACCCCCAACCCCTGCAACCCCCCCCTCACACTCCCTCCGTCTTTCAACTCCCTTCCAAGAGCTGTAGACCCCCTTCGGGGGTTTTGTGCTTAATTGATTACATTATTATTATTTTTTGATAAATTTTTATTGTCAGGTCAACAAAAAATAATATTTATTAAAATCTTCTAAAATTTGAAAAAAAATCTTTAAAAAAGCCATTTTTTGTTTTAGTTAATTCTTCAGCTATGCCCCGGACGGTCCAGTTTTTTCCCAAGTCATGAAATGAGCCGGAAATTGTCACTCACAAAAAAATTTGCGCAGAATCCTATCTTATTTTGTTTTTCGTTATTTTTTCTTTCACTTTTAGTTGATGAAAAACTTTTTCAAGGCCTTAAAAATTATATTAAAATACATATGTACCCATGCCAATCAAAAAAGAGTGAGGTGCTCATTTAAACCCCCTGTGGATGTAAACAAAAATTGTGCTCATGCAAGCGTGTTGGTCATAACCACAATATGGGCACAGTGGTGCCTTGCTAACCTTCCTTGGTGTAAATAAATACCCAGTTTGGGGAATCTTATTGCACCGTGGCCCAGTGGCAGCGCGTCATCTGGGTTTTTGACTCTCTGTCGCGGGGTTCCATCCCCTCCCTGGTATGGGGGAGTGGAAAAACCTACAGAAATTTTATCACATTAAAACAGTTTCAAAAACCCATATTTGACCCGAAATTTGAACAACAGCAAAGATTATTTCTTTAGTGTTTAATTAGGGGGTCGTAAAAAAAAAACGCGGCTTTCATGATGTTGAATGTTATCCCCAAAGCCACCGTGTTTTTTCCCACAACCCCCCACTGAAAATTTAGAGGGAAAAGTTTTTTTGTCTTCATGGAAACAAAAGGGGAAAAATGTTTTTTTTCCCCCTCTTTATTTCCCAAAATGGAAGACACCATATATATATATATATAATTAATTTATATATATTTTTTTTATATATATATATATATATATATATATAATATAAAAATATATATATATATATATAATATATATATATATATGGGATGGCAGGTATGGAGTAGGAGAAATTTTAATTGTCCTCATTGTTATGTTCACCCATTCTTGCTTACGGTTATGTTACCAAAATCCCAGTTCCCGTTCCCATTATAATGTTCATCCAATCATGCCCTCACCATTGAATTGACCCAGAATCCTGTTTTTAATCCGCGTTGGCCCCCAGTGACAGGGGCCGAGAAGAAGGTGTGCCTGCATCACCTTAAAGAATGAGTGGGACGGCAACTATGATGCTGATTTCACAGCCTTACTCGGGTCCCTTCCACTCTATGAGATCTCCCACCTTCGACCCAAACCCCTCGACTCATCGACGTAAGTAGGTGACTATATGTACATATATACATAATATTATATATATATTATATAAATAATATATTATATAATTAATACATATATATTAATATAATATATATATATATATATAATTTTATAATTTATTAATATTATATATATATATATATATATTATAATAAAATCACAGTAAAAGGTGATTTCAAAAAAATGCAAAAAAAACCACTCTGTTTTTGAGAGTTTTCGAATTTGTAGTCCTGATTCATAGATGAGGGAAAAATCCAAAATTTTTGAAAAGGTAAAAATTTAAAATACCAAGAAATGTAATTGATAAAAATTTTTTAAATTGCTAGAAAAACTTTTTATAAACCCAAAAAAGGGGGAACCAGCCTTTTTAATAAAATTTTGTTGGTTCTTTTCCTTACCCTGAAAAATTGGGTTTATATGCCCTTTTCTTCTTAAGACTTTTTTTTAAAATTAAAGTTGTATTCAAAAATCTTGAAAAGTAAAAAAATTTTGATAAAGAATTCCCCCCCAAAAAGTGATGGTGTGTTTAAGATTCCTTGTAAAAAATTTTCGTTTAAAGTTTATTACGGTCAAACTGGAAAAATCTCGAACTAAGATTAAAAACAACAAAATATAGCATTGAATGGACAAGATTCCAATGTCTATTTATTATTTAAAAATTTTAACCATCCCAAATTTATTTTTCAAAAGTTGAGAAAGTATACAAGCAAGTCCCTGGTCACAGGGAAAAATTGAATCTTGTTTTATAAAAAGCAGTTTTTCAAAAATATGAATATTTCCTTTTGGTTTATATAAATTAAAAATTTATTTAATTAAAGAATTTGGGAAGAATTTAATAAAAACTGGGCAAAAAATTTTTTTAAATTTTTTTGGGTAGAATAGCTTGGGGGGGAGTTGTGCAAAGAACCTTTCCAAATGGGCTCGCCGCGCGTCACGTGTTTAACCGTTGTGGATTGATAGTGAGGTGCTGCCGGGGGCCCCCTTTGCTTCCTTGGGTGTTACTTTTTAGTTCCTTGATAAGTGAGTAGTCACGAAAGCGCTTGGAATTTTTCTATTCTTTCAGAGTGGTTGTTTTTGCATATATATTTATAAATTTTTATATATATTTATTATATATATATTATATATAAATATTATATATAATATTAAAAATATTATATATATATATAATAATAATTTTTATATATATATAAATTTTAAAATATATATTTAAAAATATAAATATATATATATTTATATAAATATATAATATATATATTAATATATAAATATATAAAAATAATATTTATATATAATATTATTTAATTTTTAAAATATTATATAACAATATATATAATTTTATAATATTTTATATATATTATATATATTATATAATATATATATATATATATATAATTAATTAGGGAAGACCACCTCTATGGTGGAATGGGGACCCCCATCCCCAAGAAAACAAAAACGTACCCCGTGGAAAAATCAAGGGTTTTCCCCGGAGCTGTTTGAATTTTTCTTCTCCTACCACCCCCATATTTGATATTTTTTGTGGAATTATTAATAAACAAACATTTTCAGAAAAACAAAACATGAATAAATGGCACAAAATGTCAAAATCATGAATTTAATCCAGCTCCCCCGAGGCTGAACGAGAGCCAAGTATCAGCCGCATTATCCCCTGGTTGGCTACGTGAGGCGCGGAACATGAAAAGGGGTGCCCTTTGGGGCCCTGGTGGGTCGATGGTCTGGAAACCCAAATTTTTTAAGGAAACGTTTGGCATTTTTTCCCCATATCCCCAAAGGGTTTTGATCCCACTGGGAAAAAAATTTATACTGTTGGCTTATGTCCTGTACTTGCTGTTTGTACTCCCCCCTGTGGTCAGCAGTTCCCTTCGCCCCACACTGTGTTTATATAGGTGTCAGGGAGTGAGGACACACAGGGGTTGCCATGCTAAGACTTGCCATTCTTCCCAAAGGATAGATGGTATATTATTTGTATATATATATTATATTATATATATTTTAAAAAATAATATATATATATATAATATATATAATAATATATATATAAATATGTTATATATGGGGTAGGTTTAAAAATGTGTGTTAGAGGGTTTGCAGAAGTTTGGGTTCAGGAAAAATGGGTGCAGGAGGGGAAAAGGAGCGATTGGGGGAATGATATGTAAAAAGAGTAGCAAGGGGGAAAAGTTAGCATATGAGAAGGTTTTACAAGTAGAAGTGAGCAAGGAGGGAAGAGTATATGGAGAAAAAGAGAGAGGGTTTAAAAGAGTGGTGAAGCAATGTAAAAAAGAGAGCAAATGAGAGAGTGGGGAGATGTTATCAACAAATTTTGTTGAAAAAAAGAAAAAATTTGGGGGGTGAGAAATTTAAAAAGTTAAAAAAAGCCAGAGAACAAAGGATTTGTCAGTTAAAAATAGGAGGGGGAGTTTTTAAATGAAAAGTTAAAGGGATTGGGGAAAATGGGGGGGTTTTTGGGGTTTTTGATGAAATAGGGAAGCTGTGATTTCTTTTTTTAGGGGAAGGAGGAATAACATCTTGTAGGAGTGAGGGAAAAGCCCGTTTGGGGTTGGGGGGAAATTCGGAGGGCAGTAGGAAAATGAAAGGGGGTAAAACAGCCGGGATTGATGGGATTAAAAATAGAAAAGTTAAAAGCAGGTGGGGATATATTTTTGGGGTGGTTGGTGCAATTTTTAAAAAATGTAGGAAGAGGGTAAGGTCCTAGGGATTGGGAGAGAGCATGCATAGTTTAATTTGTATAAAGGCAAAAGGGGGTAAAAAGATGCAAAAAATTTTTAGGGGGTAAGTCTTTGGTTAAACCCGGTAAAGGATGGTAGAGTTTTAATTGAAAGAATTTAAAGTAAGACGGAAAAGGAAAAAGCAGAGAACAAG
>NC_069399.1:40933829-40981329 GCF_026875155.1 Cherax quadricarinatus
GTAATTAAAGGGGGGGGTTTTGGGGTTTTTAGGATGGACGTGGTTGACGATCAAGGTATGTGGGTTTGGTATTGGGGAAGTGCGGGCATGCAAAAGGGTAAATTGGGTCGTCCGGGAAAGGGTTTTTAAGAGACTAGGGGTTTAAGTGCGAGGGACTTAGTTTACTCAGAGGGTAGTGGGGGTTTAAATTCCTTGTCTATAGCAAGGTATGGGGGTGGAAGAGGTTTTTCCCTTAGAGGTACGAGAATTGTGGAAAGGGAAGGGGGTGCTAAAGTTTGTGTGGGGTTTTGGGGAGGGCATGGTTAAGTAAGGGGGTATTAGACGGATGTTCGGAGAGGGGGGTTGGGTTTGTTGCCTTTGGACTGGAGTAATGGCTGTAATAAAAAGTGGAGGATTGAGGGAAGGGGGTGGAGGGGCGCAAAAGTAGGAAGAGTTAGGAGGAGGCACGAAAAGGTGGAGGGGGAAAGGGAAATTGAGGGTTTTGGAATGTTGGTTTTTTATGCAGTGCAAAGGGGAAAAAAATCAAATGAAAGGGTTTTGGTGAGGGTAGTGAAAGGGAAAGGAATTATGCAAGGGGTTGCCGTGTACCAACGTAGATTGGGGGGTTTTTGGGGAAAGTTTTTGAAAAGTTGGTCCCGGCTAGGTAAGAGAATAGTAATAGGTTTTCGGGGGATTCTGGTTCCCAAAGGAGGTGTTAGTAGTTGGGGTTTGTGGAGAGGCTTTTTGTCTTTTGGGGTGATGTTAAAAAAGGCGTTTATGTGGTCTTTTTTTGTACCCCTTGGGGGGGTGAGATCAGGGGATGGGGGGGGTTTTCGGATGTTGGGGGGGGGGGTCGTTTGCCGTTTTTAAAGGGCTTTACTCTAGATGTGGGGAGTCCCTAGGGATGTTGGGAAAGGGCATAATGTATATCTAGTGGATTTTTGGGAATTTCGGGGGAAAATGAGGGGATTAAGGGGTATGAGGAAAAAAAACGTTGGCGGCCCGAAATTTATGGACGAAGTGTAGGAATAAGGGTTTTGGGGCGTCTTGGGAAAAAAAAAATTCCGGAAGGTTATTTGGAACCCCTGTGGGTTCCCTGGCGGGGTCCCTGGGATGGGCAAAAGGAGTGTCTCCTTATGGGGGGATGTTTAAAGGGGGGGGGTTTTTTTTGGTTTTATCTGGAATGATGTGTGGTAGAGGAGGTAGTGAGATTAGGTTGGATGGTACGCCAGTTTCACGGAAGTTTGTCTAGTGAGATATAAATGGGTTTCAGGGTTAATTTTTTTAAAACCTGATGGTTATGTTTATGGGTTTAAAAATTTTTTGAAGCCAGGTACCCGGCCCCTTTGGATCTCGTTTTTAAGTAATTGATTGGCACGTTGGATCAACACAAAATTTTTTGAGATACGTGTCAGTTTTTTGGACGGGGCATTCAGCGCCTTTCCCTTTTTACACCTAGTCTTATGTTTCTTTTATTGTAGATGAAGGGTTTTATGTGAAAAAAATTAAGTGTTGAAAAGGGTTTTGGGTCTTACCCTGTTTTTATGGGGTTTAAACCCAAAAAAGTTTGTGGGAAGTTTTGGTTTATTAAAAATATGTGGGAGGTATATTATGTTAGGGGTTTGGTTATAAACCCTTTAATGTGCCCAGGTTTGTTTTAAAAATACTTTTTGGATTCTTTTATTTTGTATTTTTCATGCATGTTGTTTGGGTTTTTTGTATCACATTTTTTTATTGAGGGTTAAAAATATTAATAATAGTAAAATACTGTTTCTCTAGTCAATTTAATAAAAATTTTAATGGTAAAAAAAAAAAAAAAAAAAAAAAAAAAAAAAAAAAAAAAAAAAAAAATACCACAACAATCCACAATTTTTTACAAAACAACAAAAGTCAGCATTTTCTCGTTTTAACATTTCTCTCAGTCACTCCCCCCGAATAACCCCTTTTCTCTCCCTCCTCCCCCCCTCCCAACCCTCCCTCCAACCAAAAACCCCACAATTTTCACCATAACCCCCAAATTTTTTTGTTTTATATTTTATCAGAAAAACCCACAACCTTAAAACCCCCTTTTCGATAAATTCACTAGTCACAATTTTACTATTTCGAAATTAAAACGCCACCCCTCACTTTACTTTGAACACCTTCAAAAAACTCTATAAATCATTTTTAAACTCACAAAAAACCCTTTTAAAATTCCAAAACAACATGAAACATTCCAAAAATCATTTTTTTAATACCCCAATAAGATTTGAATCTCTAATTTATCTGCACTTACCCTTTCATTTTAAATTAAAACTCATCCCCCCCAAAAAAACCCCCCCAGTCTAAAAACTTACCATTTCACAAAAACTAACTCAAACACTTTATTTGAACATCACCCAAAAAAAAACCCTCAATTCCTTTAAATACTCCAAAAACATCATTCGAACCCCCAAATCACCTCGAATCTCCCCCCAAACCCCTTTTCATTTTCCCTTCAAAAAAAACCTTTGAAAAAACCCCCAAAAAACCCTTTGGTTCCCCCAATACACCACTGAATCTACTAAAACCCACTGTACACTTTAAACACCCCCAAATACCATAAAATAAGATAACACCCACTCCCCCAACACCAACAACCCCCCCACAACCCACTCACCCCCCCCCAAATTTTTTTTTCGTTTTAACTAATTTCTTTGAAAGTCACAACAAAAAACACTTTAAACCTTTTCAACAACTCTAGTTGACAAAAACACCCACAACCCACCACCTAACCCCCCAATTTTTTTTCGTTTTAATAATTTCATCGAAAAGTACAAAACAACCACTTATAACATCTTTTTTGGTTCTTAGTCGACAACAACTCACCACCACATCCCCCAACACCCCCAACCCCCCATCACCCCCCCACCCCAAAAACCCCCACAACCCACATCACCCCCACCCCCCAAACACCACAAACCCCAAAACCCAACCCCCCCAATTTTTTTTCGTTTTTAAATAATTTCATCAGAAAGTCAAACAACAAAAACCCACATCCCATCACCACAACCCCCACACCCACTCCCCCAAATTTTTTTCGTTTTAAATAAAATTTTTCAGAAAAAATCACACAACACCCCTTATAACCTCTTTCTCGGGATTCCAGTTCCCAAAAAAACACCCCAACACCCCCATCCCAAAAAACCCCCCAACCCAAACCCACACCCCAACCCCCACATCCCCCTTCACCCCAAACCCCCAAAAACCCCCCAAACCCCCCAAAATTTTTTTCGTTTTAAAAATAATTTCATCAGAAAAAGTCAAAAAACAACCTACTTATACATCTTTTCGGATCCCTAGTTTCCCCAACAACACCCCCAACCCCACATCCCACAACCCCCCCAACCCCCATCACCCACCCCCCCCCCCCACAAACCCACATCACCCCCCCCCCACAACACACACAACCACTCACCCCCGCCCCCCAATTTTTTTCGTTTTAACTAATTTCATCAGAAAGTCACAACAACAACACCCACACCCCACATCACCAAAACCCCACAACACCCACATCCCAAAATTTTTTTTCTCGTTTTAACTAATTTTCATCAGAAAAAGTCACAAAAAACAACCCACTTAAAACATCTTTTTCGGCATCTCTAGTTCGACAACAACACCACATCCAAAAACACCCACAACCCATCACCCACACCCCAAAACACCACAACCCACATCACCCACCCCCCACATTTTTTTTCTCGTTTTAACTAATTTCATCAGAAAAGTCACATCAACAACCCACAACTTAAACCACTTTTCAGCATTCTCTAGTTCGACAACAACACCCACAACCACAATACCCAATCCCACAACCCCCACATCCCACATCACCCACACCCCCAACAACAACTACCCACAACTTATAACCACTTTTTCGGTATCTCTAGTTCGACAACAACACCCAAACCACAACATCCACAACCCACAATTTTTTTTTCGTTTTAACAAAATTTCATCAGAAAAAGTCACAAAAACAACCCCTTATATCATCTTTTTTGGTATCTCTAGTTCGACTACATTACCCACAACCCTCATCAATTACCAATTTATTCACAATTTTTTCCCCTTCTTTTTACTGAATCTTAAATTGTAATACACATTCCTCTTTACATTACTAAAATTTAATAAAATCTCTCCTACCCATCTCCTTGTATCCACATAAATTGATATTATACTCGCATCAACTAATCTCACTACCCAACTATTGCGACATGTTTCAACACCCTCCATTTTTTTCCCAAATTATTTTCTAACTTTTCAATTCTATAATTTCTTTTTAAAATATTCAACATTACCTTTATTTTCAGTAAAATCTCTCCCAATTTCATTAAATTTATAATACAACCCTCCCCATACCCTTTTCCATTTCACCCGCATTTTCTTCACATCCACTCACCCATCTCCCAACACCCCTCTTCTGAACACATACAAAAATCACATTTCACATCCACAATGCTCTCATCCCCCATCTCAAATCCACTAAAATCACTGAAACCCAGATATTCACAAAACTCTATGACCACCTAACACACACACACACACACACACACACACACACACACACACACCTCACTTTACTTTGAACACCTTCAAAACATTTCTCTTTACATCATTTGAGACCACCTTTTTCTCAATATCTCTCATCCAAACCTTTATCATTCTCACTACAAAACAACCCCAAGATTACTTCGAAACCTCTCAAATCATTTGAATACTCACATAAACACCTTTGAACATTTCCAAACAACACTGAAGCACTTCCGAAATATCATTTTGATTACTCCCAAATAAGATTTATCATCTCTAATTTATTACACTTACACATTTCATTAACTGAAATTACAACAACATCCCCCTACTACTCCCTCAGTCTCCAGACTTTACAACATTAACACAAAAACTAAATCAGACTTATGACATGAGACTTTTTACCAAAACTAACACAAACACATATCTGTTATATCTCCAATATCTAAGATCACCACAATCAAGACGTTTGCCAAATTCTATAACCCCACCACTAAGATCACACATTTTTTTTGTACACATTCTTTTAAAACATCTCTTTAACGAAGATCACTAAAACTATCTATACTTTTACTAAGATCACATAACATTTTGTCTTCTCTAACTCACCCACCAATTCACATTCTCATTCACACTTACACATTTCATTAACCGAAATTACATCTCATCCACCAAACTCCTCCCTCATTCTCCAGACTTTACAACATTAGCACAAAAAAAAACTAACTCATACTTATGACATGAGACTTTACCATATCTAACACACTGACTAACTTTGAACCAATTTGGAAACACCACTGATCATCTTCAAAAAAATACTCTGCACATCATTGAACACATTCAAAAACACACCATAAAAACACCTCCGAATATCCCAAAACACTACTGATTAACAACCAAATCACCACTGAATCTACCAAATCACCGTCAAAATTCCCCGAAACTAAGTTTAACAATCACCATCTAACATCCTTTTATATAAATCTCCTAAAATCACTATAACCAAGAACTCCCTCCCCCATTTGGCGCATAAAAAAAAAAGAAATGAACACAAACCTTAATATGCAAACACTTAGTATATGATCACCATCAACTGAAAACATATCTTGTACACACACCTAATCTAAGACAAAAAACCAACTACAATCACCCATGTTCACTTACCTCAAAAATCACTAATATCACAGAAACACTCATTTTTATAAACATTTCACACAAAAAAAAAAATCATATTTCACAATATCTAAGCGCACTCACCTCACTACCACCAACACACGATGTCACACCTCACAGGACCGACGAGCTCACCTCCAGTGACGTCACACTCCCATTGTGTTACTTGGTGGTTGGTAACATCACACCCAACCCCTTTTTTCAACTGTTGTACCCTACATTATCTAAGAACACTATATCCAGACGATTCCCAGATTTTATGACCCACCACCAAGATCACAGAAAACACACATTTTTAAAATTATTCACACAAAAATCCGATCACCAATTCCATATCATGTTTACCGTCATCTTTTCACACTCATCACCAAGATCACCAAAATCTAAGATCATGCATCTTAAAAACTACTATGATCACTGAAAACATTATTTTTTAAACTTCGCACAAAAATAAGACATACACAAAAATACCACAACACTTCCACCAACATCTATAACATAACATGAGCACTATAACATATCACTATCACAAAAAAAAATAATACACAGACACCCACATCTTATACATTTCAATCACAAATTTAAGACATGAGACATACACACCAAATCTAAGACATTCACCTCCAACTATGACATACACCAAAAACCTATACTTGAAATATTGCGGTATGAATATTCATACCGCATTTATGTTGCATATCACATTTCCTCATCCACATCATCCCTAAAACATCCTTATTCATTCCGTATATCTCCTAGAGTTGTTTTAACCCCGACGGCCCATCATGACATTAGGAGCCAGAGTGTAGTAGGTGGTGTTGGAGTGGTGATGGTTGCTCTGGCTCCTAATGTCATGATGGGCCGTCGGGGTTTTTTAAAAAACTCTAGGAGATATACGGAATGAATAAGGTGTTTTAGGGATGATGTGGATGAGGAAATGTGATATGCAACATAAATTTTCGGTATGAATATTCATACCGCAATATGTCAAGTATAGGTTTTTGGTGTATGTCATAGTTGGAGGTGAATGTCTTAGATTTGGTGTGTATGTCTCATGTCTTAAATTTGTGATTGAAATGTATAAGATGTGGGTGTCTGTGTATTATTTTTTTTTTTGTGATAGTGAATGTTATAGTGTCATGTTATTTTATAGATGTTTGGGGGAAGTGTTTGGTATTTTTGTGTAAGTCTTTTTTTTGTGCGATTGTTTAAAAATAAGTGTTTTCAGTGATCATTTGAAGTTTTGAGATGCATGATCTTAGATTTTTGGTGATCTTGGTGATGAGTGTTTATAGATGCGGTTAAACATGATATGGAATTGGTGATCGTGATTTTTGTTTTGAATAATTATAAAAAAGTGTGTTTTCTGTGATCTTGGTGGTGGGGTCATAAAATTGGTAATCGTCTTGGATTTTAGGTTCTTAGATAATGTAGGGTAACAACAGGTTTGAAACAAGGTGGGTTGGGTTTTGATGTCACCCACCACCACCAAATAACACAATGGGTGTGACGTCACTGGAGGTTTAGCTCGTCGGGCCTGTGAAGTGTGACATCGTGTGTTGGGGTTAGTGACGTGAGTGCGCTTAGATATTGTCAAAAAATATTTTTTTGTGTGTGAAATGTTTATAAAAATGAGTGTTTTCTGTGATATTAGTGATTTTTGAGATAAGTGAACATGGGTGATTGTAGTTGGTGGTTGTCTTAGATTATTTGTGTGTACAAGATATGTTTTCAGGTTGGGTGGTGATCATGTACTAAGTGTTTGCGTATTAGGTTTGTGTTCATGTTTTTTTTTTTATGCGCCAAATGGGGAGGGAGTTCTTGGTTATAGTGATTTGAGGGGATTTCTATAAAAAGGATGTTGGATGGTTATGTTAAACTTAGTTTCTGGTGATTTTGACGGTGATTTGGTAGTATTCAGTGGTGATTTGGTTGTAATCAGTAGTGTTTTGGGAGTATTCGGAGGTGTTTGATGGTGTTTTTTGAATGTGTTCAAATGATGTGCAGAGTATTTTTTGAAGTGATCAGTGGTGTTCCAGAGTTGGTTCAAAGTTAGTCAGGGGTGTTTGATATGGTAATGTCTCATGTCATAAGTGTATGAGTTAGTTTTTTTTTTGTGCTAATGTTGTAAAGTCTGGAAAATGAGGGAGGAGTTTGGTGGATGAGATGTAATTTCGGTTAATGAAATGTGTAAGTGTGAAAAGAGAATGTGAATTGGTGGGTGAGTTAGAGAAGACAAAATGTTATGTGATCTTAGTAAAAGTATAGATAGTTTTAGTGATCTTTTTTTATGATGATGTTTTAAGAGAATGTGTACAAAAAAAATGTGTGATCTTAGTGGTGGGGTTATAGAATTTGGCAAACGTCTTGATTGTGGTTTATCTTAGATATTGGAGAAATAACAGTATGTGTTTGTGTTAGTTTTGGTAAAAAGTCTCATGTCATAAGTGTCTGAGTTAGTTTTTGTGTTAATGTTGTAAAGTCTGGAGACTGAGGGAGTAGTATGGTGGATGTGTTTGTAATTTCAGTTAATGAAATGTGTAAGTGTAGATAAATTAGAGATGTAAATCTTATTGGGAGTAATCAAAATGATTTTCGGAAGTGCTTCAGTGTTGTTTGGGAAAAGTTCAAAGGTGTTTTGTGAGTATTCAAATGATTTATGAGAGTGTTCGAAGTAATCTTGGGGTTGTTCTGTAGTGAGATGATAAAGGTTGTGGATGAGAGATATTGAGAAAAGGTTTGGGCCAAATGTGTTTATGAGAGTTTTTTTGAAGGTGTTCAAAGTGAGGGTGTGTGTGGGGGTGTGTGTGTGTGTGTGTGTGTGTGTTAGGTGGTCATAGAGTTTTGTGAATATCTTGGTTACAGTGATTTTAGTGGATTTGAGATGGGTGATGAGTGCATTTGTGGATGTGAAATGTGAAATTTTTTTGTGTGTTCAGAAGAGGGTGTTGGGAGATGGGTGAGTGGATGTGAAGAAATGCGGGTGAAATGGAGGGGGGTATGGGGAGGGTTGTATTAGAAATTTAATGAAATATGGGAAGATTTTACTGAAAATAAAGATGTGTGAATATTTTAAAAAGAAATTATAGAATTGAAAAGTTATGATATATTGAAAAAGAATGGAGGGTTTGAAACAGTCGCAATAGTTGGGTAGTGAGAAATTTGTTGATGCGAGTATAATATCAATTATGTGGATACAAGGAGATGGGGTATGGAGAGGATTTTATTAGAATTTTATTAATGTAAAGAGGAATGTGTATTACATTTAAGATTCAGTAAAAAGAAGGGGAAAAAATTGTGAATAAATTGGTAATTGATGAGGGTTGTGGGTAATGTAGTCGAACTAGAGATACCAAAAAAGATGATATAAGTGGGTTGTTTTTGTGACTTTTTCTGATGAAATTAGATAAAACGAGAAAAAAATTGTGGGTTGTGGGGTGTTGGTGGTTGTGGGTGTTGTTGTCGAACTAGTGATGTCGAAAGTGGTTATAAGTTGTGGGTTGTTGATGTGACTTTTTCTGATGAAATTAGTTAAAACGAGAAAAAAAATTGTGGGTTGTGGGTGTTGTGGGTTGTGGGTGTTGTGGGTTGTGGGTGTTGTTGTCGAACTAGAGATGCCAAAAAAAGTGGTTATAAGTTTGTGGGTAGTTGTTGTTGAGGTGTGGGTGATGTGGGATGTGGGTGTTGTGGGATGTGGGTGTTGTGGGATGGGGGTGTTGTTGTCGAACTAGAGATGCTGAAAAGTGGTTATAAGTTGTGGGTTGTTGATGTGACTTTTTCTGATGAAATTAGTTAAAACGAGAAAAAAAATGTGGGGTGTGGGTGATGTGGGTTGTGTGTGTTGTGGGGTGTGGGTGATGTGGGTTGTGGGTGATGTGGGATGTGGGTGTTGTGGGTGTTGTTGTTGTCGAACTAGAGATACCGAAAAAGATGTTATAATTGGGTTGTTGTTGTGACTTTTTCTGATGAAATTAGTTAAAACGAGAAAAAATTGTGGGGTGTGGGTGTTGTTGGTTCTGGGTGTTGTTGTCGAACTAGAGTTGTTGAAAAGTGATTATAAGTTGTGGGTTGTTGTTGTTGTGACTTTGTGATGAAATTAGTTAAAACGAGAAAAAATTGTGGGTTGTTGGTGATGTGGGTTGTGGGTGATGTGAGATGTGGGTGTTGTGGGTTGTGGGTGTTGTGGGATGTGGGTGTTGATCTTAGTTTATGGTGATTTTGGTGGTGTTTTGAGTGTATTCAGTGGTGTTTTAGTAGTATTCAGTGGTGTATTTGGAAGTACTCAAATGGTGTTTTGAGGTTATTCAAAGGTGTGATTATAAGTTGTGGGTTGTTGTTGTTGTTGTTGTGACTTTCTGATGAAATTAGTTAAAACGAGAAAAAAAATTGTGGGGTGTGGGTGATGTGGGTTGTGTGTGTTGTGGGGTGTGGGTGATGTGGGTTGTGGGTGTTGTGGGGTGTGGGTGATGTGGGTTGTGGGTGTTGTGGGATGTGGGTGTTGTTGTCGAACTAGAGATACCGAAAAAGATGTTATAAGTGGGTTGTTGTTGTGACTTTTTCTGATGAAATTAGTTAAAACGAGAAAAAATTGTGGGATGTGGGTGTTGTGGGTTGTGGGTGATGTGGGATGTGGGTGTTGTTGTTGTGACTTTCTGATGAAATTAGTTAAAACGAGAAAAAAATTGTGGGGTGTGGGTGATGTGGGTTGTGTGTGTTGTGGGGTGTGGGTGATGTGGGTTGTGGGTGTTGTGGGGTGTGGGTGATGTGGGTTGTGGGTGTTGTGGGATGTGGGTGTTGTGGGTGTTGTTGTCGAACTAGAGATACCGAAAAAATATGTTATAAGTGGGTTGTTGTTGTGACTTTTTCTGATGAAATTAGTTTAAAACGAGAAAAAATTGTGGGGTGTGGGTGTTGTGGGTTGTGGGTGTTGTTGTCGAACTAGAGTTGTTGAAAAGTGATTATAAGTGTGTTGTTGTTGTGACTTTCTGATGAAATTAGTTAAAACGAGAAAAAATTGTGGGGTGTGGGTGATGTGGGTTGTGGGTGTTGTGGGTTGTGGGTGTTGTGGGATGTGGGTGTTGATCTTAGTTTATGGTGATTTTGGTGGTGTTTTGAGTGTATTCAGTGGTGTTTTAGTAGTATTCAGTGGTGTATTTGGGAGTACTCAAAGGGTTTGTTTTGAGGTTATTCAAAGGTGTTTTTGAAGGTGTTCAAATGATGTGCAAGAGTACTTATGAAGGTGTTCTGGGAGTATTCAGAGGTGATTTGGGGGTGTTCGAATGATGTTTTTGGAGTATTTAAAGGTAATTGATGGTGTTTTTGGTGATGTTCAAAGTAAAGTGTTTGAGTTAGTTTTTGTGATAATGTTGTGAAGTCTTTAGACTGAGGGAGGAGTTTGGGGGGATGAGTTGTAATTTAATGAAATGTGTAAGTGCAGATAAATAGAGATGTCAAATCTTATTTGGGAGTATTCAAAATGATATTTTGGAAGTGTTTCAGTGTTGTTTGGAAATGTTCAAAGGTATTTTTGTGAGTATTCAAATGATTTATGAGAGTGTTTTGAAGGTGTTCAAAGTAAAGTGAGGTGTGTGTGCGTATTAACTTCGTAATATGTAAAATTGTGACTAGTGAATTTATCGAAAAGTGGTTTTAAGTGTTGTGGTGACTTTCTGATGAAATAGTTAAAACGAGAAAATTGGGGGTTATGAGTGAAAATTGTGAGGTGTTGGTTGGAGTGTGAGGATTCGGGAGGGTGGGGAGGAGGAGAGAGAGAAGGTTACTTCGTGGGGAGTGACCTGAGATGAAATAGTTAAAACGAGAAAAATGTCTAGACTTGTGTTGTATTTTGTAAAGAAATTGTGGATTGTTGTGGGTACTAACGAAAAAAAAATGTGAAATTATTTGGATTATCCTGGGTTAAGAGTGAAAATGTTTTCCATATGTTGTATATGAAATGTGTAGGGGTAAGTCGACAAGATTCAGCCTGTGTGTGCGGGGTCATCGCGTGACGTCACTGACATAGGGGAAAGTCGACAAGATTCAGCCTGTATGTGTGAGGTCATCACGTGACGTCACTGACCGCCGAGTAAACACAGGTGGGGTGACGTCACACTTGTTTAGACCTGTAGTAAGAGAAAGTACCATGCCCCATAGGAGGAGTTCATTTGAATGCTTACCCTGAGAGGGGGGAATCCAAAAACTTAATCCGAGGAGATGGAGTCTTGGTATTATCGAGAAAAAAAATTTGATCCGAGGAATTGGAGTCTTTGTATTATCGAGAAAAAACTTGTTTCAAGTGGGAGTCCATTTTGAATGCTTATACCCAGAGAGGGGAATCCAAAAAACTTGATCCGAGGAGATGGAGGAGAAATACTTGGACATAGAGGGTAGAAGTGGATGGTGGGGGAAATCTTTGTATTATTGATATCGAGAAAAACTTGATCCGAGGAGATGGAGTCTTTGTATTATCGAGAAAACCTTGATGCAAGTGGGAGTCCATTTTGAATGCTTATACCCAGAGGGGGGAATCCAAAAAACTTGATCCGAGGAGATGGAGGAGAAATACTTGGACATAGAGGGTAGAAGTGGATGGTGGGGGAAATCTTTGTATTATTGATATCGAGAAAAACTTGACCCGAGGAGATGGAGTCTTTGTATTATCGAGAAAAAAAAATTGGGGGGGGGTGGAAGGAGGGGTAGCCAAAAATTTGATCCTAGGAATTGGAGTCTTTGCATTATCGAGAAAACTTGATCCGAGGAGATGGAGACTTTGTATTATCGAGAAAAAAAAATTTCGAAAAAAATTTGGGATGGGGGTGAAAGTGAGATGGGGGAACCTCAAAAATTTGACCCGAGGAGAGCACAAGAAATTAAAAAAAAAATTGAAAAAAATCGGAAAAAAATTCGGGGCGCGGGGGCGATCCGGACGACGCTGCAGAAGGCGCAGCAGAAGGTGCGGGGTGGGGCGCGAGGGGCGCGGGTGGGGCGCGAGGGCGCGGCGGGGCCGGTGGGTCGGCGCGACGGGCGGGGGGGCGCAGGGGCGCGGGTGGGGGGGCGCGGGTGGGGCGCGGGGGGCGCAGGGGGGGTTCGTGGGCGGGGGTCGTGGGCGGGCTCGTGGGCGGGGGTCGTGGGCGGGGTTAGGGTCATTAGCATATAGGTGTGAAAAAGGTCATTAGCACATAGTTGTGAAAAGGAGCCACTCAGCCACAGCCCTTTCAGGAGGAGACCGCTCTGTAGAAGAAGCCACTCAGCCGCACCCCTTTCAGGAGGAGACCGCTCTGTAGAAGAAGCCACTGAGCCGCCTCCATCACTACTCATATGGTTCTCCCTTCACAAGACATTTAAGGTAATTGAACTTAGCAATCTCATCTATGTCAGTTCGTGAATTTACTATGGATTGAAAACCACTAATGAATTCTTCATAATTATGACCTTGGAAAATAGGTAATGACAATGTAGGTAAGCTTGGTAATGGAACACTTGTTGTTGTTACAGGTGTAACAGGTGTTTGACCACTAGTTACAGTAGGTCTCTGTGACAGAGTTTTGTGGCAGATAGCCTGTACTCCTGTCCACCTTAATTGTTGATTACTAAAAGTATCCAAAACATTTTTAATTTCATCCTCAGATGGATCTGATTCAAGAAATTTATTTTCATAATGTGTATAGTCTGAATTAATTATTTTCAGACATTGTGTAGATAATTCAAATTTGACCTCAAGATCATCAAAATCTATGTTTGTATCTTGAGTTAATCCTATACAGACTGAAATTAGTTCTTTTGCTACCTTGCCACTTCCTCGATGAAGCAAAGCAGAATGTTTGATTCTTGCTGTCTTAAGCATAGACAACAATGTCCACTATCTTTACTATGGTAATAAAGTGGGAGCAGGATTTCCCTTAATTGTCCTGCTAAAGTAAGAGATGTACTGTCTTTTATTAAGCTACACTTTGCAACACAGGACTGCAAGGAGCAGCGGTCACTTGACCACGTCGCATACTCGTACGGCATCTGTGATCAATTACTCACTGTAGCAGTAAACAAGATATTTGCCCCTTCTGAGAGGGCTGGGCCCCTCAGGGCTGAAAGGGGCTGAAGGGGCTGAAGGGGGCTGATACCCCCCTCCTGGAGAAAATTTCTCCACACTTCTATTTTGACCTCGTCGTCAGTCACCGTATCACCAACCAAGATTCAGAGATGGATATAACTGCCGCCATAGCTCTGTTTGCTACAATCCTAATCTCTGCCAATTTTGGAAAAAGTGATCTCGCGTTGACATGAATAAAGTAAAGGCCTATTTTCATAAAACAATTATATTCATCAATATATGGCAATGGGTCATTTGTATTAAAATTAGGTAAATCAATGTCATCACTGCTAAAGGGTAACTGTGCCAAAGTGCTTTTGTTACAAACAAAATGAAATCTGGTACAATTACCATAACCATTATTACCCATTACTACCAATTCTTTACACATTTTATATAAGGTACAGTATATTTACTGTTCATCTTTCGTACCTTAATACTGTGTATACATACGTTGTGTTTGAGATAAGATTTTTTTTTCTATTGTCACACACTACCCTATGTATAGTTTACATACAGACTTAAGGTTATCATTCCTAGCTACTAGACCGTCATTATCACCATCACTTATCTTCCTGTTTTGCACCTATACCATAGTTTAAGGTCCTGGATTAGTCTAGATATCGCCACTTGACAGCGCCACTATAAGAGCTGTGTGTCACTGTTTTTATTTGGGTATGCGGAGTTGCCATACCTTGCGACGATAGTGACATTTATGTTTCTGGTAGGATGACAACTGTTGGGTCTGCACTGTCCAGGGTGCTATCACCTCAGTCGCCTTTCCCAGTCCCCATGACTGATTTCCTTCTACAGCGAATTGCAGAAGACAGCTAAATATAATTATGACAGCCTGTACCCCTCTAACGCCAGCCATGTTCACTCTTTACTTTTTTAATCACTTCACAACAAAAAAAATCATCCTTTTATATAAAAACGGAACCACTGATCGCTATCAGTCAAGTAACAATGGCCTAGTAGCTACTCTGGCAATCACCATTGATTACTGGTAGATTTCTTGTTATCTTCGCAAACTCATTACTCCCCTCGCTTATCCCCTTACTTCATAAATCCCCTTAACTCCTCACTTCACAGTCCGACTTCATCTATCACACTTCTAACTCATTTCCATCCTAGCAGGATAAAAAAGTTTTAATCAACGGCGTTATCCGTCCAAAGCCTCTCCAGTCCCATTTATCGGGGCTGCGTCCTGTTGTTATCTATTCCTGACCGTAGAGGTGATGTTTCAGCCATTTTTAAAAGCACTGAGGAAAAAAATGGCCACTTCAACCTGACAGATTTCTTGGAGTTTTGTCATTAGATATGACGTTTTCGCCTGTGCTTCCCGGGTGTAGATGTATTTCCGGTCTCCTGAAGATATCAGTGGCCGGATCTTCCACGTGGGCAGTAACTCATTAACGCATCGATTTGAATGCATTCAACTTGTACAATTAAGAGGACCTTGCTGCCTTGAAGTGTGGACTGTGACAGGTTAGGTAGTGCTTCAGGAATTCCGTGAAATACCGTGTTAAAGTCACAATTTAACACTCGGGTTAGAGCGAGGGGGACGTATGCCTGGACTCTATGTGATCCTATGCGTGACTGGTCAAGGGACGTCTTTTCCTGTCAACGCTTTTTATTATGACTGAGGAAGCTGTGGGCTGGTAGGCCGTGCCCACCACCGGCTGTAGCACTATGTTATGAAGTTATCGAAATACCAGACTACGTAATCTACGTTCTAAGCTTAGTAAAACTTGCGTAATTATACTCTAGACTGAATATTAATTCACTAAGGTTCTATAGCTAAATTAATCTAGAGTTAAGGTCGTTAGTATTTGTAAGTCTGGTAAACATGTAGGTTCAGATAACATGTTGCAGGTCTCCCCAAACACACTCTCTTAACATCCCCACAATCTCGAGCACCTTGCTACATCCTCGGCCTCTCCCCCGTCACTACCTTCAAGCACCGCTGCAGCAGTCATCAACACTTACAACGAACCCACAATAGTAATTTTAGTATCTTAGTATCCGTGTACCAGCGTGAGTGATTTATTATTATTATTGTTGTTATTATTATTATTATTATTATTATTATTATTATTATTATTATTATTATTATTATTATTATCATCATCATCATTATCATCCTCATCATCATCATCATCACCACCACCACCATCATCATCATCATCATCATCATCATCATCATCATCATCATCATCATCATCATCATCATCATCATCATCATCATCATCATCATCATCATCATCATCATCATCATCATCATCATCATCAAGGGGGAACTTTATCCATGGGAGGCCAAAAAAAGGGGGAATGTACCAGAGTATAGTTGTACCAAGTCTCTTGTTGTATGGGTGTGAATAATGGGTTGAGAATGTTGCAGCGAGGAGACTGGAGGCAGTAGAAATATGTTTGATGGCGACATATGGTGTGAATATTATGGAAAAAAAACAGATGTTTGGAGATTATGTGTAAAATCACCAGACGTATTATTCAGAGAGCTGAGGGATTGTTGAAGTTGTCTGACACTTGGAGGGCATATAAGTCTGAGTTGAAAGGAAGGAGGGGTAGGGGTCGTTCTAGGAAAGGTTTGAGGGAGGGGATTAAGCAGGTTTAAGTGCTAGGGGCTTGGACATGCAGCAGGCTTGTGTAAGCCTGTTAGGAGTCAGTGGACGTAAATGGTAAGGTAAATCTATGAAAAAATTCAGGGAAACCGGTTAGCTGGACTTGAGTCCTGGAGGTGGGAAGAACAGTGCCTGCACTCTGAAGAAGGGGTGGGCTTTATTTTTTTTTTTTTTTTTTTTTTTGCAGTTGCGAGGGGCATCTGAACTCTAATGTCTACGCCCCTCTGGCAAGACAGTGATTGAATAAGTGACGATGATTTTTTCTTTTTCAGGTAAACCTGCCCCGGCGGGAGACAGCCGGTGTGTTAAAACAATTACACAAGCAGTAGCAGTTTTGGTCACTATATTCCAATACAGTGAGCTGTATTAGTCACTATATTTTGGTAACAGAAGCTGTTTTGGACACTATATTCCAGTACCAGCAGCAGTGTTGGTCACTATTTTCCAGTACCAGCAGCAGCGTTGGTCACTATATTCCAGTACCAGCAGCAGTGTTGGTCACTATATTCCAGTACCAGCAGCAGTGTTGGTCACTATATTCCAGTACCAGCCGCAGTGTTGGTCACTATATTCCAGAACCAACAGCAGTGTCGGTCACTATATTCCAGTACCAGCGGCAGTGTTGGTCACTATATTCCAGTACCAGGAGCAGTGTTGGTCACTATATTCCCAGAAACACAATTTGGGTCTTATATTCATCCCGAGAAAGTGTTGGACATATTCCGTCCCAGCAGAAGGTTGGTCATTTTTCCCAGTCCCGGAGCAGTGTTTCATAAAAAAAAAAAAAAAAAAAATAAAAAAAAAAAAAAAAATTAAGTACAGCAGAGTGTTGGTACTAATTCCCAAACCCCAGAAACAGTGTTGTTCACTTTTCACACCAGAGAGTTTTGGGTACTATATTCCAGTACCAGCACATTTTGGGTCATAATTCCGTACCCCAGAGGTTGGTCCTATATTAGCCCGCAGCAGGTTGGTCACTAATTCCCCTTCCCAGGGGGTTGGTCACATTTTCCAGTTCCGGCAGGGTTGTCAATATTTCAGTCCCACGCAGTGTTGGTCATATTTTCCCGTCAAGACCCATGTTGGTCATAATTTTAAAGTACCAGGGCGTGTTATCACATATTCAGTACCAGCGGCATGTTGTTACATTTTCCAGACCAACAGAAGTGTTTCACTATTTTCCAATACGCGGCGCGTTGGTCACATATTCCATTTTACCGGAAAGCAGTGTTGTCACTATATTCCAGAACCAGCCAGTGTTGGTCCAAATTTTCCAGACCGGGAGAAAGGTTGGTCACAAATTTCCCAGTAAAAGCAGTTTTGGTCTTTTATCATACCAGCGATGTTGGCATATATTCAGTACCAGAGCAGGTTTTGGTCAATATAAGTCCCAGCAGAATTTTTTGGCCTATATTCAGTCCCAGCAGATGTTGTCAAAATTTTCCCAGTACCGCAAGTGTTGGCAATATTCCTTTCCCAGCAGAGTGGGTATAATTAAGTACCAGGTGTTTGGCACTATATTGGGGGGGGGGGGGGCCCACAGATGTTGGTCATTATATTACATACCAGCAGAGTTTGGGTTTTCACTATATTCCATCCACAGCGAGTTGGTCACCATTCCTCCCAAACGTTTGGCACTATATTCCAGTCCACCGAAAGGGGTTGCCACATTTCCCAGTACAAGCAAGTGTTGTCATTTATTTAAATACCAGCATGTGTTGGGTCTTTATATTCAGACCATGCAGTGTTGGTCACTTTTTCCCCAGTAAAGCATTTTTTGCTTTTAATTACGTACCAGCGAGGTTTGCCCCTTATTCCTTTCCAAAAAAGTGTGATCACTATTTCCAATCCCAGCGGCAGGTTGGTAAAAAAATTTTCAGTACCAAAGTGTTGTCACTATATTCCAGAACCACGGAGTTTTTGGTCATATTTTCCCATACCAGGGCAGGTTGGTCACTAATTCCAGTAGAGCAAGGTTGGTCATTTTAAGTACCAGCAAATTTTTGGGTCATTTTTTCCAGACCACGCAGTGTTGGTCTTTTATTTAAGTCCAGAGAGTGTTGGTCACAAATTTTCCCGTACCAGCATTTTTTTTGTATTATATTCCGACGCGCATGTTCTCACTAACCCATCCCAGCGAGTGTGGTCATAAATTTCAGAACAGCGGTTTGTTGGACACTATATTCCGGGAAAAAAGCGCAGTTTGGTCATTAATTACGACAGCAAGTGTTGGTCCAATTCAGTCCCAGAGCGGGTTTTGGTCCCATATTCAGTACCAGGCGTTTTGGGTCACTTTTTCAGTACCCCAGAGGGGTTACCCCCCCCCCTATTTTCCCAATACCAGCAGCAGGTTGTCATTATTTTAGTCCCAGAGGGGTTTTGGGTCACTATATTCCGACCGGCAGTGTTGGACATATTCCGTACCCAGGGGGTTTTCATTTAAATTTTCGTACCAGCAGTGGGCCCTATATTACGACCAGCAGAGTGTTGGTCACAATTCCATTTCCGAGCAGGGTGATCCCATTTATGCCGAGATGTTGGTCAATATTCAGTCCCGCAGAGTGTTTCATATTACCCAGTCCGCAGCATGGGTTTCACTAATTTTCCCTTTTAAAGCAGAGTGGGGGCCCTAAATCCCAGTACCGGAGAAGGTTGGTCACATATTCCAGACCAGCAATTTTGGGGTTCTTATTTACAGTACCACAGTAGGTTTTGGTCATTTATATTCGTCAGCGGGTTGGTCCCCTTTTTCCCAGCCCAGCAGCGTGTGGTCATTATTTCAGTACCACAGAGTTTTGGCACATATTCCAGCCCAGCATGGGGTTTTGGACTTTATTTTATCCAGCAGTAGTGGGGTTTATATATTCGTCCAGGTATTGATGGCTTTATTTCAGTACCGCAGCGTGTTTCCTTATTCAGTACCGCAGTTTTTGGGGGTCATTTTTTCGTCCCAGAAGGTGGTCACTTTTTCCCCTCCCCAGCGAGTGTTGGTCTTTAATTACCATTTCCACAGCATGTTGGTCCTATACCCCAGTACCAGCGAGGTGGTCACTTATTCCCCAGTAAGAGCGGTTGGCCCATATTTTTCAGTACCAGCAGTATGTTGGTCATATATTCCAGTACCAGAGCGGTGTTGGTCTTTATATTAGACCAGGGAGTGTTGGCACTATTTTTCCAGTCCCACAGAGTTTTGGTCAAAAACCGGTACCAGCGCAGTGTTGGTCACTATTTCCCATACCAGCAGCAGTGTTGGCACTATATTCCAGACCAGCGGGAAATGTTGGTACTTTTTTTCCCAGCCAGCGTAGTGTTGGTCACTTTTTTCCCATTTCCAGCGCAGGTTGGTCCCCCAATTCCAGTACCAGAGCGTTTTGGGTCACTATTTTCCCAGAAACCCCCCGCGGGGTTGACCACTTATTCCCAGTACCAGCAGCATGTTGATCTTATATTAGAATCCAGCAGTAGTTTGGTCACTTATTCCAGACAAGGGTCAGTGTTGGTCCTATTCCATACCAGCAGAGTGTTGATCATTATATTACAGTCCAGCATGTGTTTGTCACTATATCAGTCCAGCCATGTTGGTCACTATTTTTCCAGTCCCAGAGCAGGGGTTTGTCACCTATTCCGTCCCAAAAACCAGGGTTGGTCTTTATATTACGGCCAGCAGGGGGTTGGTCATATACCCAGTACCAGCACAGTGTTGGTCACTATATTCCGTACTAGCAGCAGTTTTGGTGCTTATCCCATCCCAGTAAAGGTTGGTCACAAAATTCCATACAGAGCACGTTGGTAAATTATATTACGTACCAGCAGTTGGTCACCATATTCCAGTACCAGGAGCAGTGTTGATCACTATATTCCAGTACCAGCGGCAGTGTTGGTCACTATATTCCAGTACCAGCAGCAGAGTTGGTCACTACATTCCAGTAAGAGCAGCAGTGTTGGTCATTATATGACAGTACCAGCAGTATTGTTGGTCACTATATTACAGTACAAGCAGTAGTGTTGGTCACTATATTCCAGTACCAGCAGTAGTGTTGATCATTATATTCCAGTACCAGCAGCAGTGTTGGTCACTATATTCCAGTACCAGCAGTAGTGATGGTCATAATATTACAGTACCAGCAGTAGTGTTGGTCACTATATTCCAGGACCAGCAGCAGTGTTGGTCATTATATTACAGTACCAGCAGTAGTGTTGGTCACTATATTCCAGTACCAGCAGCAGAGTTGGTCACCATATTCCAGTACCAGCAGCAGTGTTGGTCACTATATTCCAGTACCACCAGCAGTGGTTGATCACTATATTCCAGTACCAGCAGCAGTGTTGATCATTATATTAGAGTACCAGCAGTAGTGTTGGTCACTATATTACAGTACCAGTATCAGTGTTGGTCACTATATTCCAGTACCAGCAGTAGTGTTGATCATTATATTACAGTACCAGCAGTAATGTTGGTCACTATATTACAGTACCAGCAGCAGTGTTGGTCACTATATTCCAGTACCAGCAGCAGTGGTTGATCACCATATTCCAGTGCCAGAAGCAGTGTTGGTCATTATATTACAGTACCAGCAGCAGTGTTGGTCACTATATTCCAGTACCAGCAGCAGTGTTGGTAACTATATTCCAGTACTAGCAGCAGTGTTGGTCGCTATATCCCAGTACCAGTAGAAGTGTTGGTCACTATATTCCAGTACCAGCAGCATTGTTGGTCATTATATTACAGTACCAGCAGTAGTGTTGGTCATTATATTACAGTACCAGCAGTAGTGTTGGTCACTATATTCCAGTATCAGCAGCAGTATAGGTCATTTTATTACAGTACCAGCAGTAGTGTTGGTCACTATATTCCAGTACCAGCAGTAGGGTTGATCTTTATATTCCAGTACCAGCAGCAGTGTTGGTCACTATATTCCAGTACCAGCAGTAGTGATGGTCATTATATTACAGTGCCAGCAGCAGTATTGGTCACTATATTCCAGTACCAGCAGTAGTGTTGGACATTATATTACAGTACCAGCAGCAGTGTTGGTCACTATATTCCAGTACCAGCAGTAGTGTTGGTCATTATATTACAGTACCAGCAGCAGTGTTGGTCACTATATTCCAGTACCAGCAGTAGTGTTGGTCACAATATTCCAGTACCAGCAGCAGTGTTGACCACTATATTCCAGTACCAGCAGTAGTGTTGGTCTCTATATTCCAGTACCAGCAGCAGTGTTGGTCATTATATTCCAGCACCAGGAGCAGTGTTGGTCACTATATTCCAGTACCAGCAGCAGTATTGGTCACTATATTCCAGCACCAGCAGCAGTGTTGGTCACTATATTCCAATACCAGCAGCAGTGTTGGTCAATATATTCCAGTACCAGCAGTAGTGTTGGTCACTATATTCCAGTACCAGCCGCAATGTTGGTCACAATATTCCAGTACCAACAGCAATGTCTGTCACTATATTCCAATACCAGCGACAGTGTTGGTCACTATATTCCAGTAACAGGAGCAGGGTTGATCACTATATTCCAGTACCAGCAGCAGTGTTGTTCACTACATTCCAGTACCAGCAGCAGTGTTAGTTATTATATTACATTACCAGCAGTAGTTTTGGTCACTATATTCCAGTACCAGCAGCAGTGTTGGTCATTATATTACAGTACCAGCAGTAGTGTTGGTCACTATATTCCAGTACCAGCAGCAGTGTTGCTCACTATATTCCAGTACCAGCAGTAGTGTTGGTCATTATATGACAGTACCAGCAGTAGTGTTGGTCACTATATTCCAGTACCAGCAGCATTGTTGGTCATTATATTCCAGTACCAGCAGTAGTGTTGGTCATTATATTACAATACCAGCAGTAGTGTTGGTAACTATATTCCAGTACCAGCAGCAGTGTTGGTCACTGTATTCCAGTACCAGCAGCAGTGTTGGTCTCTATATTCCAGTACCAGCAGCAGTGGTTGATCACTATATTCCAGAACAAGCAGTAGTGTTGATTATTACATTACAGTACCAGCAGCAGTGTTGGTCACTATATTCCAGTACCAGTAGCAGTGTTGGTCACTATATTCCAGTACCAGCAGCAGTGTTGGCCACTATATTCCAGTACCAGCAGCAGCGTTGGTCATCATATTCCTGTACCAGCAGTAGTGTTGATCATTATATTCCAGTACCAGCAGCAGTGTTGGTCACTATTTTCCAGTACCAGCAGTAATGTTGGTCACTTTATTCCAGTACAAACAGTAGTGTTTGTCACTACATTCCAGCACCAGCAGCAGTGTTGATCACTATAATCCAGTACCAGAGGCAGTGTTGATCACTATATTCCAGTACCAGCAGTAGTGTTGGTCACTATATTCCAGTACCAGCAGCAGTGTTGGTCATTATATAACAGTACCAGAAGCAGTGTTGGTCACTATATTCCAGTACCATCAGTAGTGTTGGTCACTGTATTCCAGTACCAGCAGCAGTGTTGGTCATTATATTACAGTACCAGCAGCAGTGTTAGTCACTATATTTTAGTACCAGCAGTAGTGTTGATCACTGTATTCCATTACCAACAGCAGTATCTGTCACTATATTCCAATAGCAGCGGCAGTGTTGGTCACTATATTCCAGTAACAGGAGCAGGGTTGATCACTATATTCCAGTACCGGCAGCAGTGTTGGTCACTATATTCCAGTTCCAGCAGCAGTGTTGTTCACTACATTCCAGTACCAGCAGCAGTGTTGCTCATTATATTACAGAACCAGCAGTAGTGTTGGTCACTATATTCCAGTACCAGCAGCAGTGTTGGTCATTATATTAGAGTACCTGCGGTAGTGTTGGTCACTATATTCCTGTACCAGCAGCAGTGTTGGTCACTATATTCCAGTACCAGCAGTAGTGCTGGTCATTATTTTACAGTACCATCTGTAGTGTTGGTCACTATATTCCAGTACCAGCAGTAGTGTTGGTCATTATATTACAGTACCAGCAACAGTGTTGGTCACTATATTCCAGTACCAGCAGCAG
Organism: Cherax quadricarinatus; assembly: GCF_026875155.1. NCBI lineage: Eukaryota > Metazoa > Arthropoda > Malacostraca > Decapoda > Parastacidae > Cherax > Cherax quadricarinatus. The sequence goes on from NC_069399.1 coordinate 40,957,272, forward strand.
TGTTGGTCACTATATTCCAGTACCAGCAGCAGTGGTTGATCACTATATTCCAGTACCAGCAGTAGTGTTGATTATTACATTACAGTACCAGCAGCAGTGTTGGTCACTATATTCCAGTACCAGTAGCAGTGTTGGTAACTATATTCCAGTACCAGCAGTAGTGTTGATCATTATCTTACAGTACCAGCAGTAGTGTTGGTCACTATATTCCAGTACCAGCAGCAGTGTTGGCCACTATATTCCAGTACCAGCAGCAGTGCTGGTCATCATATTACAGTACCAGCAGTAGTGTTGGTCACTATATTATACCAGCAGCAGTGTTGATCATTATATTCCAGTACTAGCAGCAGTGTTGGTCACTATATTACAGTACCAGCAGTAGTGTTGGCCACTATATCCCAGTACCAACAGTAGTGTTGGTCACTATATTCCAGCACCAGCAGAAGTGTTGATCACTATATTCCAGTACCAGAAGCAGTGTTGATCACTATATTCCAGTACCAGCAGTAGTGTTGGTCACTATATTCCAGTACCAGCAGCAGTGTTGGTCATTATATTACAGTACCAGCAGCAGTGTTGGTCACTATATTCCAGTACAAGCAGCAGTGTTGATCACTATATTCCAGTACCAGTAGCAGTGTTGTTCACAATATTCCAGTACCAGCAGCAGTGTTGGTCACTATATTACAGTACCAGCAGCAGTGTTGGTCACTATATTCCAGTACCAGCAGCAGTGGTTGATCACTATATTCAAGTACCAGCAGTAGTGTTGATTATTACATTACAGTACCAGCAGCAGTGTTGGTCTATATATTCCAGTACCAGGAGCAGGATTGGTAACTATATTCCAGTACCAGCAGTAGTGTTGATCATTATATTATATTACCAGCAGTAGTGTTGGTCACTATATTCCAGTACCAGCAGCAGTGTTGGCCACTATATTCCAGTACCAGCAGCAGTGCTGGTCATCATATTACAGTACCAGCAGAAGTGTTGGTCACTATATTCCAGTACCAGCAGCAGTGTTGGCCACTATATTCCAATACCAGCAGCAGTGCTGGTCATCATATTACAGTACCAGCAGCAGTGCTGGTCATCATATTACAGTACCAGAAGCAGTGTTGGTCTCTATATTTCAGTACCAGCAGTAGTGTTGGTCATTATATTACAGTACCAGCAGCAGTGTTGGTCGCTATATTCCAGTACCAGCAGTAGTGTTGGTCACTATATTCCAGTACCAGCAGCAGTGTTGTTCACTATATTCCAGTACCATCAGCAGTGTTGGTCACTATATTCCAGTACCAGCAGCAGTGTTGGTCATTATATTACAGTACCAGCAGCAGTGTTGGTCACTATATTCCAGTACCAGCAGCAGTGTGGTCACTATATTCCAGTACCAGCAGCAGTGTTGGTCACTATATTCCAGTACCAGCAGCAGTGTTGGTCACTATATTCCAGTACCAGCAGCAGTGCTGGTCATTATATTCCAGTCCCAGCGGCAGTGCGGGGTCACTATATTCCGTACCAGCAGCAGTGCTGGTCACTATATTTCAGTACTAGCAGCAGTGTTGGTCACTATATTCCAGTACCAGCAGCAGTGCTGGTCACTATATTCCAGTACCAGCAGCATTGCTGGTCACTATATTCCAGTACCAGCAGCAGTGTTGGTCACTATATTCCAGTACCAGCAGCAGTGCTGGTCACTATATTCCAGTACCAGCAGCAGTGCTGGTCACTATATTCCAGTACCAGCAGCAGTGCTGGTCACTATATTCCAGTACCAGCAGCAGTTCTGGTCACTATATTCCAGTACCATAGAGTAGTGTTTATCACAATGTAAGTATTACTTTTTCTTACGAGACTCTTTGTTTTGATTCAGGAAAAGAATTATTTCCGCCTGTAATAACTGAAGGTTGGGTTTAAAGAGTAAGCAAGAATCAAAACTGACTAATTTGATCTAGAGTAAAATATATTTATATTTTTGTGGCAAACTTAGCATCCACCATAATGATTATCTCTTGCGAAGTTTCTGGACCTAGAAGTTATTCTCTCATGAAAGACATGGAAGACGTGACTTAGGGGGATCTAATTAATGTAAACCAGTGAATTTAAGGTATATATTTTTATTCATGACTCTTACGTAAAACATACTTTGTGTTGTGTCGTGTATGTGCACTCGCTCTACTAATTCTTTATCATGTATGTAATATTGACAAGATGATGGATTACACACTTGTGCAACATGTAGGTGCTGATGACACTGGAGGGGACTGACTGCCTTATCTTCCACAGTCTTCTTTATATTATACCACAGTCTTCGGTTTATTTACCTGTGTTTAACTAGTTGAGTCTAGATGTTGCTCTGGCCTAATTCAGTAACTAATTTTAATCAGCTAATTGTAATAACTAAATTTCTAATCCCTCCTTTCAGTTATATAGTTGTGTAAAGTAAACACTTCATTATTTTTAAAGTGTTGAGCGTCTTTTCTTTCTCTTTGACTGCAGATAATAAGATTTATCATACCTTCTTTTTGTAACTAGGAATTGTTTGTGATTTTCCTTTGTGCCTGACCAGTGAGTTACTGGCTACTCCTCTCATAGTGGTTGTGTTTATGTGTGTCTACATGCGTTCATGTGTTCATCTGCATGACTGTGTGTTCTCGCCTTCTTCTCCTCCTCCTTCTTCGCCTAGTGCAGCTCGACCAGGGCAGCCAGAGCACCGGTGAAGGCCGCATTGTAGTCGCAAGCAACCTCATTGTGAACATAGTCGTTGCGGTCGTCTGAGTAGGTACCATCCTGCGGGAGTGTGAGGTATTGTGAGTGAGAGAGAGACACAGGTAGACAGACAGAGAATGGTCACTGCTGCACTTCACTACTTGATGTAAAACATAGAAAAAGGATACACTGAACTATAAACAATTCAGGCATGAACTTCAAGATCACAGATATGAATGGTTCTTCAGGAGTTGCAACTCTGTAGTACCACTAATGACTGACTGACCTCTGAAGGCCCACCGACGAGGGCACCAAAGAGGACGTGCGGGTTGGGTCCTGGCTGTTGCTGGGCCCAGCCGTCAGTGCAGTCAGCAGGAGGCCAGGGACAGGAGCTGGAGCGCAAGAAAAGAGGAAAAGAGGTCAGAGGTCATCGCGACTTTGCAACACAGGGTGAGAGCTTCAGAATATCATTAATAATGTCTATTGAGGGTCAATATGTAAGATTAACAAAAGATATATACGTGATTCATGCTGATTTGACGCTTGATTTTAATATAATAATAATAATAATAATAATAATAATAATAATAATAATAATAATAATAATAATAATAATAATAAAAATAATAATAGAATTGTTGGAGTATATGTGCTTTAATTTGTGTGCGTATAATTGGTGTATGTATGTGGTGTGTGTGTGTGTACTCACCTATTTGTCCTTGTAAGGGTCAAGACATAGCACCTGGCCCCTCCAGGAGCTGTCTCGTGTGTGTGTGTGTGTTGTGTGTGTGTGTGTGTGTGTGTGTGTGTGTGTGATGTGTGTGTGTGTGTGGTGTGTGTGTGTGTGTGTGTGTGTGTGTGTGGTGTTGTGTGTGTGTGTGTGTGGTGTGCATACCTGGAGCGGTGGTGGGGTCTCTGGGGTGGATTAACACCGTAGCCGACAACGAAGGAATGGCCAGAGTCACCCAGGAGAATGTTGATCTGAGTCTCAGCGAACTCGCGGTAGGTAGCAGTGTGGTCGGTGTTGCCGTACTCGGCAGCCTGTGGGTGCGTCACTCGTTATTTTGTACTACTACTCACTCGCTACTTTGCACTACTACTACTCACTCACTCGCTACTTTATACTACTACTACTAAAAATCTCTCCTTTATTCGTCAGGAAAAAAGTTTACTCAAGTTTTTGTCATAAAATGACCAATTCAACGCACATCGAAAAAGGAAAAACTAAATCATCTGGAGTTACCGAAGTCCAAGACAAGAAACTTCTCCAATATCTGCTAAAATTTGACATTAATGTTGAGTGGAAAACAAACATTTCTCAATCATTTATGACAAGAATGGCTAAAAAGAGCTTAGTTACTATTATAATTATTACACCCAACTGAAGGGGCCATAGAGTAATAAGTTTAGAAAAGGTTAGGTCTCTAATTCTTCTCTGTATACAAATCTGAATGTTATATTTTCTGATTTTATCTCCTTGGACGTATTTATGATGGTATGTTCACTCATCCTCTGCGTGAATATCCCACCACAAGGACAGTAAAGGGCAGTGCCACTCATAATGTGAGTGGATATTCCACTATAATGACAGTATTGGGCAGTGCCACTCGTCAGTAGCAACTAAGTTCTATGACATCAGGGAGATGTGAGTGTCACTCACCCAGAGAGCGATGAAAGCAACGTTGGCAGCGTGCCGGTTAGCGCCCCACGTGTCCAGGAAGACCATGCCTTGAGGCGTGTATGGAGCCTCGTTCAAAATATAGTCGAGGAAGGACTCCAGGGAGTTCTTGTACTCAGCGGTGTCCGGCTGCAACAGCGTGAAGAGTGCCTAGAGGAAAACACACGTTCATGTCATATTTTTTATCCTGACGCTTTGTAAAGATAAAAGGAAAATATTTGAATATATATATATATATATATATATATATATATATATATATATATATATATATATATATATATATATATATATATGTATATATATATATGTCGTGCCGAATAGGCAGAACTTGCGATCTTGGCTTAAATAGCAACGCTCATCTTGCCATATAGGACAAGCGAAAATTTGTGTATGTAATTTCGCCAAAATCATTCTGAACCTAACGAAAAAAATATATTTCACTGTGTTTGTTTAGTATTAAATTATTGTAAACAAATCTAAAATATATATAGTTGGGTTAGGCTAAAATAAATTGTTCTTGTTATAATAAGGTTAGGTAAGTTTTCTAAGATTCTTTTGGTACAAAATTAAAAAATTTTTACATTAACATTAATGAAAAAAATGTATCTTTAAACGTATAAGAGAAAAATTTAGAAAGGACTTAATTTTAAATGATTTCTTGCTAATTGACCAGTTTTGCATATTCGGCACGACACACACACACACACACACACACACATATATGTATATATATATATATATATATATATATATATATATATATATATATAGATATACATATATATATTACCTGGAGTTTACCTGGAGAGAGTTCCGGGGGTCAACGCCCCCGCGGCCCGGTCTGTGACCAGGCCTCCTTAGGTCAGTGTCCCAGGATGCGACCCACACCAGTCGACTAACACCCAGGTACCAATTTTACTGATGGGGAACATAGACAACAGGTGGAAAGAAACACGTCCAATGTTTCTACTCTGGCTGGGAATCGAACCCAGGCCTTCACCGTGTGAAGCGAGAGCGTTAACCACCATCCTGATATATACATTATGATTGACTCTCGAAATCGTAATGATATACTTGAAAACAATTCACTCCTTCATTGAGTCAGATATACACTGAAAACAGCCGTATGTGTGTTGGGAAGATAAATAATGAACACTGGTTGAGTAACCGACTTACGTAGCAACCGGCTCTCTTGTCGTCCCAAGCGAACTGCACAGCATCTGTCCCCAGGGAGAACTCGTCCCAGGCCGCTCGGGCCTTCTCCAGGTAGGCTTCGTCTCCTGTGGCCCTGTAGAGCCAGAGGGCGCCCCAGCAGAGCTCGTCCCCGTAGCCGCTCCACGACCTGGGAATGTGTAATGAGGTACTGTTGAAGGTGGTCAGGTCACGGCGTTAAACAACAGGTCATGTTTTTGTGATCCTTAGGAAGTGGCTCGCGGCGAAATTGTAATAACACAACTGTAAACAAATCACAGAACGGGTGAGGGAGGGGGGTTGAACCCTTGGCAGGGGAGTCCAAAAACTCACTGACCAGTGCGATCACCACCCTTTCTGCGATTTATTTTCTCGAAAAGTGCATCGAGAAACCATTTATAACTTGTCATTAATGCTTCTTAGCTAAGACTCTCTTGGGTTAAATGAACAAGGATAAACAGTTATACAGCTTGATTAAAAAAATGGAAAGCAGGGGAAAAAAAGTGACGAGAAGAAATAATAATATAATAAGAGGTGGATTACAAATCTCACGTCCCGCAGACACCCAATTAGTACACACGGACAGCTAATGCACACAGGCACCTTGAACACAGGCAGATGGTACATAGAAGTTATATGTACAGTTGGTACACACGGACAGCTTGTAAAGATAGACAACTGGCACACACGTAGATAACCACAACATCATGTTGACATTACTTGTAGAAGCTGGCAGCGTCAGTGATGGAATTGCTGTAGACATCTCGGTCCTCGTCAGCGAAAGCGTAGAGTTCCTCGGCCACGGTGAGCATCTGACTGGCGTAAGCGCTGTCCACTTCCTAGAGGAATGACCATTGTGGGTGAGGCTACTGTGGGTTAGTGGGGGAGTGAGGGAGGGTGAAGAGGAGAAGGAGGATGGAGTGTGGTAGAGGGAAGGAGGCTAAGATAGTGGTTGTGATGGGCCGAGAGAGAGAGAGAGGTGTATGTGCAAAGGAAGGAGGGATATTGCCTTTTGATAACAGGTGAGGGAGAAAGGAAGCCTCAGACTGGTAGGAAGGGAGGAAGGGAAGGTGTAAAGCACAAATACAAGTGAGAGTCTTGTGCTATTTTTAATTTGTATTTTTATATTATTAGTTTATACCTAGTTGTACTTTAGCTCATTCCAGCACAACACATAGACAACACCAACTTCATTATGTGTATTAGTGACTATACTCTACATGACCAAAATGCTATAGCTATATACTTGTCCAAACTTCCCACCACTACAGATATCAGTACTAAAACTCAACACACAACTCAGGATATAAATAACCATATTTTAAACCTAGAAGATGATTGATCACGTTGACCCTGATCTAAACCTACATAATCTGACACAATCAAAACCTATTGGAAAGTAACTGCCTTTATTACACAGCATCACAAGCCACCACTATCCTAAACAATGATAAAAGTCTATCAGTACTTAACTACAACCTCAGGTCCTTAAGCAAACACTATGATGACCTCCTGGCACTCCTTGAATCACTAAAGACACCCTTCTCCTGCATTATTCTTACTGAGACCTGGCTTAAACAGGACACAATAGATATCTACCCTCTACCAGGATACACAGCAATCCACAACTGCAAACCATACCAAGTTGGGGGTGGTATTGCAATCTATTACTCTAACCAATTATCTTGTATTAGCACCAATTGGTTTAGTGATGAATATGGAGAATACATTTTTGCTAATTTTAATGTAAAAAAACCTTAAGACGCCTTTAACAATCGGTGCCAATTACCGGATACCCCACACAAACATCCCAAACTTCAGTGAGAAATTAAAGGCACTAATAACAAACAGACAAATGAATAAGCACCACCTTCTGTTAGCTGGAGACTTCAACATCAACCTTGGCCTACCAGATGATCAGCCTGTAACTGATTTCATCAACAATATGAACAACACACTTCTCATACCAACAATAACTAAACCAACCCGGCTCACTGAAACAAGTGCAACTATAATAGACCACATATGGACCAATATACTAGCCCCCCTTAAATCAGGGATAATCACAGATAGCACTACAGACCACTACCCTACCTTCCTCTTGACAAACATTAGTAAACCACCACTTGAATACAACAAAGTCTCATTTAGACTCCATGATGAGGCCTCAATAAGGAAGTTCACAGCTGACCTAGAGACTGTTGACTGGCCTACAGAATTCTCCAAGGCCAATGGTATTGATGACTGGACAGACATTTTTCTTAACAAACTACTTAGCCTATAAAACAAACATTGTCCTATAAAAACGAAACAGATCACAAACAAACGGCTTGGTTGCCCATGGCTAACCAGCACCATTCTGAAATCCATTGATAAGAAACACCAATATGAAAAGCAATATAGACAGGGCTTAATACACAAAGATATTCTTAAACACTATTCATCAGTCCTCACCAAAGTAATAAAGAAAGCCAAACAACTATACTACTCCAGTAGATTCACTGACACAAGAGGAGATATAAAAAAGACCTGGAAAAACACTCTCTCAGACTCTAGGGACCCACAAACTGAAAAAAAACAAGAATATTGTCCTAACTAAACCTAATGAAACACCACTGCAACCCACTGACACAGCTAACAAGATAAATGACTTCTTCTCAACCATAGGTTCTAATCTCGCCAATAAAATCCCACGTACCAATGCCCATGCCGGGGACTACCTAGATGGGAATTTCCCAAATTCCTTCTATCTTGCTCCAACTGAGCCCACGGAAGTCACCGAGATTATAAAGTCACTTAAAAATAACTCAGGGAATCAGTCTCATGTCCCACCATTATTGTACAAGAGAGTGGCCCATGTCCTCTCGCATATTATCTCATTACTTTTTAACAAGTCACTAGAAACTAGCACCTTCCCAAAATTACTCAAGACGGCAAGGGTTACATCAATACATAAAGGTGGTGACCCTACAGATTTAAACAACTATAGGCCAATATCAAACTTACCATTGCTATCCAAAATCTTTGAGAAACTCGTGCACAGGAGACTGTATTCATTTATAACGTCACAAAACATACTCAACCCCTGCCAATTTGGATTCAGGAAAAATAAAAGCACTAACGATGCAATCATAAAAATGCTAGATCTGCTTTACACAGCATTGGAAAATAAGGAATATCCACTAGGAATTTTTATTGACCTAAGAAAAGCTTTTGACACAGTAGACCACGGCATCCTACTCAACAAACTTGACCATTATGGTATAAGAGGCCATGCGCTTGCATATTTCAAATCTTACCTTACTAATAGGTATCAGTATGTCGCCATTAAAGACACAGCATCAACAACACAGCCACTTGATACTGGAGTTCCGCAGGGAAGTGTCCTTGGTCCCTGCTCTTCCTCATATACATCAATGATCTTCCAAACGTATCTCGACACCTGAACCCCATTCTCTTTGCTGACGACACGACTTATGTCATCTCTCACCCTAATCTTGCCACCCTCAACACCATTGTTAATGAGGAGCTGATCAAAATATCGACTTGGATGACAGCCAATAAACTTACGCTTAACGTTGACAAAACCTACTACATTATGTTTGGTAGCAGAGCAGGAGATGCGCAAATTAACATTAAGATCGACAACACTCTAATTGCCAGGCATAATGAGAGCAAATTCCTAGGCCTATACCTCGACAACAACCTGAACTTCAGCACCCATATCCAACACATAACCAAAAAAGTATCCAAAACGATTGGGATCCTCTCCAAGATACGATACTACGTGCCGCAAACTGCCCTTCTCACACTATACCATTCACTTATATGTCCATACCTCACCTATGCTATCTGTGCTTGGGGTTCAACTGCAGCAACACACCTAAAGCCAATAATAACCCAACGAAAAGCCGCAGTAAGAATAATCACTAAATCCCATCCCTGGCAACACCCCCCCCCCCCCACTCTTCATAGATCTAAACTTACTCCCTGTTCAGTACATCCACACTTACTACTGTGCAATCTACATCTACAGGACCTTAAATTCCAATATTAACCTTGACCTAAAACGCTTTCTTGATAGTTGTGACAGAACCCACAGGCACAACACCAGACACAAACATCTCCATGACATTCCCCGTGTCCGACTAAACCTTTACAAAAATTCAATGTATGTCAAAGGCCCTAAAATCTGGAACACCCTACCTGAAAATTCCAAAACTGCAGACACATTCATCACCTTCAAAACTACCATCAGAAAACATCTTATCTCCCTGATATACCCTGTCAACTAATAATACGAATACCACCTGGTGGTTCACACTTACACTCACTCACCCATTTGACCATAAACAGAAATATCAATCTCAATCTCAAAATAATGAATCTTAACTAGTCATAAGTTGGCCTGTGATACTCCAATACTGAAACTATGTATAGTGCCAAAACAAAAGCATTCACATTGCTAAACTCACAACTAGTATTTAGTCACTTAGCCATAATACCAACTTACCTCATAATTTTGTAATATTTTAAACTTAAGATTTAATATAAGTCTGCCCGAAATGCCTAGCCATGCTAGGTGTTCTAGTGGTACACTCTGTAATTATTATTTTACTATATGTAAACCACACAATAACCAAATTCTGTAAACTCAACATTGTAATCCTTATAGAGAATAAACTTTGAATATGAATACTGATGACGCTATGACACAGAGTACTCAAATTTCACTTAGCTTAAATGAAGCTCTTTTCTTCAAGACATGAAACGTTAAGCATTGCATGACTAGGACGTAACATAAGTACATGGAACGTTCATAACTAGAATGTTCGTGGCCGTAACATCCATGACCAGGACGTCCGTGGTTCGAACATGCATGACCAGAACGTCCTTGGCTAGAATGTTCATGGCCCGGACGTCCGCATCTGGAACGTCCATGATCAGGACGTCCATGATTGAAACATCCATGATTAGGACGTCCTTGGCTGGAACGTTACTGACCAGAACTAGCAAGGCTGAAATATCAAGTGCGCCACAATTTCTTGAAGAAAAATGATGTTTCTTACTCACCTTGAAGACGATGGAGGCGGCAGCAAGAGCAGCGGCGGTCTCAGCAGCCAGATCAGACCCTGCGAATGATCATAACAGGTCAAAAGCGTTGCTGAAGGCTCACCACAGGCCAACTCTGTTACTAAGGGGTCACCACACGTCAACTATGTTGCTGAGAGGTCTCCACAGGTCACTAGTGTTGTGAGCTCACGACAGGTTATAGTGGAGGCCTTATGTAAAATTAGGCTAGCCAGAACGACCGAAGTTGACGATTATCATATTCACGGGGAAGATGTTCTTAATAGCCAGGGTAGTGCAAGTATGTATTCTTAGAAATACAATGCTGTTTTAAAATGTCAAGAGGCTATTTCAATAATGAATCTGCATTGTCTACAAAATAATATATATATTTGTTCTTAGATACATAATATAATCCTAATTTCTCTTCTCTTTTCTTTCTTTTCTCTTCTATATATAATTTTGTTATTATGCTCTGACAAGATGTCAAGAAGAGTAAAAAGACACAATACCATGACTGGAACAATACTCTGATAACCAGCACACAGGAAACTGAAACTTATGACGACGTTTCGGTCCGTCTTGGATTATTAACTAGTGTGACTAACTAATGGTCCAAGTCAAACCGAAACATTGTTATCATTTTCAGTCTCCTATGTGAGGGTTATTTGTATAACGATGTCATAAAAATTACGTTGTTAATGTATATGTGACAGACCATCATGAAAGAAAGTAATTCCCAAGTATAATTAATTCCAGCTCTGCTGGAACGAAAACCTGTGAGGGTCGTCTAGCTGCTGAACTTTTAGTGGAACTCCTGACGACATCCTCGTTATCCTACTGATGTCTCCCAGCTCAGGCTGACAGATTTTAGCGCCACGTATAAAGCCCATTCCGTGTGATAGAATATTATAAGGAAACACCGTTTGAAGAGTGGGACACATGTACATACGTGCAGCATGTGGGTATCTTCATTCGTAGACGTTTCTCCAAATAAAGATACCCATATGTTGCACGTGTGTATTAGTCATTATCTTGTCGGTATTATATACCATTCATGTACATAGCATTTGTTCTCTCTGTGTGAATGTCAGATACACCAGGACAACAGTGCACTCCTGTGCATCCATGTTTGCTTAATATATAAAAGGTGACCGTAAAGAAAAAGTTGAGAGAAAACAGCCTTCCACTGAAGGTTTCTTGACGCCAGTGAAGTGCTCTGGTGAAGTGCTCTGGTGAAGTGCTCTGGTGAAGCACCCAGGTGAAGTGCTCTGGTGAAGTGCTCTGGTGAAGCACTCTGGTGAAGTGCTCTGGTGAAGTGCTCTGGTGAAGTGCTCTGGTGAAGCACTCTGGTGAAGCACTCTGGTGAAGCGCTCTGTTGAAGCGCATCTGAAGTGCTCTGGTGAAGTGCTCTGGTGAAGTGCTCTGGTGAAGCACTCTGGTGAAGCACTCTGGTGAAGCGCTCTGTTGAAGCGCTCTGAAGTGCTCTGGTGAAGTGCTCTGGTGAAGTGCTCTGGTGAAGCACTCTGGTGAAGCGCTCTGGTGAAGTGCTCTGGTGAATTGCTCTGGTGAAGTGCTCTGGTGAAGTGCTCTGGTGAAGCACTCTGGTGAAGCGCTCTGGCAAAGTGCTCTGGTGAAGTGCTCTGGTGAAGTGCTCTGGTGAAGTGCTCTGGCAAAGTGCTCTGGTGAAGTGCTCTGGTGAAGCACCCAGGTGAAGTGCTCTGGTGAAGTGCTCTGGTGAAGTGCTCTGGTAAAATGCTCTGGTGAAGCACCCAGGTGAAGTGCTCTGGTGAAGTGCTCTGGGGAAGCGCTCTGGTGAAGCGCTCTGGTGAAGCACTCTGGTGAAGCACTCTGGTGAAGCACTCTGGTGAAGGGCTCTGGTGAAGTGCTCTGTTGAAGCGCTCTGGTGAAGTGCTCTGGTGAAGTGCTCTGGTGAAATGCTCTGGTGAAGCGCTCTGGTGAAGCACTCTGGTGAAGCGCTCTGGTGAAGGGCTCTGGTGAAGTGCTCTGGTGAAGTGCTCTGGTGAAGCACTCTGGTGAAGCACTCTGGTGAAGCGCTCTGTTGAAGCGCTCTGAAGTGCTCTGGTGAAGTGCTCTGGTGAAGTGCTCTGGTGAAGCACTCTGGTGAAGCACTCTGGTGAAGCGCTCTGTTGAAGCGCTCTGAAGTGCTCTGTGAAGTGCTCTGGTGAAGTGCTCTGGTGAAGCACTCTGGTGAAGCGCTCTGGTGAAGTGCTCTGGTGAAGTGCTCTGGTGAAGTGCTCTGGTGAAGTGCTCTGGTGAAGCACTCTGGTGAAGCGCTCTGGCAAAGTGCTCTGGTGAAGTGCTCTGGTGAAGTGCTCTGGTGAAGTGCTCTGGCAAAGTGCTCTGGTGAAGTGCTCTGGTGAAGCACCCAGGTGAAGTGCTCTGGTGAAGTGCTCTGGTGAAGTGCTCTGGTAAAATGCTCTGGTGAAGCACCCAGGTGAAGTGCTCTGGTGAAGTGCTCTGGGGAAGCGCTCTGGTGAAGCGCTCTGGTGAAGCACTCTGGTGAAGCACTCTGGTGAAGCACTCTGGTGAAGGGCTCTGGTGAAGTGCTCTGTTGAAGCGCTCTGGTGAAGTGCTCTGGTGAAGCACTCTGGTGAAGTGCTCTGGTGAAGGGCTCTGGTGAAGTGCTCTGTTGAAGCGCTCTGGTGAAGTGGTCTGGTGAAGTGCTCTGGTGAAGGACTCTGGTGAAGTGTTCTGTTGAAGCACTCTGGTGAAACACTCTGGTGAAGTGCTCTGGTGAAGGGCTCTGGTGAAGTGCTCTGTTGAAGCGCTCTGGTGAAGTGCTCTGGTGAAGTGCTCTGGTGAAGTGCTCTGGTGAAGCGCTCTGGTGAAGCACTCTGGTGAAGCGCTCTGGTGAAGCACTCTGGTGAAGCGCTCTGGTGAAGTGCTCTGGTGAAGCATTCTGGTGAAGTGCTCTGGTGAAGCGCTCTGGTGAAGCACTCTGATGAAGTGCTCTGGTGAAGAGCTCTGGTGAAGAGCTCTGGTGAAGTGCTCTGGTGAAGCGCTCTGGAGAAGCACTCTGGTGAAGTGCTCTGGTGAAGTGCTCTGGTGAAGAGCTCTGGTGAAGCGTTCTGGTGAAGCGCTCCGGTGAAGTGCTCTGGTGAAGCACTCTGAAGTGCTCAGGTGAAGTGCTCTTGTGAAGCACTCTGAAGTGCTCAGGTGAAGCGCTCTGGTGAAGCAATCTGATGAAGTGCTCTGGTGAAGAGCTCTGGTGAAGAGGTCTGGTGAAGTGCTCTGGTGAAGCGCTCTGGAGAAGCACTCTGGTGAAGTGCTCTGGTGAAGTGCTCTGGTGAAGTGCTCTGGTCAAGAGCTCTGGTGAAGCGTTCTGGTGAAGCGCTCCGGTGAAGTGCTCTGGTGAAGCGCTCTGGTGAAGCACTCTGGTGAAGCACTCTGGTGAAGCGCTCTGGTGAAGTGCTCTGGTGAAGTGCTCTGGTGAAATGCTCTGGTGAAGTGCTCTGGTGAAATGTTCTGGTGAAGCACTCTGGTGAAGTGCTCTGGTGAAGCGCTCTGGTGAAATGTTCTGGTGAAGCACTCTGGTGAAGTGCTCTGGTGAAGTGCTCTGGTGAAGCGCTCTGGTGAAGCGCTCTGGTGAAGCACTCTGGTGAAGCACTCTGGTGAAGCACTTTGGTGAAGCACTCTGGTGAAGCACTCTGGTGAAGCAATCTGGTGAAGTGCTCTGGTGAAGTGCTCTGGTGAAGCACTCTGGTGAAGCACTCTGGTGAAGCGCTCTGGTGAAGGGCTCTGGTGAAGTGCTCTGTTGAAGCGCTCTGGTGAAGTGCTCTGGTGAAGTGCTCTGGTGAAGTGCTCTGGTGAAGTGCTCTGGTGAAGCGCTCTGGTGAAGCACTCTGATGAAGTGCTCTGGTGAAGAGCTCTGGTGAAGAGCTCTGGTGAAGTGCTCTGGTGAAGCGCTCTGGAGAAGCACTCTGGTGAAGTGCTCTGGTGAAGTGCTCTGGTGAAGAGCTCTGGTGAAGCGTTCTGGTGAAGCGCTCCGGTGAAGTGCTCTGGTGAAGCACTCTGAAGTGCTCAGGTGAAGCGCTCTGGTAAAGCACTCTGGTGAAGCGCTCTGGTGAAGCACTCTGGTGAAGCGCTCTGGTGAAGTGCTCTGGTGAAGCACTCTGAAGTGCTCAGGTGAAGCACTCTGGTAAAGCACTCTGGAGAAGTGCTCTGGTGAAGTGCTCTGGTGAAGTGCTCTGGTGAAGCACTCTGGTGAAGCGCTCTGGTGAAGCACTCTGGTGAAGCATTCTGGTGAAGTGCTCTGGTGAAGCGCTCTGGTGAAGCACTCTGATGAAGTGCTCTGGTGAAGAGCTCTGGTGAAGCATTCTGGTGAAGTGCTCTGGTGAAGTGCTCTGGTGAAGAGCTCTGGTGAAGTGCTCTGGAGAAGCACTCTGGTGAAGTGCTCTGGTGAAGTGCTCTGGTGAAGCGTTCTGGTGAAGCGCTCCGGTGAAGTGCTCTGGTGAAGCGCTCTGGTGAAGCGCTCTGGTGAAGCACTCTGGTGAAGTACTCTGGTGAAGTGCTCTGGTGAAGTGCTCTGTTGAAGTGCTCTGTTGAAGCGCTCTGGTGAAGCACTCTGGTGAAGCGCTCTGGTGAAGCACTCTGGTGAAGCGCTCTGGTGAAGTGCTCTGGTGAAGCATTCTGGTGAAGTGCTCTGGTGAAGCGCTCTGGTGAAGCACTCTGGTGAAGTGCTCTGGTGAAGTGTTCTGGTGAAGAGCTCTAGTGAAGCGTTCTGGTGAAGCGCTCCAGTGAAGTGCTCTGGTGAAGCACTCTGGTGAAGCACTCTGGTGAAGTGCTCTGGTGAAGCACTCTGGTGAAGTGCTCTGGTGAAGTGCTCAGGTAAAGCGCTCTGGTGAAGTGCTCTGGTGAAGCACTCTGGTGAAGTGCTCTGGTGAAGCACTCTGGTGAAGTGCTCCGGTGAAGTGCTCTGGTGAAGCACTCTGGTGAAGCACTCTGGTGAAGTGCTCAGGTAAAGCGCTCTGGTGAAGTGCTCCGGTGAAGCACTCTGGTGAAGCACTCCAGTGAAGTGCTCTGGTGAAGCACTCTGGTGAAGCACTCTGGTGAAGTGCTCAGGTAAAGCGCTCTGGTGAAGTGCTCCGGTGAAGCACTCTGGTGAAGCACTCTGGTGAAGTGCTCTGGTGAAGCACTCTGGTGAAGTGCTCTGGTGAAGCACTCTGGTGAAGCACTTTGGTGAAGTGCTCTGGTGAAGCACTCTGGTGAAGCACTCTGGTGAAGTACTCTGGTGAAGCACTCTGGTGAAGCACTCTGGTGAAGCACTCTGGTGAAGTGCTCCAGTGAATCGCTCTGGTGAAGCGCTCTGGTGAAGCGCTCTGGTGAAGTGCTCCAGTGAAGTGCTCTGGTGAAGCACTCTGGTGAAGCGCTCTGGTGAAGCGCTCTGATGAAGCACTCTGGTGAAGTGCTCCAGTGAATTGCTCTGGTGAATTGCTCTGGTGAAGCGCTTTGGTGAAGCATTCTGGTAAAGCACTCTGGTGAAGCACTCTGGTGAAGCACTCTGGTGAAGTACTCTGGCGAAGTGCTCTGGTGAAGCACTCTGGTGAAGTGCTCCAGTGAATCGCTCTGGTGAAGCGCTCTGGTGAAGCGCTCTGGTGAAGTGCTCCAGTGAAGTGCTCTGGTGAAGCACTCTGGTGAAGCGCTCTGGTGAAGTGCTCTGATGAAGCGCTCTGATGAAGCACTCTGGTGAAGTGCCCCAGTGAATTGCTCTGGTGAAGCGCTTTGGTGAAGCATTCTGGTAAAGCACTCTGGTGAAGCACTCTGGTGAAGCACTCTGGTGAAGCACTTTGGTGAATCGCTCTGGTGAAGCGCTCTGGTGAAGCACTCCGGTGAAGTGCTCCAGTGAATCGCTCTGGTGAAGCGCTCTGGTGAAGCATTCTGGTAAAGCACTCTGGTGAAGCACTCTGGTGAAGCACTTTGGTGAAGCGCTCCGGGATTGAGGAAGTGAACCTGCCCTCCCGTCCCTTGGGTTGAACCTGACTGCCTCCCTTGCCCCCCAGGCATTATGTGACCCCTTACAGCATTTCCTATGACTGTAATAATAATTACCTGTTTACAAAATGGAATTATATAAAAAACTGTAAATAAATAAGTAAGGTGTTCAAACTGAGCCTAGTGTTCGTGTTTCAGTGAATAATTTAGGTACCTGAAACTGGTCCAAGTATATAAACTGAGCGAGGTGTTTGATCTAAGCAAATAGACTGAGATAGGTCACTACTTTGAAAAGGTAAAGTCACATAGGACTTGTGGGTTCACTCACAAGTCCTGAGTGACTGTTTTGACTCATTCGCTCCCGTGATTTCACTCACTAGTGTGGGTTCACTCAAGCCTGTGCAGGTTCACCCACCTGGGGCGCTGCTGTCGATCTTGTAAGACGGTCTGGCCATGGTCATCTCCTCTGGTCTGCCCCAGTAGGCGTGGTCCGCGTTGCCTTCTCCTACCTGCAACAAGGGAATCCTGTCATGTAATGTGTACTCACTTAATTGTGGTTGCAGGGGTCGAGATTCAGCTCTTGACCCCCACCTATTCACTGATCGCTACTAGGTCCTCTCTCTCTCTCTGTCTCTCTCTGTCTCTCTCTCTCTGTCTCTCTGTCTGTCTCTCTCTCTCTCTCTCTCTCTCTCTCTCTCTCTCCTTCTCTCTCTCTCTCTCTCTCTCTCTCTCTCTCTCCTCTCTCCTCTCTCTCTCAATCTCTCTCTGCTTCCTGAGCTTTGTCATACCTCGTCTTAAAGCTATATATGGTTCCTGCCTCAACTACATCACTTGCTAGGCTATTCAACTTCCTGACGACTCTGTGACCGAAGAAGTACTTCCTAACAACCCTGTGACTCTTTTGAGTGTTCATCTTCTAATTGTGACCCCTTGTTTCTGTGTTCTCTCTCTGGAACATCCTGTCTCTGTCCACCTTGTCTATTCCGTGCAGTATTTTATATGTCGTTATCATGTCTCCCCTAACCCTCCTGTCCTCCAGTGTCGTCAGGCCGATTTCCCTAAACCTTTCTTCACAGGACATTCCCCTTAGCTCTGGAACTAACCTTGTCGCAAACCTTTTCACTTTCTCTAATTTCTTGACGTGCTTGATCAAGTGTGGGTTCCAGACAGGTGCTGCATACTCCAGTATGTGTGTGTACTCACCTATTTGTACTCACCTATTTGTGGTTGCAGGGGTCGAGTCATAGCTCCTGGCCCCGCCTCTTCACTGATTGCTACTAGGTCCTCTCTCTCCCTGCTCCATGAGCTTTATCATACCTCGCCTTAAAACTATGTATGGTTTCCGACTCCACTACTTCACTTTCTAGGCTATTCCACGGCTTGACTACTCTATGACTGAAGAAATACTTCCTAACATCCCTTTGATTCATCTGAGTCTTCAACTTCCAATTGTGACCTCTTGTGTCTGTGTCCCATCTCTGGAACATCCCGTTTTTGTCCACCTTGTCTATTCTGCGCAGTATTTTATATGTCGTTATCATCTCTCCCCTGACCCTCCTGGCCTCCAGTGTCGTCAGGCCGATTTCCCTCAACCTTTCTTCGTAGGACAATCCCCGTAGCTCTGGGACTAGTCTTGTTGCATACCTTTGCACTTTCTCTAATTTCTTGACGTGCTTGACTAGGTGTGGATTCCAAACTGGTGCTGCATACTCCAGTATGGGCCTGACGTAAATGGTATACAGAGTCTTGAACGAATCCTTACTCAGGTATCGGAACGCTATCCGTAGGTTTGCCAGGCGCCCATATGCTGCAGCAGTTATCTGATTGATGTGCGCCTCGGGAGATATGCTCGGTGTTATACTCACCCCCAGATCTTTTTCCTTGAGTGAGGTTTGCAGACTTTGGCCATCTAAACTAAAATTGTGTCTGCGGTCTTCTTT
The DNA here is from genome assembly GCF_026875155.1 of Cherax quadricarinatus. Lineage (NCBI taxonomy): Eukaryota > Metazoa > Arthropoda > Malacostraca > Decapoda > Parastacidae > Cherax > Cherax quadricarinatus. The sequence continues at coordinate 40,975,824 of NC_069399.1, forward strand.
GCCCTTCCCCAATCTTCATGACTTTGCATTTGGCAGGGTTAAACTCAAGGATCCAGTTGCTGGACAAGGCTTGTAGCCTGTCCAGGTCTCTTTGTAGTCCTGCCTGATCCTCGTCCGATTTGATTCTTCTCATTAACTTCACATCGTCCGCAAACAAGGACACTTCTGAGTCTATCCCTTCAGTTATGTCATTCACATATACCAAGAACAGCACAGGTCCTAGGACTGACCCATGTGGAACCCCGCTTGTCACAGGCGCCCACTCTGACACCTCGTCACGTACCATGACTCGTTGTTGCCTCCCTGTCAGGTATTCTCTGATCCATTGCAGTGCCTTTCCTGTTATGTGTGCCTGATCCTCTAGCTTTTGCAGTAACCTCTTGAGAGGAACTGTGTCGAAGGCCTTCTTGGAGTCCAAAAAAATGCAGTCGATCCACCCCTCTCTCTCTTGTCTTACTTCTGTCACCTTGTCATAAAACTCTAGTAGGTTTGTGACACAGGATTTTCCCTCCCTGAAACCATGCTGGTTGTCAATTATACACTTTTTTCTTTCAAGGTGTTCCACCACTCTCCTCCTGATGATCTTCTCCATGACCTTGCATACTATACACGTTAGTGATACAGGTCTGTAGTTTAGTGCCTCATGTCTGTCTCCCTTTTTAAAAATTGGGACTACATTTGCCATCTTCCATACCTCGGGGAGTTGCCCAGTTTCAAATGATGTGTTGAAGATCTTTGTTAACGGTACACACAATATCTCTGCTCCCTCTTTAAGGACCCATGGAGAGATGTTGTCTGGTCCCACCGCCTTTGAGGTGTCAAGTTCGCATAGCAGCTTCTTCACCTCCTCCTTGGTTATATGTACCTCATCCAGCACCTGCTGGTGCACCCCCCTGCTCTGATTTCCTGGAGTCCTACTGGTTTCCACTGTAAATACTTCTTTAAATCTTGTGTTGAGCTCCTGACATACCTCCCGGTCGTTTCTTGTGAATTCCCCATCACCCTTCATCAGTCTGATTACCTGGTCCTTGACTGTTGTTTTCCTCCTGATGTGGCTGTACAACAGCTTCGGGTCAGTCTTGACTTTCGATGCTATGTAATTTTCGTATTGCCGCTGAGCCTCCCTTCTTATCTGTGCATATTCGTTTCTGGCTCTTCGGCTAATCTCTTTATTTTCCTGAGTTCTCTGTCTTCTGTACCTTTTCCATTCACTAGTACACCTAGCTTTTGCCTCCCTACATCTTTGGGTGAACCAAGGACTCGTTTTGTTCTTCCCATTATTTCTGTTTCCCTTGGGAACAAACCTCTCCTCTGCCTCCTTGCATTTTGTTGCCACATAGTCCATCATTTCTTGTACTGGTTTTCCTGTCAGTTCCCTCTCTCACTGAATGTCTTGAAAGAAGTTCCTCAAGCCTGAGTAGTTCCCCCTTTTGTAGTTTGGTTTTTCCCACCCTATTCCTGCTGCTCTCTCCACTTGGAGCTCAACTATGTAGTCGAAGCACAGAACCACATGATCACTAGCTCCCAGGGGTCTTTCATACATGATATCCTCGATGTCAGAACTACTCAAAGTGAATACAAGGTCCAGTCTTGCTAGTTCATCCTCTCCTCTCTCTCTGGTAGTGTCTCTAACATGTTGATGCATGAGGTTTTCCAGTACCACATCCATCATCTTGGCTCTCCATGTTTCGGGACCCCCATGGGGCTCCAGGTTTTCCAAGTCAATCTCCTTGTGATTGAAATCACCCATAACTAGTAACTTTGGTCCCCCCATGTGTGCTCTCCTGGCCACCTCGGCTAGTGTGTCGACCATTGCTCTGTTGCTCTCATCGTATTCTTCTCTTGGCCTCCTGCAGTTCTGTGGTGGGTTGTACATTACTGCAATTATCACCTTATGTCCCTCAGACTGGATTGTTCCTACTAAGTAGTCCCTTTCGCCCGTGCCATCCATTCCTTCCATTTTCTCAAACCCCTACTGGTTTCTAATGAGCAGTGCAACTCCTCCTCCCCCTCTCCTCCCTCTGTCTTTCCTGAGGATTTGATATCCGGATGGAAAGATTGAATCTGTTATTATTCTGGTGAGTTTTGTTTCTGTGAGTGCTATTATGTCTGGGGATGTCTCCTTAATTCTTTTGTGCCATTCCTCATACTTATTTGTTATTCCATCTGCATTTGTATACAACACCTTCAACTTCTTTTCTAAGATTGTGGTCTGTGAGGTGTATTGGGATTGGGGAAGTGGGAGACCTGATAAGGAACTATGGGTGTTGCTGTGGGGTGGAGTTTGTAATGCAGGGTGGGGGCATTGGATGTGGCATGGGTGTTTTGGTTTAGAGTGTTTGGTTGCACTGGGGTTGACCTGGTTGGGAGGCTTCTATAGGAAGTTGTGAGGGAGGCTGTATTTGATCTTCCTGTGTCTGGGATCTCCTGTCTGTCTTCTTCATCCCCTCTCTTTCCTCCTTTCGCCTTTGTACCATCTCTCTCTGTTTCTGCCTTTCTGCTTGTGTTCTGTCGTGGTCGAGATACACCTTCCTGTATGCCGGCATGTCCCTTAATCTTGCTTTCTCCTGCAATATCCTGTTCCGAGTCGATTCTGCCTTGAAGGCCACTTTCACTGGCCGGGTTCTTTTTTTTACAAACCCCCCTATTCTCCGAAAATTTTTCAGCTGGGTCATGTCGTCTTCTCCTATTGCTTTCATGATGCTTTCAATTGCTTTTTTTTCCCCTTGTTTTCTTGCTTCATATGTTTCCCCTTCAACTTCCTGGAGCCCATACACAAAGACTGACCTCACCCTTTCATTCTCCCACTGCATATCCCTGTGTATCCCCTCATTCAATTTGATTTCCTCTATTGCAGTTTTCCTTTCTTCAGTTTCACTAGCTAATGTACTTGGGCTCAGTGGCCTGTCATTTTCCTTTCTCGGCTTTCCCTGGGCTCTGCTGTGGTCTGTTAGGGCCTCCACATATAGCTTAGCTCTTTCAATTACTACAGTGTCCACTGATTGAGCTTCTACATGCAGTTTTGGTCCTTCTTTCCCTACAGTCCCCTTATTTGTGGCTGAGGTAGCAGTCTTTGTTGTCAATCCCAAAATGTTCTTTAGTTCTTTAGGCTGTTTCAGATTTTTCAGTTCCTCTTCTAAACTCTGTATCCTGGCCTCTGCTGCTTTGACTTGCACCTCCCACTTCCTACTTTCCATGTCTATCCTCTCTTCCATTCTCATGCTATGTTCTTCTAGTTTCTTTTCCCATTCATGTTCCCTTTTTGTGAGCTCTGCTGCCCAATCTTCTTTTGCAGTTTCCTCCTCCTGTCCCTTGGCTTTTCTTGTTGCTCTCTGGCAACCCATTTTTGTTTTATCCTGATTGCCTCAGAGTGGGAAACCTATGTAATTCTGTATGTTAGGTTAGAATTGTGTATGTCAGAGTGTGGGGGGGGAGGTAGTGGAGGAACTGTGGCTATGTGGGAGAGTAGTGGGGAGGGGGAGTGGGAAGGAAAGAGAAGCAAGTGGGTGAGTGGGAGAGGGAGAGGGGAAAGGAGGGAGAGGGTGAAAGAGGGAGGGGAAGGATCAGGTGAAGGAGTCAGATGTCAATGAGGGAGGGGGGAGTGTATGTGTGAGTCTGGCAATGTGTGTGTGTGTGTGTGTGTGTGTGTGTGTGTGTATGTTGTGTGTGTGTATGTGTGTTTGTGTGTGTGTTGCGTGCATGTGTGTTAGTTACCATTTTGTCCTAGGCACATGTCAATTAGACACTAGCCTTTTGTATATGAGTACGTGTGTGTGTGAGTGTGTGTGTGTGTGTGTGTGTGGTGTGTGTGTGTGTGTGTGTGTGTGCGTGTGTGTGTGTGTGTGTGTGTGTGTGTGTGTGTGTGTGTGTGTGTGTGTGTGTGTGTGTACTCACCTAATTGTGGTTGCAAGGGTCGAGACTCAGCTCCGGGCCCCCGCCTCTTCACTGATCGCTACTGGGTCCCTCTCTCTCTGCTTCCTGACTTTGTCATACCTTTTCTTAAAAATATGTATGGTTCCTGCCTCCACTACTTCACTTGCTAGGCTATTCCACTTGCTGACAACTCTATGACTGAAGAAATACTTCCTAACGTCCCTGTGACTCGTCTGAGTCTTCAGCTTCCAGTTGTGACCCCTTGTCCCTGTGTCCCCTCTCTGGAACATCCTATCTCTGTCCACCTTGTCTATTCCCCGCAGTATCTTGCATGTCGTTATCATGTCTCCTCTGACCCTTCTGTCCTGCAGTGTCGTCAGTCCGATTTCCCTTAACCTTTCCTCGTACGACATTCCCTTGAGCTCTGGGACTAGCCTTGTTGCAAACCTTTGTACTTTCTCTAACTTCTTGACGTGCTTGACCAGGTGTGGGTTCCAGACTGGTGCTGCATACTCCAGTATGGGCCTAACATACACAGTGTACAGTGTCTTGAACGATTCCTTATTAAGGTATCGGAACGCTATTCTCAGGTTTGCCAGGCGCCCATATGCTGCAGCGGTTATTTGGTTGATGTGTGCCTCCGGTGATGTGCTCGGTGTTATGGTCACCCCAAGGTCTTTCTCCCTGAGTGAGGTCTGTAGTCTTTGTCCACCTAGCCTATACTCTGTCTACGGTCTTCTTTGCCCCTCCCCAATCTTCATGACTTGCATTTGCTGGATTGAATTCGAGAAGCCAGTTACTGGACCACATGTCCAGCCTGTGCAGGTCTCTTTGCAGTCCTGCCTCATCCTCGTCCGATTTAATTCTTCTCATCAACTTCACATCATCTGCGAACAGGGACACTTCAGAGTCTATTCCTTCCATCATGTCGTTCACATATATCAAAAATAGCACTGGTCCTAGAACTGACCCCTGTGGGACCCCGCTCGTAACAGGCGCCCACTGTGATACCTCTTCAAGTACCATGACTCGTTGCTGCCTCCCTGTCAGGTATTCCCTGATCCATTGCAGTGCCCTCCCTTTTACATGCGCCTGATCCTCCAGCTTCTGCACTAATCTCTTGTGGGGAACTGTGTCAAAGGCCTTCCTGCAGTCTAGGAAAACGCAATCTACCCACCCCTCTCTCTCGTGTCTTACTTCTGTTACCTTGTCATAAAAGTCCAGGAGGTTTGTGATACAGGATTTGCCTTCCATGAACCCATGCTGGTTTTCATTTATAATCTTGTTCCTTTCCAGGTGTTCGACCACTCTCCTCCTGATAATCTTCTCCATGACTTTGCACACAATACATGTCAGAGACACAGGTCTGTAGTTTAGTGCCTCGTTTCTGTTTCCTTTCTTAAATATGGGGACTACATTAGCTGTCTTCCATTTCTCAGGTAGTTGCCCAGTTTCAAGGGATGTGTTGACGATTGTGGTAAGAGGCACGCACAGCATCTCTGCTCCTTCTCTAAGGACCCATGGGGAATTTTTGTCCGTCCCATCGCCTTTGGGGTGTCAAGGTCATTTAAGTGCTTCTTAAACCTCCTCCTCATTTTTCGTATTCACCAACACTTGTTGGTATATTTCCTCT
>NC_069399.1:40986329-40987916 GCF_026875155.1 Cherax quadricarinatus
ACCTTGTCTATTCCACGCGGTATTTTATATGTCGTTATCATGTCTCCCCTGACCCTCCTGTCCTCCAGTGTCGTCAGGCCGATTTCCCTTAATCTTTCTTCATAGGTCATTCCCCTTAGCTCTGGAACTAACCTTGTCGCAAACCTTTGTACTTTCTCTAGTTTCTTGACGTGCTTTATCAAGTGCGGGTTCCAAACAGGTGCTGCATACTCCAGTATGGGCCTGACATACACGGGTACAGTGTCTTGAATGATTCCTTACTAAGGTATCGGAATGCTGGTCTCAGTTTGCCAGGCGCCCATAATGCTCCAGCAGTTATCTGATTGATGTGTGCTTCCGAGACATGCTCGGTGTATATACTCACCCCAAGATCTTTCTCCTTGAGTGAGGTTTGCAGTCTTTATCCACCTAGCCTATACTCTGTCTGTGGTCTTCTGTGCCCTTCCCCCTATCTTCCATGACTTTGCATTTGGCAGGATTAAATTCGAGAAGCCATTTGCTGGACCAGGTGGTCCCAGTCTGTCCAGGTCTCTTTGAAGTCCTGCCTGGTCCTCATCAGATTAATTCTCCTCATTAACTTCACATCATCTGCAAACAGGGACACTTCTGAGTCTACCCTTCCATCATGTCGTTCACATATACCAAAAATAGCACTGGTCCTAGGACCGACCCCTGTGGGACCCCGCTCGTCACAGGTACCCACTGTGATACATCATTACGTACCATGTGTGTGTGTGTGTATGTGTGTGTGTGTGTGTACTCACCTAATTCACCTAATTGTGGTTGCAGGGGTCGAGACTCAGCTCCAGCCCCGCCTCTTCACTGATCGCTACTAGGTCCTCTCTCTCTCTCTGCTTCCTGAGCTGTATCATACCTCTTCTTAAAACTATATATGGTTCCTGCCTCCACTACTACACTTGCTAGGCTATTCCACTTCCTGACAACTCTATGACTGAAGAAATACTTCCTAACGTCCCTGTGACTCGTCTGAGTCCTTCAGCTTCCAGTTTTGACCCCTTGTCCCTGTGTCCCCCCCTCGGAACATCCCCATCTCTGCCCACCTTGTCTATTCCCGCAGTATCTTGTATGTCGTTATCAAAGTCTCCCCCGACCCTTTTGTCCTGCATGTCATCAGTCCGATTTCTCTCAAACCCTTTCTCGTACGACATTCCCTTGAGCTCTGGGACTAGCCTTGTTGCAAACCTTTGGGACTTTCTCTAACTTCTTGACGTGCTTGACCAGGGGTGGGTTCCAGACTTTGGGGCTGCATACTCCAGTAGGGGCCCAACATAAAACAGTGGGACAGTGTCTTGAACGATTCCTTATTAAGGTACGGAACGCTATTCCCCTGGTTTGCCAGGCGCCCCGTACGCTGCAGCATTATTTGGTTGATGTGTGCCTCCGGGGATGTGCTCGGTGTTTTGGTCAAACCCCCAAGGTGAGTGAGGTCTGTAGTCTTTGTCCACCTAGCCTATACTCTGTCTGCGGGCTTTTTTTGCCCCTCCCCCAAACTTTATGACTTTGCATTTTGGGTGGATTGAATTCGAGAACCCGTTATGACCACAAAGTCCACCCCCGGGCCTTTTT
>NC_069399.1:40988416-41014220 GCF_026875155.1 Cherax quadricarinatus
AATTTTCTCGTACCCCTGCCTCGATTCCGGTGAAAGGCTTCTAATTCAAGGAAATGAAGTAATCCTTTGGTTAGTCCTAATTACCTCTCATCCCCTAGATCGGGGATGGCCAACCCATGACGCACGCGCCTAGTACGTACCTCGGGAAAGGGGAGGGATGGCAGGCGCCCTGGGCACCACTTGAAGGCGCCCGGGGCACCACTTGAAGGCGCCCAGGATAGTGAAAAAAAAAAGTTCTTCGGGATTTATGATTCGTTTTTTGTTTATCATGGGTGAAAGCACTAGGATGACTAGATTGTTTAACACTTATATAAATTATTGGTAAAAATACGTGGAAATTGATTTGAGAGGAAAACAGCTCGTGTTGAGTCCTTTTTTATGGTTTTATTCCAAATAAGCAAGACGGATACTGAGAACTTGGATGAAGACAATTTGAAACAGCTAGAAATGGACGAAATGCAACTATAAGATTGTCGATCACAGTGTTATGACAACGCTGCTGTGATGGCTGGCACAGAATTGTTCTTCAGAGAATAGGTGAGAAAACAATCTTGCAGTGTTTGTGAATTGCGACAATCCCTCACTCACTTGAGGGTGTACTTTGCAGCCAAGCAGGATTACATAGTGGGTCACGTTTTTTTGAACCATGGAAGCTCTCTACGTGTTCTTCTCTCACTCAATACAGCGTTGGGAAAACTCAAAAACGCCGTACCTGTAGTCTGAAACCGGGTGAAGTGCAACAATTACCCTGAAGAGATATTTCAAGTTCGCCAGGACATGATAGACAATGAAAACGAAACCGTGAAATAAGAAGTGAGGTAAGGAGCTGTAAAAACCGCATTTGAGTTATGATTTTTCTGATTTTGCTAGGATTTTGGAACAAAGTACTCATTCTCATTGACAATATTTAAAAGAGGCTGCAGGATCCAAGCATGAAACTGCAATGATGCTGCATGGATTTGAAAGCCCCCGAGGTCATTATGATGATGAAAGAAAAATTTTGGTCAGTGAGTCACTCGAAGAAAGATTCGGACTCTATCAAAATGGAATATTGAAGTTGAAAGACGTGAGAGATGAAAGATACGAATGGCTGGGGGAAAAACTTGAGAGACGTTGGGTTAACCGCCTAGGAGGAAATGGAAAAAGTCATGAAGGGAGCACTCGACCGTCTTTACAGAGGGGAAAAAGGTTCGCTTGTTTCCACAACACAGATGCCAAGTTTGAGTTCCTTCTTGATGTCGAGGGACTGTGTTAGGCCCCGACAGTAACGACCTAGAGAAGTGCGAAAATTTGGCCGAATTGTACAATTCTGATTTGAAGGACAGCAGTTTTATGAAGAAATTTTGGATTTAGAATGTTGTTATCAGGCGGGCCGACATGAAAATATCAAACCAGTGTAGAAAATACTGTAATTTTCCCAAAATACAGTGTTTTTTTGTATGTAAGTTTATGGAATATATTGAAAGAAATAAAAATTAATTTGTAAATTAAATAAAGAACCAGCGATGGGTGAGCGTCGCTGGGAAGAGTCGCCATGTTTTGAAGGGACCGAGACGAACGTTAGTGAAAATTGAAGAATTTTCGTCGCCCTAGGGGTTATATTGGGCTTAAAACCTCTAAAATAGGAGCCGAAATTGTTGGATTTGCAGTCCTGCATAACGTGAGCATTAGGCGAGTGGACAGGACAGTCAAAGAACCCCAGCTAAGTCGATGTCTACATTTATGTTGGAATTCTGGCCAGTATTTTCTTCATAATTTTAGGCAGGGGGTTTTGTGTATACACCAAAAATCTCAAGACTAATTGGTGAGTCTTATATTATAAACTCTCCTTCATGTATATTATTCATTTTTTAAATTTAATATACAGTCCAAATATTTATATTAATGTTTTTAAAACCAGAATTCCTGGTGATGTATATTTCATTTGAAATTAATATAGGTCCAGAGTGACTTGTGGGATATGACAGTAGTAGGGATCGAAATGGGACATTTTTCGCGACATGGGTCCTAAAATTCCTGCATGTCTCTGTAACTTTGATAAAGAATAATTACCTTTGTTTTCCATTTACTGGTAAAGTATCTAATGAGATTCATCCAAGTAAATTTAATTTTCCACGTAAATAGCCCGTGGCCCTTGATCGAACTGATGTAATTAGGAAGTCATTAATTAGTGAATTAATAAGTTAATAATTATATGTGAAAGACAGAAGGAGGTGGATGTTAATCCACAACTTTACTAATGTGTAGTGGATTAATTACTACAATAATAATTTTACTAAGCTCACGTGTAACTAGATTTATATTAAGTATTTAAAATTTATATTTTAAATTTTTTTTTTCCTTGTGTAATTGCTAAGCTCAAGTGTAGCTAGAATTTATGTTAATGTATTTAGAATTTATTTATAATTTCCTTACATGTGTAATTGCTAAGCTCAAGTGTAGCTAGAATTTATATTAATGTATTTAGAATTTATATTAAAATTTTCCCTTTACATGTGTAAATTGAAAAGCTCAAGTGTAGATAAGATTTATTCAAGGTAAGTTGTAATATTTACCTTTATAAAGTGCATAATAAAGTACATAATCAGTGTTTTTAAATTTAAGTTGAATTTAATACATTGCAACCTGGGTTGAAAATGAGGAAATTAATGTAGATGACAAACACATGGAATTTAGAGCAAAAAAAGCATCATTACAGGCTAGAAAGGGTCATATAACAAAGGCATACAATAAATGTTTGAAATTAATGAATCAAGAAACTGTGAATAAATGATGATTTAAAATTTATTTTGATGCTTTAGGAATAGATATGATTCATACAAATTATTTTTAAAACATATAAAGGAGATTTGTTAGTAAATTGTACAGATGAGACAGAAATAAATCTTATGATTAACCATATTATGAATTAAAAGAAAAGATTCTTTCTTGCAAAAGCCAGGCTTTGAATAAATTAAAAGGTGTAAACCAGGCAGTTAATCAATCTACTCCAACAAATAAGATGTCTTTGCCAAAACTCCCAGAATTATGTTTACCTATATTAATACTGGACAAAATTGGAGGAGTTTTGGTCAATTTTTAAAGCAGCTGTGCATGAAAGGAGGGATCTAGCATGTGTTACTAAATTATTTTACCTCAAAGGCAAAATAAGAGGAGATGCTCACATACTCATACAAGCCTTTCCCAATGTAGATGACCTTACAAGGAAGCAGTTGATTTGTTGAAGGTCACTTATGGGGTAATATAGAACAAAGTGGGTTGGATCTATTTGAATATCATTGTTAATTTAAAAACTCCAGATCACACTTACAAAGGTTTAAAGCAGTTTAGAGTTAAACTGGAGACACTCTCAAAACTTTAATTAATAAATATAATTTGAAGGAATCAGACTGGTTATTGAGTGCCATGGTACAGAATAAATTAAGCTGTAAAACACTTTGAATGGCTCTCGAACAAGTATCATAAAGGTTATTTTCGTCTGGAAAAAAATAAAAACTAGGTCTGCAAGAATTAATTGTTCAGTTGCAGACCAGCCAACCAACTCATTTTAAAGATACAACACTAATAACTCAGAGGTATCTTTTCAAGTTTACAAAGGGGAAAAAATCATCTCAATGTTAATCAAAATTCTCCCTAAAAAGATTGCATAGGTACATATCAAGTAGCGGGAATCAAAATAATGATTCTCCACAAGTTAAGAAGATATCGTATTGGGGCAGTGTTCCACAAGGAAGCATGCTGGGACCTTTGTTATGGAATGTCTACTTCAATGACCTTTTTCATCTCATCCCAGAATCACATGCATATTAGACGACTGTACACTGACATTCACTTTTCCAAGAGAAGAAATGCAGCTGCTCTAAGCTACATCAATCACCAGCTGAGAGCTATATCAGCTTGGGGAAATAGATGGGTAGTAACATTTGCACCTGAGAAAATGCAAGTGAGATCGTCTCTAGCACCATGATTTGGGAATGCTGGTGCAGTAGTAAGGATGAATGAGAGGGTATTGGCACCTGGAGAAAAAGTTGAAAATCCTTGGGGTGAAATTTGACTCCAAACTAACCATGAAGAACCATGTTGTAAATCTTGCAAACAAGGCAGGGCCCGGAAGCTTACAGCACTTCGCTGTATCTCGCATCTACTTGACAGTAGGGGTTGCAAGATTCTGTACGAGGCACAAGTATGCCACACCTTTAGTATGCTCCACTTTCTTGTTTGCCTGCCCCCCTCTCATCTGCGACTGCTTGACAGAGTGGAGAACAGAGCAAGACTTCTCATCTCTAGCCTGGACCCATCCTGGATAGATTTTGCCCTTTCAGCAGAGCCTTCAACATAGGAGGGATGTGGGTGGCCTTAAAATGTTATGTACAAACCAATATTGTCAAAGTACCACACTTGGATTCACTTCGAGGACAAACGTGAAACAAGCTTTTATTGCCACAAGACGGCAGAAAGCAGCAACTTCACTCTGGCTGTACCCTTCTCCCAGACATCACTCCATCTGAGATCATGTATACCCAGGATGACTCTAGTATGGAACACTTTCCCGTACAGCATAATGATGTCAACAAGATAACGTCAGTTGATCAAATGAAAATCCTGGCCCACAGATGGCTCCAATTTCATCCTGTTCCCTACTTGTATGTCTTATAACGATAAAAATGCTTTCAAATGAGCTGATGTAGGTAACAGCTCTTAGCTTGCCAATAAAGTTATTAATCCTTAACCTGTAAATAGCTTATCAATAAAGCTAGGGATCCTTAACCTTGTCAAACCCTGTGTAAAAAAAAAAAAAAAAAAAAGAATAAGTACCCTCCTAAGAGTAGCCTAGTCAATAAGAAACCAGACAAAGAAAAGAGAGATTGTCTCTTCTGCAAGAAGAGACAATTCATGGAAGGATAAAGTTGAAAGATTGGAAGAACTTGACAGATGTATCAGATGTCTAGGTAATCACAATGTAAAGGATTGTCATGCCAAATTAAACAACTGTTATCAATGTCACAAAGGAAGACACCATATAGTCATGTGTAAGGGTCTATATGATAATGTTGATAATAATGATAATGTTGACAGTCCTGACACAACAGTAGCTAATGTAAAAATTGCTGCTAATGTTAATAATGATGGTTTTGTTGAAGTAGCCTTACCTGTGTTACAGGTAAAAATTGATGATAGAAGGCATAAATGAAAAAATGTAACTGCATTATTAGACCAGGGATCCCAACGTACTTTCATAAAACGTAAATGTCTTGATGGGATGAAAGTACAAATGGACGATCCTACCACTCTGAAATTATCTGGTTTTCTCTCGGATAAAAGGGCTCAATTGTATGACACTGTTTATGTAACTGTCAGGTTGGGCAATGAGAAAAAACGTGTTAATGCAGTAATTGTAGATATACTCCCCGAGAAAAATCTCCTTAGGGGTTTTGTAAAAGCTAGAGAAAGACTTTACATAATGTAAAATTTAGCACCTTCTGGTGTAAATGATGATTCTGTAGGCCCAAAAACATTTTGATAGGGAGTACTATTATGCCTCCTTTTTAAAGGGTATGGTAAAGAAATGTGGGGTCACCCTTTTGAAGACTGCAGGAGGCCATGTAATGTATGGTAGGATTCCTCGTAATAATAATGCATGACTAGGGGAAATTATAAATACTATCACTTTTAGTCATTCGTCTCTAAACCCTTTAGTGGAAGGACGGTGCTGCTGCCCCCTGGATTTTCTGTGGAGTATTTTTTTTCCCCAAACATGGCGCAGGCTGCCGGCGCAGGTAAATACAGTCGCATTTTATTAACCAGGGGAGTGTAAGGGGGCCACAATGGAGTTCTTTTTGCCTCAATCATCAGAGATACCTACAAATACCCAAAAGAGGAGTTTTGGGACTTGCATTAAAAGGGAAAACGAAGGGGATTTTTGAAAAATTTAGTTGGGCGATGTTTGAGGCGTTTGAAAAGTTTCAGAGGGGCCAACCCAGTTAATCTCTGTGACGGTGAGGCGATGATGTCCCCACATTACACATGGGTTAAGACAAATTCCCTTTCGGGCGGATCACTGACACCGGTTCATTATGTGTAAATACGGACATACATAATCACTGCAGGAAAGGTGGTCAGTTGGCCAGTAATGGGGATACCTGGGGGTGCATTCTCGTCAAGATGACGCTCAACATCCAATTCCATCGTCGTGGTGATGGAAGATTTCAGGCTCGGGTTTTTTAACATACGGGCGCGAAGCATTTGCCTTGTGTGGGCGTATGATCACCTGGCTGCGCAAGTGAAAGAAGACGTGGGATGGGGCCAGCAGCAACGACGAGATGTGAGGAAAGGAAAGGATCAGATCAACTGTTTACGCCCTTCCCTCAGCAAGTTTGAATGGAGTGAGGAGGTTGAGGGGGGCCGAAGAAAAGGAATGACAGGGGCTACGCGGGGGGACGAACACTTCCTGGGACGTTGTACAAGTGCTTGATGAGTCATCGGGGAAGCAAGGAGCGACGGGGAAACTACGTAGTGTCGACGTTTGAGAACATTTTGGGAAAATGAAGTCCTTTCCGGGATTTGGGTACAGACCTGGATCAGGGGTGGGGGCGGAGGAGGGCGTGGGACCCCAAACCCCAGACTGAATGTGTCGAAGGATGCACAGTTGGGGGAAATGTGGAGGTGGAGGTTCATCTGGCACTGAGCGGATGCTTGATGCAGGTCGAGGGTACAAACGCGAAAGCGGCAGCATTGCTTTCGGATTCCGACGACGGCTTACCCCCGCAAAAAGACCTGGGAAAAAACATGGGCGGAAGCCATGGGGAGGGGTTAAAGTGGCCCCCAGGGCAGGGGTTGAGTAAGGGGGGACAAAAGGGGGGGGGGGGGGAAAAAAGGGGGCAAGAAACGACGGGTGAAAAATGGGTAGTGCAAGAGGGAAACCCCCTTTGGGGTTTTTAAGTGCCTAAACTTTGAACATCAATGGTTGGGTCTCAGAGAAAGTGTGAGGGTTTTTAAGGAATATTTGGGGCGTCGACTTGACGTTGTTTTTGCGGGAAACAATTAAGAGGGAAATGATTTAAATGGTGGATAATTGTATGTTAGCATGCAGCAATTGAAATTTTGTGGCCTTTTTGGTAAAGAAACTAGCCCTTGGTTGTCCCAATGAGGGGGGAGAGGGGGGGGTAATCTGGGAGGGTTATGGGTCAGGACAGATCGGGGTGGTGTGAGGGCCCAGCAGAGGGAGAGCGAGGAAAAAGAAAAATTGAAGGGTTCTGGTATATTATTGCGGGATTGCCGGGGGGGTTGTGTGATAGGAGGTGACTGAACTGTGTGAAAGGAATAAGGATTTAAACCGGGGGGGGGCAGGGCTTGTTTGGGATTTGGAGAATTGTTATCCGGGATTAAATGACAGATGTTGAGGGAGGGGGTTTGTGGACACACATTTATTAAGCGTGGTAGCGGCTAGGCTCGATCGATTATACGTTCCCGGGACAGTTTAATACATAGGTGGGGGTAATGGAGTGATTTTCTGATCACAGGGGGTTTTTTGGGTAAATTATTTTGGGAGGGTTCCCGAAAAGGGTGAAGGGGTTTTTTGGAATTGAAGTAAAGTTTTTGCAGCAAAAGAGTACCAACTTCATTTTTTCAATTGTGGGAGGGTTGGGGCGGGGGCGCCGGGGAATAGTGAATTGGTTTTAGTTGGGGGACTCTGTGGAAAAATCTGTATTAAAAAATTTTTATATTCGTAGGGGGAGGATAAAAAGGTTAAATTTTGGGCCCCAATCTTATTTAGGGCAGTTGAGACTTGCTACGACGGGGAGTGCTAGTATAGGGGGATGATTTGGGGGTTTAAAAGGAGGTATCAGGGATTGCAAAATGAAAGATTTGTTGGGTGCGATTTTTGGGTGGGCGGGAAGAGGTTTTATGGGGGACAGCCCGGCTGCTGTTGAGGAGACAGCGGAGAAATGGCGACGGAGATGGGGGATTAACTGTTCAGGGGGGGGTGGGAGGTATAAAAGGGGGGCGGGTTATTAGTGACGCAAGGGTAGGGGGTTATCTAATGCATGGTTTAGTAAAATTGCCAAAACGGAGGTATTGAGATGAGCTTAAAGGAAATGGGGGGTTTCGTGAAAATTTTGGATTGATGGTATGGATAGGGTAATTAAAAAGGTCGATCACGGAAATAAATTTTCGCACGCTTGTCGGTGCAAGTTTAGGTAAGGCACCAGTGTAGATGGGTTCCCTAATTTTTTTTTAAACTTTAGGAATTGGAAGTATTGAAGGATTTTAGTTAGGTTATTCAATGTAATAAAGGATGAGGGGGAAATGGGGGAGCACAAAGGACGCTGTCGGGGTATTAGTTCCAAAAAGGGTGGACAACACGGTGAGGATTCCCGAGCAATATCGTTTTATTGTGGCGATTATAATTTTATTTGCACGAATATTAGGGAATAGAATAAAAAAGGTTATATTTAACGTAATTGACAGAGGACTATGGGTTACCGGGTAGGACAATGTAGAAGGGCTTGGGTTCTTAGAAGTTTTTAGAAAAGGGGGGGGAGTTGGGGGCTGGGGGGTGTTGCCGGTTGGCGAGGCTTACGATTGGGAAGGATGCGTTTGGAGGTTCATGGTTGGAGGGATTTCGGGGGGGAAAAATTATATCTTGGGCAAAAACATTGTACAGGGAGCATCTTGAGAGTACAGGTTTAAAGGAAGGCTTTGATGTTAAAACATTTAGATGGAAGGGGTTTGCGACAGGTTGCCCCCTATCGCAAATATTGTTTGGTACCCCCAGGGTCCCTTTTTTGGGCATTAGGTGGGGTATCGCAAGTGGGGGGTTTGTAATGAACGGGGGGTTTTGGGCCGGGGATTGTGGGTTTGTGGATGTACAACTGTTTGGCGAGGGATGGAAGGAATTAACAAGGTTTGAAAGGTGGTAGATGGTTTGGAGAGGTACTGGAGGGAAAATTTAAAGGGCAAAGTCTAAGAAAAGGACCTAGGGAATAAATAAATGTAAAGAAAAGGGCACAAGTGCAACTAATGTGACATTTATTGTGGCCCCAAAAATGCACATTGTTGCACTTGTGTCCTTTTAAATTTACTATTGTCGGTAAATTTTACCAACTTTTTTCCAAAAACGAAATAGAGAGGGAGTAGGGGCGGGGAGTGTGGTGGGTCACTATTGTTTGTGGGATAGTGTACGCTAAGAAAGAAGGGCGCACAAGAGGTAAAATTTGTGCCACCGTGGATGGGGGATTGAAAAGATTTGGGGGGTTTGAGGCGGCGAGTAACTTTTCATCAGAGGGTCTTGTGCGAAGTGCTGTTTTAAGTAAAATATGGCACGGGGGGCAGTAACCCCCGAGGCGGCGAGAGGTGCAACGGTTGCAGGTGGGGTTTTCCGATTTATATGGGGTCGGGTTGTGACTCAATAAGGGGTATGACACTTCCCGTTAGCCAGGGGGCTGGGGCTTATACATTTAAAAAGTGTTGATGAGTGTGTATCTAAAACGCGGGTATTTGGGGGGTGGGGGGGAGGGAAAGGGGGCAAAAAAAACTGCGTAGGATAGCAACGATGGTGGGGGGGGAAGGATTTTAAAGATTTTGAGGCCCTGTTGAGGGGTTTTAATGAGGTGAGGATCCCCAAAGCCTTAACTTGAGGATTTTTAAAAGGGTGGGGGGGTGGGCTGTGTGGCGGCGTTTAGGGGGCAACCCAGTATGCGTGGGGGAATACTGGAAAAGTTTACGGGAATTTCGTTTTTAAACCCCGGGGGAAGGGAGGGGAATTTTTAGGTTTCTACATGGGAAATTTCCGTTGGGTTTGTTTATTTAAAGGGACTAAGGGAGGGAGGGGAGTGCAACTGTGGATGTTCCGAGACTATTTTTCGCGTTTTTTTTTTGTAATTGTTAGAGCTGGAGGGTTGGTTGGTGGGTATTAGGTGTGGGTAAGGGTTCAGGGGGTTTGGGGGGTTAATTGAAAGGGGGAGAAAGGGGTGGGGAAAATCGGGGCGTTTGATAGATTTTATTTTAGCTTTGGGCTAAGGGGGTGGGTGTAGAAAAATAAATTTACGGCCACCATTTTAAAATAATTCCAATAATTTTTTTTGGGGAAGGTTGGGGGACCAGTGTTTTCTGGGGAACGGAGAAGTTAAAGGGTTTACGGGAAATTTAAGGTTAAAGGGTAGCACGGGCTAGTTTCTTGAGCGGGGATTGTGGATGGCTTTAAAAAATTGTGAGGATTTTCATGATACATTTTTGCTTATCCGAGTAGGAGTGGGTTGGGTGGGTTTTACACAGGGGTTTTCCCTTTTTGTTGGAAAATTTTGGTGTATATTTTTTAATGTATGGGAGCATAAAACATTGTTGTATACAAGGGGAAAGAAAAGGAGAAACAAATTTTTATGTTGAGAAGACTGTTCGTTATTTGGGAAATGTCTTAAAGATTTATAGAAAGCACATACTAAAAGGTGTTTCTAAGGTAGCCCAAAGACTGAAACGAATATCGGAACAAAGTCCGGGGGTTTCCCCCTTTTTGGGTGCATTCTGTAAAACAAATTTTTGTATATCAAAGGTTCGAAGTTTACAAACTGAATAGTAACGTGGTCAGTTTTAATTATGCGAGATTGTATTTTGGTACAAAGGCCTAAAATTAATGTTTCAGGCCTGGTTAAGATTTTTAGTAAATGTCGTGTGCACTGTACTGTAGGGTAGTGTTAAATATTTTAAGTACACGCTGTTGTTTTTCCCCTTTGCATTTTAATGTTAAAGTCACATATAAGAGTTATGTTTAAAGGGAAAATAAAAATGTATAAAGTTTTGTTAAAAACGCAATTTCAGATGACTTTGTTGGATCAGGGGTGCAATGATTAAGTACTGTTATATTTTGTATTAATACTGCTAAGGGTAAAATAGGTATGAAAAAGCTTGGGGGATTGCACCCGTGTTGAGATATAGAGTAATTTTCTTGTTGCTAGGCAAAGTTTATAAATTGTTTTCTTAGAGTAAGTATATCCCCCTCTTATAGTATGTCAATGTTTTGTAGGTATTTGATGGGGGGGGTACCTTTCACTTCCAGAGCACATATGACGACTTTATAAATGTACCTTTTTGGGGGGGGGGGATGTATAGGTTTTAATGGATTGGGAGGGTTTTTTCTTTAAGAATTTTTTTGTAATAAAATTGGCATAAGAGTTAAGTTGCTGAAATAATTTTCTGGAAATGTTGTTGGGACCCGTGTGAAGTTTCTTTTTCTTTTTTAAAAGGGGTATACTATTTGTACTTTTAATTTTTTTTTGTTACATGTTGATTGGGGTTTTGTAACATGTTTGCTTACAGTATAATGTATACGATTTTAAAAAAAAAAAAAAAATGTATAGGGGATGAGGGGGAGTTTTTTTGTCGCACAAAGTTAAATTTTATGTGTATTTTGACAATGTAATTTATAATTCCGGGGGAAAATGAACTATGTTCTTTATTTATTTTAAAGTATTGTATTGTTTTAAATAAAATATAAAAAAAAATACTATCACTGTGTGTTTACCCTGAAAACGTGCCCCAATATAATTCTTCCCAAAAGGGTGGGGTTGAGCCGTGCATAAATTGTGGGATTAGACAGCATTGGAATAAATGTAAATAAGAAATCCCGATGTTCTTTACTTAGGGAAAATACATGAAGATTTTTAAAATTTTAATCGGGCAAAAACTGGGACGACTTCCCTGGAGACTGAACCACCAGAATTGCCCACTAATTACAGAAGGGATAGGGCAATTAAAGGGGTCGCTCCGTGAACTGAACACTAGAATTGTTGACTGCCTAAATGATGTAAATTTCTGAACAATTAATTAATAAATTTTTAAGAAGAGGTACTCCTAAGCAAGCCAAAAATTTATGGCACTATTGCCCATCACAGAGTAAAAGAAGGATTCTAAGACCACTCCTTGGGGATTTTTTTTAATTTTGTGTGCCAGAGTAACAAAATGTACCTATTTAAAAGGGACTTTTGATAAGGTCCATCGTTAGGAAAAATTGGAGATACTTATTAAAATTTCAGGTGAAGAATTTGCATTTGGGCTGAATAAGTAAATTTTCCCTAAAGTGGGTTTAAAAGGGGGCTGACCGGGTTTGTCCCCCATTCTTATGGTTTGAGAATCCGGGGGACCCACTAAGCCCTCTAAAACCTTTCGTTTTGGAGCGTATTATTTGGTGCTACATCCAGCCCTTCCTTCTTAAAGCGACATAAATGCACCCCTTAAACTTACGGGAAAAAAAAACCATTATAAAGTTAAGAACAAACAATTTTTGGGGAAAATTTTCCTGTGTTACGCAACTGAAGAGAACTGTTAATGACTTAGGGGAAGCTAAAAAAATTTGCAAAGTGAAAATATGCCTCTGAGGGAAATGGAATAGTAATTCGTCCAAATTAAAGGAAAAAAGTAAAGATTCCCTGGAGATGAATACCAAAATGTAGTTAGTTTTGGATTAATTTGGGTACTGAGAGAGATTTTTTAAGTTAAAACCTAAAATATACAGTATCCCCAAAAAAATTAACAAAAGGAGTTTTCTTGCTGAATTTCCAAATGTTTTGATCCACAGGCTTAGTGCACCCCTTACTAAAAGGGGGGGGAAAAATTATTAATACAAAAGCATGGAAGCTTAAATGTGCTTGGGAGAAACTCTGCCCGAGGAATTCATTAAAAAGGGGGGATGAATTTAATTGGTGTTTTGAAAAAAAACCTTGTTGGGTTCCCACCGGGGGCCAATCCAGATGGGAAAAAAATACTCCAATTTTTGGGGATGCTTCAAAATTGGCGTATGGGGCAGTTGCTTTCCTTCAAGTAATAGTGTTTTCTCTTGTTATGTTAAAGGGTAAAGTGTTCCCAAAAAAATCATGTACCTACCTCAGTTTGGAATTAACAGCCATTTATTAGGTGTCAAGTAGCTAATTATAAAGAATAAGTTTTTCAGGGGATAAATATTTCGACACGTAATTTTGGGCTGAAAAGGGTTCCCTTTCAATGGTTTTATAATGAAAAGTAAAATTGGGGACGTACAAAACAGAGACGAAATAAAAAGATGTAAGGGGAAATATAATATTTTGGGCAGCATTGTTTTAAAATTTAATCATATACCTGGTAGGGAATCCAGCTGATCTTTTCTTGAGGGTTTTCCCTATGCTAAATTGTAATGCGTTCATGGTTTAAAAAGGGCCCAACGGGTTTGGGAAATAAACTAATTTTGGGCCGTACAAAAGTCGTATATTGCTCCGTTAAATTTTGTGACCACCACTCCAAAATTTACCCTTCCCTTTGCCCTTGTATAAATAGGTATTCTTTTTTACCCAAATAATCAATGTAACTAATTGGGGTTTAAATTTTTTAAACAAGATAAAATCTCCCTATAAGTTTTCACATCCTCTTGAATATTGGATACAGAGGGTACAAGAAGAAATCTATGGAAATGAGGTTAAATTGATGATGGAAAGAAAAATTGTGAAAGGTTCCATAATAGATAAATTGGGGCTGTATTTAGAGAACAATGTAATTAGTGCAGAGGTAGGTTACAAAATGCTGAATTGGGTGATTATGCTAAGCACCCTATCTTACTGCCCAAAACTCATCATCTAACAAATTTAATTGTTTTAAATGCCCATAAAAATGTAATGCATGGTGGGGTACAAGATACCTTAAATTGTATTAGAAAAACTTTCTGGATTCCACGAGGATGGCAAAGTGTAAAAATTTATTACTCCTAGAGCCCCTTGGCAGGGAGGGCTGTACGAAAGACTGATAGGCACAGTGATGAGGTGTCTCCATAAAATACTACACCGGAAGAGAATTAATTTGGAAGAATTCCGTGCAGTGTTAGTGAAGGCAGAGAATCGGATAAATAATAGTCCTCTCTCGTACATGAGTGATAAGTCTGATGCAGATGTATAAACACCTTCTCACCTAATATGTGGAAGGAAATTGGAAGCTGGCCCTGTCTATAGAGATAATCCGGAAGAAAGTGATGAAGATTACAATGATGCGGCAGTGTTGTGTGATAAATTTAAAATGTTAAATAAAGTAATTGATCATTGGTCTAATGTGTGGCATAAGAAATATCTTCTTACACTATGTGAACACTTTTATTGTGCGACAGAGGCAGTAAATAGTCAGAACATTCAACCAGGTGACATTGTGTTATTTGATACTGAACAACATCGAACATTGTGGACTCTGGGCAAAGTATTGACATTGTATCCAGATGCACAAAGTGTTGTCTGGAATGTCAAAGTGTTGTGTCGTGGCCAGGAAAGTTTACGCACAATTAATAAATTGATTCCCTTGGAATTAAATGGTATTCAATCAAATGTAAATGAAAATCTCAGGGAAAGTGACACAAGTGATATTGAAGGTAACACTGACCAAGTGATGCAGGAAGATGAAATTGAAGGAAGACCTACTAGGAGAACAGCCACTCAAGCCAGAACCGGCTGGAATCGTCTCCTAAAGGAAGGAGTAATTTGAGTCATTTAGCAATGAACTCCGCCCGGCCGCAGTGTAGAAAATACTGTATATTTGCCAAAAATACAGTGTATTTTGTATGTAAATTTATGGAATATATTGTAGATAATAAAAATTAATTTGTAAATAAATAAAGAACCAGCGATGGGTGAGCGTCACTGGGGAAGAGTCGCCATATTTTGAATGGACCGAGACAAACGTTAGTGAAAATTGGAAGAATTTTCGTCACTCTAGGGATTACATTGGGTTTAAAACCTCTCAAATAGAAGCTAAAATTGTTGGGATTGCAGTCCTGCATAACGTGAGCATTAGGCGAGAGGACAGGACAGTTAAGGAACCCCAGCTAAGTCGATGTCTATATTTATGTTGGAATTCGGGCCAGTATTTTCTTCATAATTTTAGGCAGGGGGTTTTGTGTATGACACCATAATCTCCTGACAAATTGGTGAGTCTTATTATTATAAATTCTCCTTCAATGTATATTTAGTCATTTTTTAAATTTAATATACAGTCCACATATTTATATTAATGTTTTTACCAGAATTCCTGGTGATGTATATTTAATTTGCTGCTCTCAGTAAAGAATTTAACTCCAAACAATACAAGTTTGGCGAAATCAAAGCAGACTCAAAAGTCTCATTACATCATATAAGTTTATGTAAAAATGTTAAATATGTCCATATTAACATGTTTTTAAAGAAATGAATGTGGGATACAAGTGTGGTACGGCACGTCTGAACTAAAAACGTGGAAAAAAAACTGGCGCAGGGAAAATGTTTGTGTTATGCCTATTTTTTAAAAAATCCAGAGTGAAAAGCCC
Source organism: Cherax quadricarinatus (assembly GCF_026875155.1). Lineage (NCBI taxonomy): Eukaryota > Metazoa > Arthropoda > Malacostraca > Decapoda > Parastacidae > Cherax > Cherax quadricarinatus. The sequence continues at coordinate 41,003,721 of NC_069399.1, forward strand.
AGTTCCTCAAGGCACGGAGCTCGCCCCAATTCTCATTTCCATTCTTAGATCGGACACTGAAAAGGATACAGACCACATCCATTCAACATTCCCTTGGAGACAATACTTGAATTTGCTTAAAAGTGACATCCACCCTGGACACGACAAAGCTTCAAACATATTTGAACCAGTTCTTGCAGTGGGCCGCAGGAAACAATGTGATGTTCACCTGGAACACATTTTAGTTACTAGATTTTGGGAAAAAGAATAAAAAACCCGGTGGAGAATACAGAACTCAAAGGAACCATTTAATTGAATGTAAGTGAGAAATGAGGGGTTCCTGGGGTGTAAAAATGTAGATCTTACGTTAAAAAAAATGACAGTGCAGCTTAATGCTGTAAATAAAATGAGTGGAGATCAAGAAGCGTCAAATAGGAAATGACCCCTTTGTATGATAATTGTGGCACTTTGCTTTCTTCACAGTGGCTTCAAACAAAGTACCCGCGTCAGAACCTAATCACCACTGCGTCAAAAACATCCACCCAGGAACATCACCAGCTGTTCACAGACAAGCTGACACAACCTATCATTTTATCTGCAATATGACGCGCACAGGTTTAGCATTTTTGAGTGTACGTGTAATTCTCCTATCATTGCGTACGTGTGATTCTCTTTTCATGTGACGCACGTAGTTCCAAATGTGACGCACGTAGTCCCAAATGACGCACAAACTTGGTATATATTAAAAAAAATTGAAACATTTTCGAAGAGAGCATAAATTTATGGCTGGGTAAGAAAGGTAAATATTACAGGTGTGTTTTTAACAGCAGGTGAAGCAGCTCCCAGGAGGGAATTTTACTCAGAACATTTTACTAGTAAACTGTAAACTTTTGCCTTTCTCCATCATTTTTATTTTAGTGCGCAAAAAGAAAGTTCTACAAGAATTATGACGACCTTCAAGGGTACTCCAGGTAACCTACTCGACATTGTTATAAATAATATGTTGGTATGAGAGGTAAATTTATATGTTGATATCACTAGTGGGGAACTTAACCAGTAGATGAATCTCATCTGAAGTTTTGCTCGGTATCATGAAATGGAATTCATTTGATACTTAAAGTCTCTTTTTCTCTCTCCCTTCAGGAACTGTTTAAGTAAAATTACGTGATTATGAAACAACTAGTTGGTTGTAAAAAGTCATCCAGGAAGGCACTGTACACCCCTGTTAAATGAGTGTGGAACGATTTTTTTTTTTTTTGCACTGACAGGATTGCTGATTTTATCTTTCTGTCTCAGGAACATGTAATGACAGATAAATTTTACAGATTTCTGTTTACATTCAGTGACTTTACTTCCTATGTGCTTGTCAGTAGTTCTTAATCCAGTAATAATTCTTTTCCAACAAAGGCGGTGTGGTCTGAGACCTGGCTGTGCGAAAGATAACTAGCAGATTATAGGAAATGGTGGTACGAAGACACATATAGTAAGAACGCCACCTACAGGAGGCGTTATCAAGTACAAGGAATACACAAAATCAGCAGTATATACGAGTGGTGGTCAGGTCGGGGTGAAGGAAAGGCTATATCTGACTTAGGTGAAATCTGGATCTGCTCAGTGTCAGGGAAGCAGGGAGGGAGGAGGGTCACTTCCTTACTCAGCAAAATAAAAAAAATACAATAATTTAACTAGTATAGATATATAGCATGAAAGAATACATAATTATTACACATAGATGAAAAGTCATTGAAAAGAAGCATGAATAACCATTAAAGCATTTAAAATAAACCAAGTAAAACAAGAATCAGGAATAATCACGTATCAGAACTACCAAAATCAGAGGAGAGGTAGATGCTGTAATATAGGGGAGTGTAAGGATGGTGATAACAAGCCAACAGTGGTAGATGTTGTAATACAGGGAAGGGTGAGAATGGTGATAACAAGCCAGCAGTGGTAGACGCTGTAATACAGGGGAGGGTGAGAATGGTGATAATAACCAGCAGTTTCAAAATCAAATCAAATAAAATAAAGTTTATCTCTATAAGGGTTACAATGCGGGGTTTACAGGATTTGGATATTGTGTGGTTTCATGTTATAAAATACTAATTACAGAGGGGGCCACTAGGACACCTAGCATGGCTAGGCATTTCGGGTTGTTGAAGGCCAGGAGCCACTGAGTGTATGGGTAGCTGGTGTTCGATCCGTAGTGCTGGTAGAGAACAGGTGCGCTAGACTAGTTGGCTTCTCCGACTGTAATGCTGCCAGTCGGGGTTGAATCTTAAACTTATGCTGTGAGAAAGGACGGGAGGCAGATCTTTCCTCATGAAGTTTAACTTCATATATTACAGGCTGAGTACATCCGAAAGTTTATAATCAGGTAAAGGGACGTTCTAAATTACTTCAACGTTACTGTATGGAAAAAAGACTAACACTGGGGTGTCATATGTGCAGTAAAAAAAAGCGATTTCTCTCTGGTAGTTTTTTTTGGTGTGTGTTCGCTGTTAATTTTAGCGTATATTCAAAATATATGTCAACATGCTGGTTAAGTCATTATTCAATCATTAAATTTTATTTAGTAAATTTAGCGGCATTAAAAAATTTATATCCTCCAAAAATCTGTAATAAAAAAAAACACTTCAAATATGCACTGTACCTATAGTTATATTTATTTTCACTAATGTTGCGTCAACCAAGGAGAACATTATTATCCCGCTTTGGTATAGGTTTCTTCAGTGTTCATCAGGGGTAACACAAAAATAATTTTTTTTTGCAATTCTAGGTTGGGTTTTCTCTTCATCCTGCTAAAAGAATCTAACTCATAAGTGGTAATAACACGATTTCAAACAACCACGGGACGGGTTTTTGTTTTGATCCCATGGCGAGTGGTGTAAAACCCCAGGCCAGTGCGTAAGCCATTTCGGCCATTGAAACCAGCTTGGGCAACTGGCCTGGAGTTTCACGACTCACTCGCCATGGGTTCAAACCCCACCCGTACCGTGGGTTTGAGGGTCTAACTTTTTACTTGACATTATTTTAACCTCTTCTCTAATTAAAAGTCCATAAACAAGGGGCCACAGTAAACTATAGTGTACATTAACTGTATATTACGCCAGAAGCTAGCCAGAATAGCCAGTCGTGGAGTTTTAATTAGCAGAGAACTTTGATATAAAGTGTAAGGTATTAGTGATATCTCTCTTTAACATCTACACTGAATTACTTCCCAATATCCATCGAAACTTTACCCGGACCTGATTTTTTTTTTTTGTACAGTGGTTGAAGGACATATACAACAATTATTCTGGAGGATAAGCTTAAACAAGTTGTGTATGTACGTGGTGTGAGTGTGTATGTACGTGGTGTGAGTGGGTATGTACGTGGTGTGAGTGTGTGGCAGCATGTTGACTCAGCTCCTTCATGAGTGACTGCCCTGATGGTTGGATGATGATGAGTTTTGTTCAAGGGGATGGAGCTGTACTCCTTTCCTTCATTTAACAATCATGGACTACCTCCCATCTTTAGCATTATATTGAATCCTTCGGGTTAATGCTTCTTTGATAATGATGATGATGATGCATGATGATGGATGATGATGTTGTGATGATGATGGTGTTGTGAGATGATGATGTGATGATGATGATGATAATAATTATAATAATAATAAACGTATAAATAGGGCAGGGCTTTTTATGTCACAAACAAGATCTGTTTGTGAACTTGAAAAGCACCACTGTGTAGGCGAAACGTTGTCAATAAAGGGATGACATTATACTGCATGTTTTTTATATTTAGATCTTATGCTGGCGCACGTGGTCAACGTGCGAATGACAGCCCTGCTGTCAGGGACTAATCCTAGGTGGGTTATCTGGTTAACCAAGCAGACATAAAGGCGATGTTCTTATCTTGACTGGAGCTGTGTCAGGCACACACGCACCCTCACCTCCACCACCTCCTCCAAGGAATTTCACAACTGTGAATTAATAAGTTTATTCAGGTATACACAATACAGATTAACATAGATTTATACATAGCGCATATGTGTAGATGATCTATTTCGAGTGTGCCAGTTTCTAAAAGCTTCCGTAGATGATAACCCCTTAATGGAACAGTTTGACAATATCCTCATCGTCCTACTGAACGTTTTCTAGCTCAGGATGACACATTGCACACAATATTCTTTTTTTTACAGTATAGGTTTGTTATTCTATGGGGATAATCTCCACAATATATACTTCGATAAAGGATAAATTAAATATATATTTTTTCTGATGCATTTATTGTCACAACAGTGGTGTTGGATCTTATAGTTATCGGTAAACATGTAAGATATAGAAAATAATAATTCTTAGAACGTACGAAGGTAAGAAAGAAGGAACACTGCAGCAGGCCTACTGGCCCATGCGAGGCAGGTCTTGGGATGAAATACTTCACTGAAGATCTGTCGAAGCCAAATTTTGAAGATCACCAGAGACCATCACCACAAAAGCAACGCGGAAGATTACTTAAGTTATATAATAGATGAAAAAGATAACGTGAGAAGTTTACAGTGATAAGCTGGAACAGAATCCAAAATTGGTGGAAGATAGTCATTAAGAGAAATATCTATTGATAAATTCTTTCAACAGATCTTGCTGAATGGTAGAGAAACACTAGATGTCCACAAGACTCGAAAACTTATACATTGGTTCTCAGGATAACTAAACAATAGTCATTGGCAAAAGAGGTTCTCTCTGCCGATCATTTCCTTTTTCAGGTGATCTTAGTTGATCTCGACCAGAGCTGCTAGAGCCCCAACAAAAGCTGCGTTGTAGTCGCAGGCGACTTCGTTGTGGATGTAGTCGATGCGGTCGTCTGTGTATGTGTCATCCTGGAACAAAAAAAAAAAGAAGGTTAAGGATGGGAGTCATTATAACTGCATGAGAAAAAAATAAATGTAGGTACAGTACAGAGGAGAGAGAGAGAGAGAAGAGAGAGAGAGAGAGAGAGAGGAGAGAGAGAGAGAGAGAGAGAGAGAGAGAGAGAGGAGAGAGAGAGAGAGAGCAGAGCAGAAATCAGCAACTACAGACCAGTGTCACTCTTGTCAATCACTGGTAAGATCCTTGAGACAATAATCTCAAGACAAATGACTACAACTCACTACTTTGTGATCGTCAATATGGCTTCAGGAAAGGTTACTCTGCTGCTGATCTGTTGTTAAACCTCTCCACTAAGTGGCACCAGTCACTGGATGAATCCAAAGTCAGCTGTGTGGTAGCACTGGACATTGCTGGCGCTTTCGACCGGGTGTGGCACCCAGGGCCTCTTAGCAAAACTTCAAGCACTGGGAATTGCAGGCTCTACGCTATGTCTCCTCAGTGATTACCTTCATGGTAGATCTCTAAGTGTAGTTCTCAATGGAATGGAATCAGCAAGACATCCTATTGGGCCAAGTGTTCCACAAGGAAGCGTGCTGGGTCCATTGTTTATGGAATGTCTACTTCAACGACCTTCTTCATCTCATCCCAGAATCACATGCATATGCAGACGACTGTACACTGACATTCACTTATCCAAGAGAAGAAATGCCAGCTGCTCTAAGCTACATCAATCACCAGCTGAGAGCTGTATCAGCTTGGGGAAATAGATGGCAAGTAACATTTGCACCTGAGAAAACGCAAATGATGATCGTCTCTAGGCACCACGATGGTAATGCTGGGGCAGTAGTAAGGATGAATGGGAGGGTGTTGGCACCTGGAGAAGAAGTTGATATCCTTGGGGTGAAATTTGACTCCAAACTAACCATGAAGAACCATGTTGTAAATCTTGCAAACAAGGCAGCCAGGAAGCTTACAGCACTTTGCCGTATCTCACATCTGCTTGACAGTAGGGGTTGCAAGATCCTGTACGAGGCACAAGTACACTCACACCTTGAGTATGCTCCACTTTCTTGGTTTGCCTGCTCCCCCCCCCTCTCATCTGCGACTGCTTGACAGAGTAGAGAACAGAGCAAGACGTCTCATCTCTCGCCTGGACCCATCCTGGATAGATCTGTCATTTCAGCAGAGCCTTCAACATAGGAGGGATGTGGGTGGCCTTACTGTTATGTACAAGGCCAATATTGTCAAAATACCACACTTGGATCCACTTCGAGGACAGCGTGAAACAAGCTTTTATGCCACAAGACGGGCAGAAAGCAGCAACTTCACTCTGGCTGTACTCTTCTCCAGAACATCACTCCATTTGAGATCATACATACCCAGGATGACTCGAGTATGGAACACATTTGTACAGCATAATGATGTCAACGAGATAAAGTCAGTTGATCAAATGAAAATGCTGGCCCACAGATGGCTCCAACTTCATCCTGTTCCCTACTTGTATGTCTCATAACAATAAAAATGCTTTCAAATGAGCTGATGTAGGTAACAGCTCTTAGCTTGCCAATAAAGTTAGGAATCCTTAACCTGTAAATAGCTTGTCAATAAAGTTAGGGATCCTTAACCTTGTCAAACCCTGTGTAAAAAAAAAAAAAAAAAAAAAAAAAAAAAAAAGAGAGAGAGAGAGAGAGAGAGAGAGAGAGAGAGAGAGAGAGAGAGAGAGAGAGGCACTTGTGCATTTGGTCAGTAGCAACTATATACGTCTGTTTATTCTCCATGAAATGTTTGGTGTGAATGCAGTATAAGAGCAGAGGGGAAGCCTGACCTCGCTGGGACCACCGACGAGGCACCGTAGAGGGTCTGGGGGTTAGGTCCTTCCTGTTCTCACCCACCCGTCGTGACAGCTACCCGGCATTGACGGACACGAACTGAGAATAAGAAAAGGGAGACACTGTTAATACACCGAAACATTCTTAAGGCAGATGCGGTCAAGATTATGTGAAATGCGAGCATGCGATTATAATGTGAAATTAACAGTGGCAAAACTGTGCATCTGAAGAGATAAATTAAAAAATACTGTATTAGTTTAACGGTTCACAAAGTTCCATTTTGCTTTCCTTAAGAGCCCTTGAAAAAAGCTCATGGGGACCCGGCGATTTTTTTTGTTTCAGTCGGTCTTTTGTTTTCAAAAACCATTTCACTAGTGACTGTGATGTTACATAATTTATCTTCTTCAGGTCCACTATAAAAAATTAATTATTGGGATAATTACTGTGCACTTTAAAAAGAGATTGGACAGATATATGGGTGGGAGGGGCTGGGTTTGTTTTGTGTCATTGGGTACGGGAGTAAATTCTTGGTAGCTTTGGGTAAGATCATTTTGATAAGGACCTGCCTTGTATGGGCCAGTAGGCCTTCTGCAGTGTTCCTCCATTCTTTTTCTTATGTTCTGTTTTTCCCAACTTCAAAATTTAGTTTACCAAATTAAATGTATTGGATATCTGCACGAGTATTTACCTGGAGCGATGGTGGGGCCTCTTGGGAGGGTTTACACCATAGCCGACGACGAAGGAGCGGCCAGTGTCTCCAGAATGTAATTAATCTGTCCTTGACCCAGCTGCGGTTTTCCTCGACGTCGAGACCTTGTTTGGCATTCTAAAGTGATGATGTTAACATTAGAAGTGTCCCCACCTCTGATGATGCTTAATAATTTTAAAACTTCGAAGCTAAAGCTAGACAGACATTTCGTTCGTTAGCCGATGCAAACAAAATGCAGAAATCCATGAGCAGGGCAGATTAAGATATGGGGTTCAGGGGCTGTAGCCCAGGGTCCCCGCCACTGGAGCGCCTCCAGAAATAAAGTGGAAATTGTTCACAGTCACTGCTGTAAGTTTGTAATTATAGTATGTTATTATATCACGTATATGATGAACATTAAAATGGTATAAAATACCGACAGGTTGTTAGGTAAGACACATATGCAACAGTTAGGTATCTTTATTTCGAAACGTTTCGCCTACACAGTAGGCTTCTTCAGTCGAGTACAGAAAAGTTGATAGAAGCAGAAGATACTTGAAGACGATGTAATCAGTCCATCACCCTTGAAGTTTTGAGGTGGTCAGTCCCTCAGTCTGGAGAAGAGTATCTTGGCACAGAAGGGTATCTTGGTACAGACCTGAAATCAACTTTGTCAACTTCTACTAGTGAGAATGGCTGGAATTGAGAGGGACCTGACCTTCCAACGACAACATTCTTACCTCTACTAGTGGCCTACATCTCACCTCCTGGCGGTATGGAAATAAATGGTATAAAATACCGACACAATGGCAATATAAACACAAATGCAGTATAATGTGATCCTTTATTGACTACGTTTCGCCCACACAGTGGGCTTTTTCAAGTCACAAACAGAACTACCTGGGGTGGAAGGAACGCGAGTATTTATAGTCCGGCTGAGGTCAGGTGAAGAATGCTGCATCTGATGATGTACCGAGTGGGGTTATAGAGTCTAAAAACTTGGGTAGCTTGGAAAGGAGACTGGACAAGTTTTTGAGCAGACCTTCTACAGTGTTCTTATGTGGGATAGCGATGAAGAAGTTTCTTGGCAAGTGGTTCAGCTATGTTATAGAAGCCACTATTCTGGTTGAAGTTGTCGATATAGAAATAAGTGATGATTCCAGGATTCTTCGGTATTGAGTGTTGTCTTCTGTGGCGATAAGTCTTGAGTTTCTGTAGTTTATCAAGTGGTTGTGTGAATTACGGTGTTGTACGCAGGCATTCCTGGCGGTATATAGGCTCCATCCTGTCACTTCAATCTCCATATTGTTTCAGACTATGGAACAATACTCTTCTCCAGACTGAGAGACTGACCACCTCAAAACTTTAAGGGTGATGGACTGATTACATCGTCTTCAAGTATCTTCTGCTTCTATCAACTTTTCTGTACTCGACTGAAGAAGCCTACTGTGTAGGCGAAACGTTTCGTAATAAAGATACCTAACTGTTGCATATGTGTCTTACCTAACAATCTGTCGGTATTTTATACCATTTTAATGTTCATTCTGTCAGACACTGCAACACAAGGGTATCTTGGTACAGACCATCAACTTCGACAACCTCTACTAGTGAGAACGGCTGGGTTTGAGAGGGACCTGCCCTCCCATAGCAACCTACGTCTCACCTCCTGGCACTATATAAAGCTCCATCCTGTCACTTCAACTTCATATTGTTTCAGACAACGGAACAATGCTCTTCTCCAGACTGAGGGACTGACCACCTCAAAACTTTAAGGGTGATGGACTGATTACATCGTCTTCAAGTATCTTCTGCTTCTATCAACCTTTCTGTACTCGACTGAAGAAGCCTACTGTGTAGGCGAAACGTTTCGAAATAAAGATACCTAACTGTTGCATGTGTCTTACCTAACAACCTGTCGGTATTTTATACCATTTTAATGTTCACTCTGTCAGACACTGCAACACAAGGGTATCTTGGTACAGACCTGAAATCAACTTTGTCAATTTCTACTAGTGAGAATGGCTGGATTTGAGAGGGACCTGACCTTCCAACGACAACATTCTTACTTCTACTAGTGGCCTACATCTCACCTCCTGGCGGTATATAGGCTCCATCCTGTCACTTCAACTCCATATTGTTTCAGACTATGGAACAATACTCTTCTCCAGACTGAGGGACTGACCACCTCAAAACTTCAAGGGTGATGGACTGATTACATCGTCTTTAAGTATCTTCTGCTTCTATCAACTTTTCTGTACTCGACTGAAGAAGCCTACTGTGTAGGCGAAACGTTTCGAAATAAAGATACCTAACTGTTGCATGTTGTGTACGAATGGTATATAATACCGACAAGATGAGAGTAAGACACATGTGCAACATCTGGGTATCTTTATTGTAGACGTTTCGCCATCCAGTGGCTTTATCAATACAAATTCCAGGACATAACTTGAAGACAGTAGAACTATGTACAGAAGATGAGGTAATCAGTCCCTCAACCAGGAGTAGGTGCTGTTCGCACCTACTCCTAGGTTGAGGGACTGATTACCTCATCTTCTGTACATAGTTCTACTGTCTTCAAGTTATGTCCTGGAATTTGTATTGATAAAGCCACTGGATGGCGAAACGTCTACAATAAAGATACCCAGATGTTGCACATGTGTCTTACTCTCACCCCTAACTGTTGCATATGTGTTTTACCATTGTCTCTGATGATACCAATGTCACACGAGCTGATACTGAGCAGCCTGAGCTTATTCACCAGAAGAAAGATGACCTGGGATCTGAGTATCAAGATGACATTGATTTGTGGACAAACCCAAATGTAACGCAGGACGTTCGTGACTTTTGGTGTAAACAAGGTCCCGTGAAATGCCAACACCACGGTGGTGACTTTTCTGTATCCGAGAAACAATACTCTGATCAGAAAAGAAAATTTTTTCGTTCGTTGATATTGCGAAATCATATAACAGCCGAAAATATTAAAGAAGAATGTATTCTCTCTCAACAGGAAATGTATATTGTTTTGCTTGAGTTTTTTTTTTGATAGTATCATGGATCAAAATCCCAGTTTTCCGTTGGTGAATTTTTCAGACTGGAACCATGCCTCAACACGGATTACAAAAAAATGAGAAAGTTTTTGGACATCGGGGGTTAG
>NC_069399.1:41014720-41118542 GCF_026875155.1 Cherax quadricarinatus
ACCGACGAGCTCACCTCAGTGACGCACCTCCCATTGTGTTACTTGTGGTGGTAACATTCACACCCAAACCCACCTTGTTTCCAACCTGTTGTACCTACATTATCTAAGAACACTATATCCAAGACGATTACCAGATTTTATGACCCCACCACCAAGATCACAGAAAACACACATTTTTATAATTATTCACACAAAAATCACGATCACCAATTCCATATCATGTTTACCGTCATCTATCAACACTCATCACCAAGATCACCAAAAATCTAAGATCATGCATCTCAAAACTACTATGATCATTGAAAACACTTATTTTTTTAAACATTCGCACAAAAATAAGACATACACAAAAATACCACAACACTTCCACCAACATCTATAACATAACATGAGCACTATAACATATCACTATCACAAAAAAAATAATACACAGACACCCACATCTTATACATTTCAATCACAAATTTAAGACATGAGACATACACACCAAATCTAAGACATTCACCTCCAACTAAGACATACACATCTTAACTAAGACATACACCAAAAACCTATACTTGACATATTGCGGTATGAATATTCATACCGCATTTATGTTGCATATCACATTTCCTCATCCACATCATCCCTAAAACATCCTTCCTTATTCATTCCGTATATCTCCTAGAGTTGTTTTTAACCCCGACGGGCCCATCACGACGTAGGAGCCAGAGCAACCATCACCACTCCAACACCACCTACTACACTCTGGCTCCTAATGTCATGATGGGCCGTCGGGGTTAAAACAACTCTAGGAGATATACGGAATGAATAAGGAAGGATGTTTTAGGGATGATGTGGATGAGGAAATGTGATATGCAACATAAATGCGGTATGAATATTCATACCGCAATATGTCAAGTATAGGTTTTTGGTGTATGTCTTAGTTAAGATGTGTATGTCTTAGTTGGAGGTGAATGTCTTAGATTTGGTGTGTATGTCTCATGTCTTAAATTTGTGATTGAAATGTATAAGATGTGGGTGTCTGTGTATTATTTTTTTTTTGATAGTGATATGTTATAGTGCTCATGTTATGTTTATAGATGTTGGTGGAAGTGTTGTGGTATTTTTGTGTATGTCTTATTTTTGTGCAATGTTTTAAAAAAATAAGTGTTTTTCATGATCATAGTAGTTTTGAGATGCATGATCTTAGATTTTTGGTGTCTTGGTGATGATTTGATAGATGCCGGTAAACAAGAAATGGAATTTGGTGATCCGTGATTTTTGTGTGAATAATTATAAAATGTGTGTTTTCTGTGATCTTGGTGGTGGGTCATAAAATCTGGTAATCGGCCTTGGATATAGTGTTCTTAGATAATGTAGGGTACAACAGGTTGAACAAGGTGGTGGGGTGTGTTACCAACCACCAAGTAACACCATGGGAGTGTGACGTCACTAGGTGAGCTCGTCGGTCCGGTAGGTGTGACATCGTGTTTTGTTGGTAGTGAGGTGAGTGCGCTTAGATATTGTGAAATATGATGTTTTGTGTGTGAAATGTTTAATAAAAATGATTGTTTTCCTGTGATATAGTGATTTTTTGAGTAAGTGAACATGGTGATTGGTAGTTGGTGGTTGTCTAGATTATGTGTGTGTACAAGAAATGTTTTCAGTTGATGGGTGATCATGTAACTAGTTGGGGGGGGTTGTTAGCCGTATTAGGTTTGTGTTCATGCTTTTTTTTTTTATGCGCCAAATGGGGAGGGAGTTTCTTGGTTAGAGTACTTTGAGGGAGTCTATAAAAAGGATGTTAGATGGTGATGTTAAACTTATTTTCTGGTGATTTTGACGGAGATTTTGGTAGTATTCAATGGTGATTTGGTTGTAATCAGTAGTGTTTTGGAGTATTCGGAGGTGTTGATGGTGTTTTTTGAATGTGGTTCAAATGATGTGCAATATATATTGAAGATGATCATGGTGTTCCAGAAGTTGGTCAAAGTTAGTCAGTGAGTTAGATATGGTAAATGTCCTCATGTCATAGTATGAAGTTAGTATTTTTTGTGCTAATGTTGTAAAGTCTGAGAATGAGGGAGGAGTTTTTTGGTGGATGAATGTATATCGTTAATGAAATGTGTAAGTTGTGATGAGAATGTAATTGTGGTGAGTTAGAGAAGACAAAATGTTATTACTTAGTAAAAGTAATAGATAGTTTTTAGTGATCTTCGTTATGAAGATGTTTTAAGAGAATTGTACAAAATAAAAATGTGTGATCTTATGTGGGAATAGAATTTGGCAAACGCATGATTTGTGGTGATCTAGATATTGGAGATATAACAGATAATGTTTTGTGTTAGTTTTGGTAAAAATGTCTCTGTCAAAAGTGACCTGAAGTTAGGTTTTGTGTTAATGTTTTAAAGTCCGGGGGGGGGAGGGGGGGACTGGAGGGAGTAGCATGGTGGATGTGTTTGTAATTTCAGTTAATGAAAAGTGTAAGTGTAGATAAATTAGCGATGATAAATCTTATTTGGGATTAATCAAAATGATAGTTGGAAGTGGCTTCAGTTTTGTTTGGAAATGGTTCAAGGTTTTAATGTGAGTATTCAAATGATTTATGAGAGTGTTCGAAGTAATCTGGGTTGTTCTGTAGTGAGAGGATAAAGGTTGTGGATGAGAGATATTGATAAAAGGTGGTCTCAAATGATTATGATAGTGTTTTTGAAGGTGTTCCAAGTAAAGTGAGGTGTGTGTTGTGTGTGTGTGTGTGTGTTTGTGTGTGTGTGTGTGTGTGTGTGTGTGTGATGTGTGTGTGTGTGTCTGTTGTGAGTTTTAGGTGGTCATAGAGTTTTGTGATTTATTATTCTTGGTTACAGTGATTTTAGTTGATTTGAGATGGGTGATGAAATGCATTTGTGGATGTGAAATTTGATTTTTGTGTGTGTATCCGAAGAGGTGTGATGGAATGGGTGTGTTGGATGATGAAGAAATGCGGGTGAAATGGAGAGGGGTATTGGGAGGGGTCAGTATTAGAAATTTAATTGACATATGGGGAGATTTTATTTTTTACTGAAAATAAAGGTAAGGTGTGAATATTTAAAAAGAAATTATAGAATTGAAAGTTATGATATATAGGAAAAGAATGGAGGTTGGTTGAAACATTTTCGCAATATTGGGTAGTGAGAATTAGATGATTCGATATAATATCAATTTATGTGGATACAAGGAGAATGGGTTTATTGGAGAGATTTTATTAGAATTTTAGTAATGAAAAGAGGAATGTGAAGTACATTTAAGATTCAGTAAAAAAAGGTAAAAAATTTGTGAATAAATTGGTAATTGATAAGGTTGGGCATAAGTAGTCGAACTAGAGATACCCAAAATGATGATATAAGTGTGTTGTTTTTGTGACGTTTTTCTGATGAAATTAGTTAAACCGAGAAAACAAATTGTGGTTGTGGGTGTGAGGGTTGTGGGGTGTTGTTGTCGAACTAGGAGATACCGAATAGTGGTTATAATTGGTATTGTTTTTGGGGTGTGGGTGATGTGGGATGTGGGTGTTGTTGGATGTGGGGTTTGTGGGTTGTGGGTGTTGTTGTCGAACTAGAGAAGCTGAAAAGTTGTTAAGTTGAGGGTTAGTTGATGTGACCTTTTTCTGAAGAAATTAGTTTTAAAACGAGAAAAAAATGTGGGGGGGGGGGGGGGGGGTTGTGGGTGATGTGGTTTGTGTGTGTTGTGGGGTGTGGGGTGTTGTGGGTTGTGGGGTGTTGTGGGATGTGGGGTGTTGATCTTAGTTTTATGGTGATTTTGGTGTGGTTTTGAGTTAATTCAGTGGTGTTTTTTAGTAGTATTCAGTGGGGTATTTGGGAGTACTCAAATAGTGTTTTGAGGTATTCAAAGGTGTGATCATAAGTTTGGTGGGCTGTTGTTGTTGTTGTGACTTTCTGATGAAATTAGTTAAACGAGAAAAAAAAATTGTGGGTGTGGTGATGTGGGAAGTGTGTTGTGGGGTGTTGGTGATGTGGTTGTGGGTGTTGTGGGGTGGGGGGAGGTGGGTGTTGGTGTGTGGGGATGTGGGTGTTGTTTTCCGAACTAGAGAAACCGAAAAAAGATGTTATAAGTGGGTGTTGTTGTGACTTTTTTCTGATGAAATTAGGTTAAAACAGAAAAATTTGTGGATGGGTGTTGTGGGTTTGAGTGGGTGATATGGATGTGGGTGTTGTTGTTGTGACTTTCTGAAGAAAAATTAGTTAAAAACGAGAAAAAAATTGTGGGGTGTGGGTGATTTGGGTTGTTTGAGTTGGGGGGTGTGGGTGATGTGGGTTGTGGGTGTTGTGGGTGTGGTGATGTGGGTTGTGGGTGTTGTGGGATGGTCATGGGTGTTGTGGGTGTTGTTGTTGAACTAGATATACCGAAAAAGATGTTAATCAGTGGGTTGTTGTTGTGACTTTTTCTGATGAAATTAGTTAACACGAGAAAAAAATGTGGGATGTTGGTGTTGTGGGTTGTGGGTGATGTGGATGTGGGTGTTGTTGTTGTGACTTTCTGATGAAAAGTAGTATCAAACGAGAAAGAATATGTGGGGTGGTGGGTGATTGTGGGTTGTGTGTGTTTGTGGGGTGTGGGTGATGTGGGTGTGGGTGTTGTGGGGTGTGGGTGAATTTGGGATGTGGGCGATGTGGATGTGGTGTTGAGTGGTGTTGATGTCGAAACTAAGATACCGAAAAAGAGTTATAAGTGGGTTGTTGTTGTGACTTTTCTGATGAAATTAGTTAAAACGATAAAGAATTGTTGGGAGGTGTGTTAGGGGTTGTGGTGTTTGTTTTGTCGAACTAGATAGTTGAAACGTGATTATAAGTGTTTTTTGTTGTGACTTTCTGATGAAAATAGTTAAAACGAAAAAAATTGTGGGTGTGGTGGGTGATAGTGTTTGTGGGTTTTGGGTTGTGGGTGTTGTGGATGTGGGTGTGATCTAGTTTATGGTGATTTTGTGGCGTTTTAAGTGTATTCAGTGGTGTTTTAGTAGTATCTGTGGTGTAATTGCGAGTACAACCAAATGGTGTATTTGAGGTTATTCAAAGGTGTTTTTGAAGGTGTTCAAATGAAGTGCAAAGGTAACTTATTAAGGTGGTTCTGGAAAAAAAAAAAAATATTCAGAGGTGATTTGGGGTGTTTCGAATGATGGATTATTGGAGTATTTAAAGGTAATGATAGGTGTTTATTGTGATGTCAAAGTCAGTGTTTGAGTCGTTTTTTGTGTAATGTTGTGACGTCTGGAGACTGAGGGAGGAGTTTTTGGGGGGATGAGTTGTAATTAATGAAATGTGTAAGTGCAGATAAATTAAGATGTCAAATCTTATTTGGGAGTATTCAAATGATATTTGGAAGTGTTTTCAGTGTTGTTTGGAAAATGTCAAAGGTATTAATTGATGAGTATTCAAAAGATTTATAAGAGTGTTTTGAAGTTTCAAGTAAGTGAGGTAGTGTCGTATTATCTCGTATCAGTAAAATTGTGGGGGGCTAGCGCAATTATTCGAAAAATGTGGTTTTAAGTGTATGTGGTGACTTTCTGATGAAATAGTGGTAAAACGAGAACAATTGGGTTATGAGAGAAAATTGTGAGGTGGTTTGTATTGGAGTGTGAGGGTTAGGGAGGAGGGGAGAGGAGCGAGAGAAGAAGGTTACTTCGTGGACTAGACCTGAGATGAAATAGTTAAACGAGAAAAATGTCTAAGACTTGTGTTGTATTTTGGAAAGAAATTGTGGATTGTTGTGGGTATTAACGAGAAAAAATGTGACATTAATTTGGATATCCTGGGTTTAGGAGGAAAAATGTTTTCCCTATGTTGTATAATGAAAATAGTGTATGGGTTAGTCGACAAGATTCGAGCCTGTGTGTTGCGGAGTCATCGCGTGACGTCACTGACATAGGTGGAAAGTCGATCAAGATTCAGCCTGTATGTGAGGAGTTCATCACGTGGCGTTCACAGACCGCCGAGGAGTAAACACAGTGGGGTGACGTCACACTTGTTTAGAGACCTTATAAGAGAAAGTACCATGCCCCCATAGGAGAGTTCATTTGGAAATGCTTACCCTGAGAGGGGGAATCCAAAAACTTAATCCGAAGAGATGGAGCTTGGTATAACGAGAAAAAAAAATTTGATCCGAGGGACTTTGGAATCTTGTATTATCGAGAAAAAACTTATCCAATGGGGACGTCCCATATGAATGCTTATCCCAGAAGGGGACTCCCAAAAAACTTTGAATCCGAGGGAGATGGAGGAGAAATACTTGGACATAGAGGAGACTAGAAGTGGATGGTGGGGGAAATCTTTGTATTATTGATATCGAGAAAAACTTGCTCCGAGGAGATGAGTCCTTTGTAATTATCGAGAAACCCTTGATGCAAGTGGGATTCCATTTATTGAATGCTTAAACCGGCAGAGGGGGTAGGCCAAAAACTTGACCGAGAGATGGAGGAGAAATACTTGTACATAGAGGGTATAAGTGGATGGTGGGGGAAATCTTTGAATTATTGATATTCGAGAAAAAACTTGACCCAGAGATGGAGTCTTTGTATTATCGCGAAAAAAAAAATTGGGGGGGTGGAAGGAGGGGTAGCCCAAAATATGATCGAGGGATTGGATGTCTGAATATCGAGAAGACCTTTGATCCGAGGAGATGGAGACTTTTGTATTATCGAGAAAAAAAAAAAAAATTCGAAAAAATTTGGGATGTGGGGTGAAAGTGGGAGGGGGAACCTCAAAAATTGACCCGAGAGAGCACAAGAAATATTCAAAAAAAATAGAAAAAAATCGGAAAAAAATTCGGGCCGGGGCGATCCGGACGCCGCTGCAGAAGGCCGCAGCAGAAGGCCGCGGGCAGGGCTCGTCGGGCGGCGGGCGGGGCGCGAGGGCGCGGCGGGGCCGGTGGTTCGACGCGGACGGCGGGGGGGCGGCGGGGGGCGGGTGGGGGGCGCGGTGGGGTCAAGGTCATTAGCACATCGGGGTGAAAAGGTCATAGCACATAGGTGTCCAAAAGGTCATTAGCCCATAGGTGTGAAAAGCCGGCACCCTTTGTTACAGCGCTCAAAGAAACCCTAAGACGAAGTAACCACCTAGGTGTAAAAGGCGGCATCCTTTGAGAAGCCACTGAGCCGCCTCCAGTACAACTCCTATGAACTGATTAAAGTCATTTCCGGTAGTTAAAGGTAATTATCAAAAAGCCTTACGTGACTTATGCAGACAATTACTTTGATGCTGTACAAGGCAAGTTAGACATGCATCTTAATTCAACTTGAAAAGCCACCCAAACATTGTTTATCAGACTTTAAGGCATTTAGAATCACATTAGCCAAAGTCTCAATATCTCTAGGTTTCAAATAAAGACCTAAGACACAGAGATTGGTATATCGAGGTATTGTAGCAAGATAAGTTGTCACCAACACACTATTGAAAGTTAAATATATGTTCCATAAACCTATTTCGTGACTTGTGAGTCAATTAGCAATGGTCTACACAATAGTTTCATGCATGCAAGCAACGAGACAAGATGAAAATCCACAAATCCCGTGATAATCAACCATCAACTCAGTAATAAAAAGAGAAACCTACTCCCACTAAACCACAGAATGGGAAATCCCATATAGGCATTTATTCCAAGCTGTGAATACAACCGACATAAAGACTGTCCCATACTTAAACGTCCTCCAAAATTTGTACTTTGTGATGGAATCCCCATTGGCACAGTATTGATTCAATACACATCAATGGAGGCACGTAAACAACGTGTTCATCATCTGAACAGGTGCCTTCAAGTGTTTAGGTGAACACAAGGAGGAAAATGCTCACAGGAAAGAAGTGTTTTAAAATGCAAGGTATGCATCATACAGCATTATGCCCAAATACTTTTGCCTGACCAGCAGCAGACTTCCACAGAAATCAGGGAAGTCAACAAGCAACAAACATTGAATGTGAGAGATTAGTTTAAAGCAACTGCTCTCACCCCCCACCCCCCCCCTATAGCTCGAGTTTGAGTTGTCTAATAAATTACACAAAACCAATGTGCTAAACATTATATGATCAAGGCTGACAAAGGTCCCTTCATAAATAAGAACAGTGTACAGAAACTGAATAAACAACCCTATGCCAAAAGTACCGTTAGAATATACTAGGTTTTTTTCCACAAGCAGGTAAACAGACATATGACCTAAGCCCTAATCACTGTTTGGGACTAAGGAAACAGTAAAAGACAGAATAAGCTGTGGTAGTAGATGATTTGCCTAAGACTGTGCAGATCCAGGGATTAAAAGAAACAGTTGCAACACTGAAAGCAGCTAAGGTCAAGTTCGCCTGTCCTGAAATACAGACGGACACATTAGTCCAAGTGATTTAATCATTGGCAGTGAATAGTATCAACTGTTTTGTGCAAAATAAGTAAGTAAACTTGTTCCTTGCTGAAAACAGCAGAGGCCACATGAAGGTGGTTCCCATTCCCTCTCAAAGTGGGAAAGAAGCTGTATTGATTCAGTGGAAAATGTACTAGTTTACGAGAATAACCACTGATTCATGGAACTCACAGCAAAATATCATTATCTGAAGACATGAGATGAACCAGTTGATAGTTGAGGGATTTAGATGCGATAGGTTTTGATGTAATAACCAAGCAAGCCCACAAGAGCCTCAGACTTATAGCCATTATTTGGACACTGACGAATATAAAGATGGACCGTTAATTGGTTAAGTTTACCATGGAAATTAAATCCACTCACACTGCCTACAATTATCACATGGCTTCGGACAATGAAGCACCAAATACATGAGCTCAGGAAGAATCCAGAGCTACTCGACTGCAATGATACTATCATACAAGGAACAGTTAGACCACGTGAAAGGAGTTACGAGGTGGGCTGGTGGAAATAGGGATCGGTGGAGCTGGGAGCAAGAGTATGAGTCAGCTAGGACTCTGGGGCAGAGGCAGCACTTGGAGATCTCTACGCTCAGTAGCGCGCATAGCGATTGAGAAGCAGGACTAATGAATAAGGAGTTCTGGTGCTCGATAGCAGCTCGACTCATTGCTATGCACTACGTGTTGTACATAATTCAGTCGCACGTACAAATAAAGTGTAGCAAGTCTTAATGACTGTCCTATGACCGGACCCTCACTAACTGAAGAAGGCTGGAGACGTGCTTATTGAAATTTTTCCAAAACCCATATGCCTACACGGCTGATGTTTCCAAAGCTTTCTTAAAGTAGGACTACAAGAAATAGAAAGAGATTATACTCGATTCTTGTGGCCTGAAAATCCCCATGAAACCTCAAAGTCCTGTGATAACTTCTCGTTTCAAATCATATTATATGGTGCAACTCCTCTCCATTCTTACTAGAAGCTACTCTAAATACACATTTGAAGAAATCTGAAAGTCCCTTCAAAGAAATCTTAAAGAAAAGTTTTCTATGTGGACAATCTTCAAGGTACTGTGAATAAGAGGAGATTTGAAATCTTTATACAGAGCAGCTAACAAGGAGATGAAGAAGCAAATATGCCTCTAAGGATGTGGAAATACAAATTCAAGCAATTAAGGGAACTATCAAGAAGATTCCCTGAAACCTGAAATTCCCTGATTGCAACAATATGCTGGGACTTAAATGAAACACACATGAAGATACTTGAGTCTCAAAAGGATAATAATAAATCATGCAGTACACCTCACTAAACGTAGATTAACTGTCAGAGGTATCCACAATGTTTTGATCCTCTTGGACTCGGCTCACCAATTACCATAAAGGGTAAAATGCTTATGCAAGATGCATGGAAGCTCAAAATTGGATACCTGGAGTTTACCTGGAGAGAGTTCCGGGGGTCAACGCCCCCCGGCGGCCCGTCCTGAGACCGGCCCTCCTGGTGGATCAGAGCCTGCTCAACCAGTCTGGTTGCTGCAGGCTGCCGCAAAACCAACATACGAGCCACACCCGCTGATCCCGGATCTGACTTAGGTGCTTGTCCAGTGCCAGCTTGAAGACTGCCAGGGGTCTGTTGGAAATCCCCCTTAATGTGTGCTGGAGGGGGGGGCAGTTGAACAGTCTCGGCCCCTGAACTTATTGTAGGTCTCTTCACGTTCAAGTGACACCCCTGCTATTTCATTGGGGGGATATAACTTGCCTCTAGAAAGGTCAAGCATGGATGAACTATCCACGGAGTTTAAACAACATCATCAAATTAAATTTCCCAAAAAATAGGTAAGAGGGAAACAAGTACACCTTACATGTTTTCTGTGATGCGTCCAACCAGGAGTTATGGCGCTGTAAACACAACAAAAGCTTACTTGAGTAATGCGAAAGGAAGTACACAAAATACTTCAAAGGCCAGGGTACACCCTTGAAGTCAGAACAGTACCACAATTGAACTGACAGCACTCTTTGTAGTACAAAATTCGCTGTCTATCTCAACAAAGACATGATCATCCACTATTGAGAAAACCGTGATATGGAGTGATAATGAGGCAAGTTTCTCCAGTGGTTAGAAATAATAAGAGTAAGCTGGTCTATGTACAGAACAGAGTAGCAGAAATAAAAGAGATGCAGAGAGATTATCTCATTCCCACGTCTCTACCCAAGAGAAACCGCTGACATGTTGTCCACGTGGTGTCCCCCTCAAGAAATTTTAGTGGATAATAAAATTATGCCCACGCCCGAACTGGCTCTCGTAATGAAAAATAACTTGCCTCCAGCAAAAAGCTCACATTATGCAAAAGAAAGTGTCCTGCTTGAACACAGAGAAATAAGTAGTGTAAATACTGCAGACACAACAGAAATAGCCGATGATGATCTAAAAACTCAACTTTGGGTAAACTCTTAAGAGTTAACAGCTCTTATGTCTTTAAATCATTAAAGAGTTTTTCTCACAGATGTAAATTTCCTGGAACACAAGATAAATCCCCAAAGAAACCTGTCATGATTAATTCTTTAGGACTTTATCTCGAATCAGAAAAGATTAACCGATGTCGAGGAAGACTTCATATTCCTTCACACCTAAAGAAGCCATACATTCAATATTGATCCCCAAGAATCATTGGGCTACCAAACCTGATTGTGCAAAACGCCCACAGTAACTGTTACATGTGGGGTAGCTGACACACTTGTCCATAAACGACCAATCCTACTGGATACCTCAAGGTCCGACAAAGTGTTAAAAAGCAAAATAAGGGACTGTATTACTTGTCGTCCACTAAGAAATGCGAGTAGTCAGTATCCAGGTCCACCTCCCCATCCCTCTGAAAGAGTTGTCAATCACTCCATTTGAGGTGACAGGTGTAGGATTACACTGGGACCAATTATTTTAACCAAAACAGTTGAACAAAGTTTCCAATCACGGTTGAGCAACGTTGTTCACTTGTGCTACAACAGAGCAGTACAGCTAGAAGTAGCCACTGACATGTCTGCTGAAACCTTTATCAAATGTATTCAGAAGGTTGCAGCCAAAGGGCATGTCCCAGACTGATGATTTCGATAATGCAACGCACTTGTTGCTGGTGCTGCTTATAACAGCAAGATCTTTGATAACCAGAAGTACACAACAGATGCTGAATCACGCAGGTTGTCGTGGAGATACATTCCTCTAATCTCCATGGCACGGCGGATTTATGAAGAAAGTATCCGCAGTTGTAAAACGTTGTTTAAGGAAGACTCTTCATCGTCCAAGAATAGACTTAGAAGAAATCGACAGTTGTTACCTGAAATAGATAAATAGAGTCAACAACACACCTCTAACTTTATGTTAACCGATGATCTGGACAATTAGAAGTGTTAAGTCCATCGCATTTCACCATGGCAGAAGGATCGAACCTGTTCCTCCCATGAATGATAAAGAAATCATAGAGGCTCCTACTTATATCGAACCTGACCACTCAGACCGTAAATACAAACACTTAATAAAGTGATTGAACGTGGGAGAAAATTTGGCGAGAAATCTATTCACCTCATTAGAGAACACATTCTATGGAGCTGTGTTCCTGAAAATCATAAGTCCTTAAGACCTGGTGACATAATGATTTATTGACAATGATGGTCCGAGGTCCCCAATCCATGGCCACTTGGAAAAATTGTGACCCATATATCCTGATGCAAATGGAATCATCTGGACAGTTGATGTTTTAAAGCAAGGAGAGTGAATAAGCGAAATAAATAAACTAGTGCCCATTAGAATTACGCAGTGATGAAAACAAAATTCGTGATTCTCACAGAAACCACACAGACACAGCATTCATAAAAAGGACAAGCACAGGAGGCGAGTGATAAAATTAAATTAATGTTAAGTGATCATAGATTTCACCTGCAGCTAACCTCCGCCTCCCCCCATGTGGAGAAATATTCTCCAGGAGGGGGTATCAGCCCCCTTCAAGCCCTTCAGCTCCTTTCAGCCCAGAGGGGCCCAGCCCCACGAAGGGTACAAGCGTCTTGTTTACTGCTACAGGAGGTAATTGATCACAGATGCTGTACGAGTATGCGACGTGTCACGGTGACCGTTGCTCACTTGCAGTCGGTGGTTGCAGAGTGTATTTAAATAAGAGACAGTACATCTCTTACTTAGGCAGGCCAATTAGGAAATCCTGCACCCACTTTATTACCATAGTAAAGATGAGTGGACATTGTTGCCTTGCTTAAGACAGCAAGAATCAAACATTCTGCTTTGCTTCATCGCGGAAGTGGCAAGAAGCAAAAGTAATAGTCAGCTTTTTTTTGTGCTATGGGGGGGTGGGGGGGGGGGTGGGGGGGGGAGTGACGGCTATGGGGGTGCTGTGGCGTCTTCAGATACTTTTGACTCTACTGGAGTTGCACTGACCCAGGCTTAACCAACATAGAACGATCTGGCGTTAGTGTGAACAAAGTGTCCTCATAAAACCAATAAACACTTAAGCGAAGTGTGATCAGCTTTCTTAGTGATAGATTGTGAACAATACAGACAAATCTTGTGGAACATCGTGTACCAGAGTGCGATTTCCTAGACTATGGAAGACGTGGACATCCAAGGACACTTCAGCTTCTATCAAGTCACCGATATCTGTCGAAGGTGTGAAGAACACCATAGCTCACGCTACAAGAGCAAGGTAGGTTACGAATTTCTTGTAGTACGGGGGACTGCGCAGTTCTTGAGTCGCAAGTAGTTTGTGATCAACCTATAGTCGGCAGTAAGGTGCAGACTTTTGAGTCCAAACAAGTATGTAATCTGTCAGCCATCAGTGAATGAAATATGCTGACATAACACCCCCTAGGGGTAATTTATAATCTTACAAATCATAACTCTTTACAGCCCGTTGAGAGATGACTTCGACAGCTTCTCAAGACCTCGTCTGCAGGGGCGGCTGTGCAGGCGATGAGCTGTCTTTCTAAGTTACGTACAAACTCTTTAAACTTAACTGGTAATGCCATTTCTCAACAAGAAGGTTACAATATAAAACACTTAGATAGGAACAGAAAAGGTGGTGGGGTATTACCTGGAGTTTGCCTACATAAGAGATGACTTAGCTTACAACCCAAGACCTGATCTGAATGACAATAAATTGGAGATTCTATGGTTTGAAGTTTTGCTTCCCAAGACCAAACCCATCATAGTAGGAACTAGTTACCACCCTCCCACCCATGACCAGCTCTCAGAAGGCTTTTCGAGAGTCTTGTCCGAAACTGATAAGAATTGCGAATCATTAATACTGGGAGACTTCAATATATGTTTTCAACAGCAAAATAACGGGCTGCGTAAACGGTATAAGCAAATTCTAAGTTCAAATACTTACACTCAACTAATTAATACACCAACCCGGATCGCACAATTCTCAGCCACCATAACTGACCACATACTTTGTAACTGCTCTGAGAACATTAGTTAGTCAGGCGTCATTACCACAGGCCTTAGTGATCATCTCGTAACTTACTGCACAAGGAAAATCGCTAGGGAACGGATAGGCTTACACAGGACAATAAAAATGAGGTCAACTAGAAACTACAGTAAAGAAACACTGCTAAATAGGCTACACAATTGTGACTGGACAGAGATAACAAGTTGCACGGACGTAAATGATACCTGGGAAAAATTCAAAACAATGTTCACTACCATCCTTGATAATATTGCACCAGTTAAAGAGGTTAGAATTAAACGAAGAACTGAACCCTGGATGACTACTGAGATATTAGATATTATGAAATTCAGAGACCAGCTGCTAAAAAAGATTTAAAGCAGACAGGATATTGCAGCACTAAATGAATTCCAAATGGTGAGGAACAGAGTACAGAGACTTATAAAAGGAGCAAAGGCAAAGCACTATTGTTCAAAAATTTAAGAGTATAAGCATAACCCCAGAAAGCTCTGGCAACAGCTAAAACAGTTGGGATACAGCCATAAACCCGTTGATAGATCTATCATATTACTAAATATCGATAACGATGTATGTCATGAAATAACTAAAGTGGCAAATTGTTTTAATTCATACTACACATCTGTTGCATCAACACTAGTAAGTAAACTACCAGCTGCATCAAATACTTCTAACACAGACTCTGATAAGTTTAAAACATACTATACTAGTAAGTGTATCTCATTAATTTGTGCAAAAAGAACTAAGCAGGTTAAACCCAACTAAGAGCACCGGCCCAGATAACATCGCGTCTAAGTTCTTAAAAAATGATGCCTCTCAATTGCCAATTCCCATTGCTCACATAATAAATTTGTCCATCACCACTAATACCGTACCAGAGGGGCTCAAGGAGGCCAGAGTTACTCTTATCTTCAAGAAAAATAATAGGACTGATGTCAGCAACTATAGGCCTGTTAGTATACTCAGTGTAATAACCAAAATTCTAGAGAGGGCGATGTACTGTCAAGTAGTTAAGTATCTTTATAACAATAACATTCTTTATAGTTACCAATCAGGCTTTAGGAGATCTTACTCAACCTACACCCCCCTAATTAATCTGATGGATTACATGAGAACTGATATGTTGATAGGGAACCTCATAGGTATGGTAACCTTAGACTTGCAAAAGGCCTATGACACTGTCAACCACAATATCTTCAAGGCTGGCGACATTGCAGACCTGGAGAGTGCACAAAGAACTTTCACGGCACACATAAGTACGATAAGGCACCTAAACTACTGGGAACGGTTGAAGGTCCTTGATCTGTATTCCCTGGAACGCAGGAGAGAGAGATACATGATAATATACACTTGGAAGGTCCTGGAGGGATTGGCACCAAACCTGCACATGAAAATCACTCTCTATGAAAGCAAAACACTCGGCAGGAGATGCAACATTCCCCCGATGAAAAGCAGGGGCGCCACGAGTACATTGAGAAACAACACAATAAGTATCCGGGGCCCCCGTCTGTTCAATTGCCTCCCAGCATACATAAGGGGGATTACCAACAGACCCCTGGCTGTCTTCAAGAAGGCACTGGACTGGCACCTGAAGTCAATACCTGACTAACCGGGGTGTGGTTCGTACGTCAGTTTTCGTGCGGCTAGCAGTAACAGCCTAGTTAATCAGACCCTGATCCACCATGAGGCCTGGTCTTAGACCGGGCCGCGGGGGCGTTGACCCCCGAAACCCTCTCCAGGTAAACTCCAGGTAGGTTCCGTAGATTGGTTTAAGTCGTACCTTAGCAACAGGAAACAAATTGTCAAAATCAACAAAACAGAATCAGAACCCCTGCCGATAGCATGTGGGTTCCCCCAGGTAGTATTCTGGCTCCCTTACCATTCTTATGTTATGTAGACGACATGCCCATCAATGTCAAGTGCAAACTCCTACTGTATGCAGATAACAGTGCTCTGTTCGTGTCAAGTAAAGACCCACAAGATATAGCTAATGTAATAACACTGGAACTGGAGTAATGCAGGAAATGGTTAGTAGAAACCAAACTATCGTTACACCTCGGGAAAACGGAAGCTATACTCTTTGGCACGAAACAAAAACTCAGAAGGGTAAATAATTTTAATGCCCAGTGTAATGGGGAACCCATTACTTCAGCTTCCTCAGTAAAATATCTGGGAATCCCCCTTGACTCATGCATGTCAGGAGAACTGATAGGGAACAGTGTAGTAAAGAAAGCGAATGCTAGACTGAAATTCCTCTGCAGACAAGCACAGTGTCTACCTACTGAGGCTCGCAGGAC
Organism: Cherax quadricarinatus; assembly: GCF_026875155.1. Lineage (NCBI taxonomy): Eukaryota > Metazoa > Arthropoda > Malacostraca > Decapoda > Parastacidae > Cherax > Cherax quadricarinatus. The sequence goes on from NC_069399.1 coordinate 41,030,856, forward strand.
CCTGTGTTAACCCTTATACAATGTCATATGGACTACGCTTGCTCTCCAAGGTACTCTGCCTTGACAAAAAAAAAAATGGAAAGATGGAGTACAAATCACCTAGAACAAAATGGTAAGATTCATCCTGGACCTGGGCTCAAGAGACAATGTAGGTCAGGATGAATTACAACATTTAGATATGCTGAATGTAGAAGACAGTAAAAACCTGAAGTTAAATTGAATTTATAAGATTACTCAAAACAGTGTCCAGAATATCTTGCTGCCGATTTTGTCAAGGTTGGGAACCAAAACAATCATAGTATTTGGGGGAGAGAGCACAACTTTATAGTACCCACAGTCAGTGGCCAGGCTTCAAATACCTTTTATTGTACAGCAATAAAGAAATGGAACAGACTACCTGCACGTGTTATAACCAGTCATAGCATGAACCAGTTCAAGAAGAGTGCCAAAAAGTGTCTAATGAATGTAGCGACAGAAAGGGAGGAGAATGATTTTTTATATTTCTTAGCTAACACACGAGTAAATATAAATAACTCAGTTTACCTTATTCCTAATATATTTCCTTTATAGTATAATAATACAAAATTATCGCCTTTATAGTATACTAATAAGGTAATAAAAGGACTTCAGTGGAAATAAGTCACTCTGACTTTTTGGGTTATCGCAGGTTCTCTACACATATGCTGCTATGTAACTGTATTTGTGTATACCTGAATAAAGTTATTTAACTGACCTTGTCTAGACAGAGGTAAGAAATCCTTCCAGAGTGCATGGGATGGCAGGTGTTTCTCTAGGATTTAAGTAATGACCTGACTGGATAATTAACCAATGGGTCACACACACACAGACACACACACACAGACACACACACACAGACACACACTGGCACCACACACAATACGCACACACACACACCCACACAACACACACACACACCACACACACCCCACACACACACACACACACACACACACCCCACCACACACACACACACACACATAACACACACACACACACACACACACACACATAAACAGTGAATCAGTGTAGGAGCTATGAATCGACCCTTGCAACCACAAATAGGTGAGTACAAATACATGAGTACACACACTTATTCTAGACATGGTAAGGTAACTAGTGGTGGTAGTGGTCAGATAAGCCTCCAGTGATCAGGAGTGGCCTTTAGTGGCCAGATGTAACTTCTAATGGCCAGATTTGACCTCTGGGGGCCAGATGTGACCTCTAGGGGCCAGGTGTGACCTCTAGGGACAGGCGTGACCTCAAGCGGTCTGGTGTGATTTCTAGTAGCCAGGTGTGACCTCTAGTAGCCAGGTATGACCTCTAATGGTCAGGTGTGATCTCTAATGATCTGGTGTGACATCTAATGGCCAGATGCGACCTTTAGTAGCCATATTTAACCTGTAGTAGTCAGATGTGACCTGTAGTGGCCAAGTGTGATCTCCAGTGGCTGGTGTAACCTCTGGTGACCATGCAATACGATATAATAGGCTAAATCTTATTTACTGTGGAAATCATAACAGTTTAAAAATCATATTTAATGCTCAAAATTTTTCCACATCAAAGGTAAAGAAAAATGTATTGAATTTGTACGTAAAAATCATTATTTGAAGTTAAAAAGACAGAAAAAAAATCTGTGGATTAGTTCTTACGAAAAAAGGGCACTTTTTTTTCATTGTAATCATTGTTGCATGGATAACTGAAGAGGATATTTAAAAAGAGGAAGTATTAGGTTTTAGACGTTCAAAATTGATAGAGAAGGCTGCGCTAACTGGGCAGCATGTAGTTAGTGTAGATGTAGGTCATAATTCTGTTTAAACTTGTGCTAGCTAGTTGCATGAACTCTGAAAGTCATTAGCACTGGCACCCAGGACCATGACGACTTTGGGGTCACCCTGAAGACATGACTGTGTGACGACCCTTGGGGAAGACTGACAGCGGCGCTCTAGTCTAGTACGACTGGGAACACTTTGTACACCTAACAGAAGGAAACAGTATACCTGAGAGTAAGGAACACTCAGCACATCTGAGATGAACTATGGTAGCAACTCTCAACCTGTAAACTAAACTATGTAAAGAAAAATTACTTTCCAAGTTTAGCATAAAAAAAATATTGTTATCATTATTACAGCAAATATATGATCATTACTGTCTCCATCACGTAGTGAGGCGAGTCAATGTTGTGAGCTGCAGGTTATGACTGGCCTGCTGAGACTGCTGCAGGTTATGACTGGCCTGCTGAGACTGCTGAAGGTTATGACTGGCCTGCTGAGACTGCTGAAGGTTATGACTGGCCTGCTGAGACTGCTGCAGGTTATGACTTGCCTGCTGAGATTGCTGCAGGTTTTGACTTGCCTGCTGAGACTGCTGCAGGTTTGACTGGCCTGCTGAGACGCTGAAGGTTATGACTGGCTGCTGGACTGCTGAAGGTTAGACTGGCCTGCTGAGACTGCTGCAGGTTTGACTGGCCTGCTGAGGACTGCTGCAGGTTATGACTGGCCTGCTGAGACTGCTGCAGGTTATGACTGGCCTGCTGAGACTGCTGCAGGTTATGACTGGCCTGCTGAGACTGCTGCAGGTTATGACTGGCCTGCTGAGACTGCTGCAGGGTTTTGACTTGCCTGCTGGAACTGCTGCAGGTTATGACTGGCCTGCTGAGACTGTGAAGGTTATGACTGGCCTGCTGAGACTGCTGCAGGTTATAGACTGGCCTGCTGAGACTGCTGCAGGTTATGACTGGCCTGCTGAGACTGCTGAAGGTTATGACTGGCCTGCTGAGACTGCTGAAGGTTATGACTGGCCTGCTGAGACTGCTGCAGGTTATGACTTGCCTGCTTTAGACTGCTTTCAGGTTATGACTGGCCCGCTGAGACTGCTGAAGGGTTTTGACTGGCCTGCTGAGACTGCTGCAGGTTATGACTGGCCTGCTGAGACTGCTGCAGGTTATGACTGGCCTGCTGAGACTGCTGAAGGTTATGACTGGCCTGCTGAGACTGCTGCAGGTTATGACTGCCTGCTGAGACTGCTGCAGGTTATGACTGGCCTGCTGAGACTGCTGCAGGTTATGACTGGCCTGCTGAGACTGCTGCAGGTTATGACTGGCCTGCTGAGACTTTCTGAAGGTTTGACTGGGCCCGCTGAGACTGCTGAAGGTTATGACTGGCCTGCTGGGGAAATGCTGCAGGTTAAAGACTGGCCTGCTGAGACTGCGCAGGTTATGACTGGGCCCGCTGAGACTGCTGAAGGTTATGACTGGCCTGCTGAGACTGCTGCAGGTTATGACTGGCCTGCTGAGACTGCTGCAGGTTATGACTGGCCTGCTGAGACTGCTGCAGGTTATGACTGGCCTGCTGAGACTGCTGCAGGTTACGACTGGCCTGCTGAGGGCTGCTGCAGGTTTTTGACTGGCCTGCTGAGACTGCTGAAGGTTATGACTTGCCTGCTGATATTGCTGCAGGGTTTTGACTGCCCTGCTGGGGAAATGCTGAAGGTTGACTGGCCTGCTGAGACTGCTGCAGGTTATGACTGGCCTGCTGAGGGCTGCTGCAGGTTTATGACTGGCTGCTGAGACTGCTGAAGGTTATGACTGGCCTGCTGAGACTGCTGCAGGTTATGACTGGCCTGCTGAGACTGCTGCAGGTTATGACTGGCCTGCTGAGACTGCTGAAGGTTATGACTTGCCTGCTGATATTGCTGCAGGTTATGACTGGCCTGCTGAGACTGCTGAAGGTTATGACTGGCCTGCTGAGACTGCTGAAGGTTATGACTGGCCTGCTGAGACTGCTGAAGGTTATGACTGGCCTGCTGAGAACTGCGCAGGTTATGACTGGCCTGCTGAGGGCTGCTGAGGTTTATACTGGCCTGCTGAGACTGCTGAAGGTTATGACTGGCCTGCTGAGACTGCTGAAGGTTATGACTGGCCTGCTGAGACTGCTGAAGGTTATGACTGGCCTGCTGAGACTGCTGAAGGTTATGACTGGCCTCCTGAGACTGCTGCAGGTTATGACTTGCCTGCTGAGACTGCTGAAGGTTATGACTGGCCTGCTGAGACTGCTGAAGGTTATGACTGGCCTGCTGAGACTGCTGCAGGTTTGACTGGCCCGCTGAGACTGCTGAAGGTATGACTGCCTGCTGAGACTGCTGAAGGTTATGACTGGGCCCGCTGAGACTGCTGAAGGGTTTTGACTGGCCTGCTGAGATTCTGAAGGTTATGACTTGCCTGCTGAGACTGCTGCAGGTTTTTGACTGGCCTGCTAGACTGCTGAAGGTTATGACTGGCCGCTGAGACTGCTGCAGGTTATGACTTGCCTGCTGAGACCCGCTGCAGGTTATGACTTGCCCGCTGAGATTGCTGCAGGTTATGACTGGCCTGCTGAGACTGCTGCAGGTTATGACTGGCCTGCTGAGACTGCTGCAGGTTATGACTTGCCTGCTTGATATTTCTGCAGTTATGACTTGCCTGCTGAGATTGCTGCAGGTTATGACTGGCCTGCTAGACTGCTGCAGGGGTTTTGACTTGCCTGCTGAGACTGCTGCAGGTTATGACTTGCCTGCTGATATTGCTGCAGGTTATGACTTGCCTGCTGAGATTGCTGCAGGTTATGACTTGCTTGCTGAGACTGCTGCAGGTTATGACTTTGGGCCCGTGAGACTGCTGAAGGTTATGACTGGCCTGCTGAGACTGCTGAAGGTTATGACTTGCCTGCTGAGACTGCTGCAGGTTATGACTGGCCTGCTGAGACTGCTGAAGGTTATGACTGGCCTGCTGAGACTGCTGCAGGTTATGACTTGCCTGCTGAGATTGCTGCAGGTTATGACTGGGGCCCGCGTGACTGCTGCAGGTTATGACTGGCCTGCTGAGACTGCTGCAGGTTATGACTTGCCTGCTGATATTGCTGCAGGTTATGACTTGCCTGCTGAGACTGCTGCAGGTTATGACTGGCCTGCTGAGACTGCTGCAGGTTATGACTTGCCTGCTGAGATTGCTGCAGGTTATGACTTGCCTGCTGAGACTGCTGCAGGTTATGACTGGCCTGCTGAGACTGCTGCAGGTTATGACTGGCCTGCTGAGATTGCTGCAGGTTATGACTGGCCTGCTGAGATTGCTGCAGGTTATGACTGGCCTGCTGAGACTGCTGAAGGTTATGAAATTGCCTGCTGAGATTGCTGCAGGTTATGACTTGCCTGCTGAGACTGCTGCAGGTTATGACTGGCCTGCTGAGACTGCTGCAGGTTATGACTTGCCTGCTGAGACTGCTGCAGGTTATGACTTGCCTGCTGAGACTGCTGCAGGTTATGACTGGCCTGCTGAGACTGCTGAAGGTTATGACTGGCCTGCTGAGACTGCTGAAGTTATGCCCTTTCCTGCTGAGATTGCTGCAGGTTTATGACTGGCCTGCGAGACTGCTGCAGGGTTTTGACTTGCCTGCTGAGACTGCTGCAGGTTATGACGGCCTGCTGAACTGCTGCAGGTTATGACTTGCCTGCTGAGACGCTGCAGGTTATGACTTGCCTGCTGAACTGCTGCAGGTTATGATGGCCTGCTGAACTGCGCAGGTTATGACTTGCTGCTGAGACTGCTGCAGGTTATGACTGGCCTGCTGAGACTGCTGCAGGTTATGACTGGCCTGCTGAGACTGCTGCAGGTTATGACTTGCCTGCTGAGACTGCTGCAGGTTATGACTGGCCTGCTGAGACTGCTGCAGGTTATGACTTGCCTGCTGAGACTGCTGCAGGTTATGACTGGCCTGCTGAGACTGCTGCAGGTTATGACTGGCCTGCTGAGACTGCTGCAGGTTATGACTTGCCTGCTGAGACTGCTGCAGGTTATGACTGGCCTGCTGAGACTGCTGCAGGTTATGACTTGCCTGCTGAGATTGCTGCAGGTTATGACTTGCCTGCTGAGACTGCTGCAGGTTATGACTTGCCTGCTGAGATTGCTGAAAGTTATGACTTGCCTTGCTGAGACTGCTGCAGGTTAATGACTGGCCTGCTGGGGATTGCTGCAGGTTTATGCCTTCCTGCTGAGACTGCTGCAGGTTATTTACTTGCCTGCTGAGACTGCTGCAGGTTTTTGACTGGCCTGCTGAACTGCTGCAGGTTAAATTGCCTGCTGAGACAGCTGCAGTTATGACTGGCCTGCTGAGACTGCTGAAGGTTATGACTTGCCTGCTGAGATTGCTGCGGGTTTTGACTTGCCTGCTGAGACCCGCTGCAGGTTATGACGGCCTGCTGAGACTGCTGCAGGATATGACTGGGCCCGCTGAGACGCTGCAGGTTATGACTGGCCTGCTGAGATTGCTGCAGGTTATGACTTGCCTGCTGAGACTGCTGCAGGTTATGACTTGCCTGCTGAGACTGCTGCAGGTTATGACTGGCCTGCTGAGACTGCTGCAGGTTATGACTGGCCTGCTGAGACTGCTGCAGGTTTGACTGGCCTGCAGACTGCTGCAGGTTATGACTGGCCTGCTGGGGACTGCTGCAGGGTTTTGACTGGCCTGCTGAGTCTGCTGCATGTTAAAGACTGGCCTGCTGGACTGCTGCAGGTTATGACTGGCCTGCTTAACTGCTGAGGTTATGATGGCCTGCTGAGACTGCTGCAGGTTATGACTGGCCTGCTGAGAACTGCTGCAAAGGGTTTTGACTGGCCTGCTGAGACTGCTGCAGGTTATGACTGGCCTGCTGAGACTGCTGAAGGTTATGACTTGCCTGCTGAGATTGCTGCAGGTTATGACTGGCATGCTGAGACTGCTGAAGGTTATGACTGGCCTGCTGAGACTGCTGCAGGTTATGACTGGCCTGCTGAGACTGCTGAAGGTTATGACTGGCCTGCTGAGACTGCTGCTGCCGCCTCCATCGTTTTCAAGTTGAGTCCAGTATCGCTTCTATTAAAAGGAAAGTTTTTGCTATTTATGTCTTTTTCTTTTGCACTGTGCATTATTTTATGAAGAGATTATCAGCCAGAGTAAAGTAGAGGAGGAGTGATAAGAGCAGTTGAACGATGATGCAGCGTTCTTGAATATTAGTGATCCAGTTTCCTCTAGCCAGTGGACCCAACATACTCGACGAGATGTTAAATGTTGCTAGGGAGTTGATGAATTAGACATATGTGCAACTCTTAGGTATCTTTATTGAGGAAATGTTTCGCCTCGCTGTGGCGATACCCAAGTGTTGCACATGTGTCTAATTCACCAACTTGTCTGTTCTCTGAACCATTTATCTACTTGCCAGGGAGTTGTATGACTTCGCGGACTATGACACAGAGATACACAACACCTCCATCTCCGACGCTATTCAGCACTACTAATATGTTTTGTTTGTTGTGTTTCTGTGTCAGACTTCAGGTAGACATACTTCAGTAATCATACCCTGAACATTTTAAGTCTCTTCCAATTATTAAAACAAGGTTGACATTGCCAGTAAGAAAGAAGTTCTAAATGAATTCCTGAATCTAAAATGAACACCCAAATGTCCCTCAGAACAATGACTCGAAGACCAGATATACACCTCGACCCTGTGTCTCACACAACGAACTGACGTTTCAACACAAAGACCTGACGTCTTTATAAACACTACGACCTAACCACCTACACCAACACCTCACTAAACAATATTCCCAGGTAGTGCCGAGGCTGCGGAGACGGACTCTGTTGGGTTGCTCTCTGACTCTACCCAGCCACAGGAAACGAAACCTTCCTGACGAAGGCCAGGGCGGCCTGGGACGAGTTCGACCTGAGGGTAGGGGCTGAGCAGATCTCCTGGCACGACAAAACAGCCGCACATACTGTGAGAAGATACAACAGTTCACTTACAACAGCTATAGAAAAAAAGTTCCGAACTAGCTTACTCTCTAAACTTAATTTTATGGGGAAAATTAAAGACTCTTAATATTTTAAATAAATGCCGAAATTACGTCACTAGTAATGTTTTACAGTACGTAAACAAGGATACGTGCATAGTGATACATATTATTAAAAAGTAAACTAGGATACATGTATACTGATGCATATTATTAATAAAAAATTAATAAGGAAACATATATAGTGAAACATAATATTAATAAGAGAGTAAGCAAGGATACATGCCTAGTGACACATATTATCAAACGGGTAAACAATGATACATGCATAGTGACATATCAAACAGGTTAACAAGGATACATGTAGAGTGATACATAATACCGTGGCATGATAGTGGCTCTCTTGGCACTGAAAATCATTATCGTAACTACAGAATCTCAATGTAAACTTGCAAAAAATTAAAAATTGTATTGTATTGTATACTGAATTTTTGTGGGGATAGAGAGAGAGAGAAAGAGAGAGAGAGAGAGAGAGAGAGAGAGAGAGAGAGAGAGAGAGAAGAGAGAGAGAGGAGAGAGAGAGAGAGAGAGAGAGAGAGAGAGAGAGAGAGAGAGAGAGAGAGAGAGAGAGAGAGAGAGAGAGAGAGACGACTGTACACTGACATTCACTTATCCAAGAGAAGAAATGCCAGCTGCTCTAAGCTACATCAATCACCAGCTAAGAGCTATATCAGCTTGGGGAAATAGATGGCAAGTAACATTTGCACCTGAGAAAACGCAAATGATGATCGTCTCTAGGCACCATGATGGTAATGCTGGTGCAGTAGTAAGGATGAATGGGAGGATATTGGCACCTGGAGAAGAAGTTGATATCCTTGGGGTGAAATTTGACTCCAAACTAACCATGAAGAACCATGTTGTAAATCTAGCAAACAAGGCAGCCAGAAAGCTTACAGCACTTCGCCGTATCTCCCATCTGCTTGACAGTAGGGGTTGCAAGATCCTGTACGAGGCACAAGTATGCTCACACCTTGAGTATACTCCACTTTCTTGGTTTGCCTGCCCACCCCGTCTCATCTGCGACTGCTTGACAGAGCAGAGAACAGAGCAAGACGTCTCATCTCTCGCCTGGACCCATCCTGGATAGATCTGTCATTTCAGCAGAGCCTTCAACACAGGAGGGATGGGGGTGGCCTTACTGTTATGTACAAGACCAATATTGTCCAAGTACCACACTTGGATTCACTTCGAGGACAGCGTGAAACAAGTTTTTATGCCACAAGACGGGCAGTAAGCAGCAACTTCACTCTGGCTGTACCCTTCTCCAGAACATCACTCCATCTGAGATCATATATACCCAGGATGACTCTAGTATGGAACACATTCGTACAGCATAATGATGTGAACGAGATAAAGTCAGTTGATCAAATGAAAATGCTGGCCCACAGATGGCTCCAACTTCATCCTGCTCCCTACTTGTATGTCTCATAACAATAAAAATGCTTTCAAATGAGCTGATGTAGGTAACAGCTCTTAGCTTGCCAATAAAGTAAGAATCCTTATTCTGTAAATAACTTGTCAATAAAACTAGGGATCCTTAACCTTGTCAAACCCTGTGTAAAAAAGAGAGAGAGAGAGAGAGAGAGAGAGAGAGAGAGAGAGAGAGAGAGAGAGAGAGAGGGGGAGAGAGAGAGAGAGAGAGAGAGAGAGCATTGCCAGCAGACTTTGTATTGCCACCAGAGTGCCGTACCCAGACTTTATTTTAACGACAGTCAGAAACGGTACAAGGCAGGTGGTGAGCAACACCACTGAAGACATATTTGTAAGCCTCCTCGGAGGTATCAAGTTATTTATGTTAATAGCCACAAATTGATGGGAAAGGCACATGTGCAACACTTGGTTATCTTCATTGTCGAAACGTCGATAAATCCTGTATCTAAGCCTATCATTTACCTGTGTATTCAACTGATGAAGTCTTCTGTGCAGGCGAAACGATCATTCAGTAATATAAGTAAGAGTAAGACACAAGTTATATTAAGGTGAACAACAGATGAGAAATTATGAGCTAATGACAGGTAACAAGGTTAACACAGCTCCATCAGCACCTAAGTATCACTGCATGAGCGCTTAAACAACGCTCTCAGTACCTAATTATCACTGCCCACGTAATTTGCAGAGACTCTTGTTTTTTTTTTTTTAATGCGAGCTTAACGAATGACTGGAAAAGTGGGCAAATGGATCTTCAATTCCCCCTCCCCCCCAAAAAAAAATAAGACCCACAGAGTAATAGTCAACGGAGTAAAATAAATGGCCTCCACGGCGACAAAATCTTCTCGTACACTGCCTCGATTCCGGTGAAAGGCTTCTAATTCAAGGAAATGAAGTAATCCTTTGGTTAGTCCTAATTACCTCTCATCCCCTAGATCAGGGATGGCCAACCCATGACGCACGCGCCTAGTAGCGTACCTCAGGTAAGGGAGGGATGGCAGGCGCCCTGGGCACCACTTGAAGGCGCCCTGGGCACCACTTGAAGGCGCCCAGGATAGTGAAAAGAAAAAGTTCTTCAGATGTATGATTCGTTTTTGTTTATCATGGGTGAGAAGCACTAGGATGACTAGATTGTTTAACCACTTATATAAATTATTAGGTAAAAATACGTGGAAATTGATTTTGAGAGGAAAACAGCTCGTGTTAGAGTCCTTTTTTATGGTTTTATCCAAATAAGCAAGACGGATACTGAGAACTTGGATGAAGACAATTTGAAACAGCTAGAAATGGACGAAATGCAACTATAAGATTGTCGATCACAGTGTTATGACAACGCTGCTGTGATGGCTGGACACAGAATTGTTCTTCAGAGAATAGGTGAGAAAAGCAATCTTGCAGTGTTTGTGAATTGCGACAATCCCTCACTCAGCTTGATGGGTGTACATGCAGCCAAGCAGGATACATTAGTGGTCACGTTTTTTTGAACCATGGAAGCTCTCTACGTGTTCTTCTCTCACTCAATACAGCGCTGGGGAAAACTCAAAAACGCCGTACCTGTAGTCTGAAACCAGGTGAAGTGCAACAAGTACCCTGAAGAGATATTTCAAGTTCGCCAGGACATGATAGACAATGAAAACGAAACCCGTGAAATAAGAAGTGAGGTAAGGCAGCTGTATAACCGCATGTTGAGTTATGATATTCTGATTTTGCTAGGATTTTGGAACAAAGTACTCATTCTCATTGACAATATTTAAAAGAGGCTGCAGGATCCAAGCATGAACTGCAATGATGCTGCCATGGATTTGAAAGCCCTCCGAGGTCATTATGATGATGAAAGAAAAATTTTGGTCAGTGAGTCACTCGAAGAAAGACTCGGACTCTATCAAGAATGGAATATTGAAGTTGAAAGACGTGAGAGATGAAAGATACGAATGGCTGGTGAAAACTTGAGAGACGTTGGGTTAACCGCCTAGGAGGAAATGGAAAAAGTCATGAAGGGAGCACTCGACCGTCTTTACAGAGAGGAAAAAAGGTTCGCTTGTTTCCACAACACAGATGCCAAGTTTGAGTTCCTTCTTGATGTCGAGGGACTGTGTTAGGCCCCGACAGTAACGACCTAGAGAAGTGCGAAAATTTGGCCGAATTGTACAATTCTGATATTGAATGGACAGCAGTTTTATGAAGAAATTTTGGATTTTAGAATGTTGTTATCAGGCCGGGCCGACATGAAAATATCAAGACCAGTGTAGAAAATACTGTATATTTTCCCAAAATACAGTGTATTTTGTATGTAAGTTTATGGAATATATTGTAGATAATAAAAATTAATTTGTAAATAAATAAAGAACCAGCGATGGGTGAGCGTCGCTGGGGAAGAGTCGCCATGTTTTGAATGGACCGAGACGAACGTTAGTGAAAATTGGAAGAATTTTCGTCGCCCTAGGGGTTATATTGGGCTTAAAACCTCTAAAATAGGAGCCGAAATTGTTGGATTTGCAGTCCTGCATAACGTGAGCATTAGGCGAGTGGACAGGACAGTCAAAGAACCCCAGCTAAGTCGATGTCTACATTTATGTTGGAATTCTGGCCAGTATTTTCTTCATAATTTTAGGCAGGGGGTTTTGTGTATGACACCATAATCTCAAGACTAATTGGTGAGTCTTATTATTATAAACTCTCCTTCAGTGTATATGTATTCATTTTTTAAATTTAATATACAGTCCACATATTTATATTAATGTTTTTACCAGAATTCCTGGTGATGTATATTTCATTTGAAATTAATATAGGTCCAGAGTGACTTGTGGAGATATGACAGTAGTAGGTATCGAAGTGGGACATTTTTCGCGACCAGGTGTCCTAAAATTCCTGCATGTCTCTGTAACTTTGATAAAGAATAATTACCTTTGTTACCATTTACTGGTATGTATCTAATGAGATTCATCCAAGTAAATTTAATTTTCCACGTAGTAGCCCGTTGGCCCTTGATCGAACTCGATGTAATTAGTGAAGTCATTAATTAGTGAATTAATAACTTAATAATTATATGTGAAATGACAGAAGGAGGTGGATGTTAGGTCCACAACTTTACTTAATGTGTAGTGGATTATAATTACTACAATAATAATTTTACTAAGCTCACGTGTACTAGATTTATATTAATGTATTTAAAATTTATATTAAATTTTTTTTCCATGTGTAATTGCTAAGCTCAAGTGTAGCTAGAATTTATGTTAATGTATTTAGAATTTATTTTATAATTTCCTTACATGTGTAATTGCTAAGCTCAAGTGTAGCTAGAATTTATATTAATGTATTTAGAATTTATATTATAATTTCCTTACATGTGTAATTGATAAGCTCAAGTGTAGATAAGATTTATTCAAAGGTAAGTTGTAATATTTACCTTTATAAAGTGCATAATTAAGTACATAATCAGTGTTATTAATTAAGTTGAATTTAATACATTGCACCATGGGTGAAAATGAGGAAATTAATGTAGATGACAAACACATGGAATTTAGAGCAAAAAAAGCATCATTGCAGGCTAGAAAGGGTCATATAACAGAGGCATACAATAAATGTTTGAAATTAATGAATCAAGAAACTGTGAATACTAATGATTTAAAATTGTATTTAGATGCTTTAGGGAATAGATATGATTCATACAAATTATATTATACAAAATATGAAGGAGATGTGTTAGTAAATTGTACAGATGAGACAGAAATAAATCTTATGATTAACCAGTATTATGAATTAAAAGAAAAGATTCTTTCTTGCAAAAGCCAGGCTTTGAATAAATTAAAAGGTGTAAACCAGGCAGTTAATCAATCTACTCCAACAAATAAGATGTCTTTGCCAAAACTCCCAGAATTATGTTTACCTATATTTAATACTGGAGAAAATTGGGAGGAGTTTTGGTCAATTTTTAAAGCAGCTGTGCATGATAGGAGGGATCTAGCATGTGTTACTAAATTATTTTACCTCAAAGTGCAGATAAGAGGAGATGCTCACATACTCATACAAGCCTTTCCCAATGTAGATGACTCTTACAAGGAAGCAGTTGACTTGTTGAAGGTCACTTAGGGTAATATAGAACAAAGTAGGTTGGATCTAGTGAATATCATTGTTAATTTAAAAACTCCAGATCACACTTACAAAGGTTTACAGCAGTTTAGAGTTAAACTGGAGAGCACTCTCAAAACTTTAATTAATAAATATAATTTGAAGGAATCAGACTGGTTATTGAGTGCCATGGTAAAGAATAAATTAAGCTGTAAAACACTTGAATGGCTCTCGAACAAGTATCATGAAGGTTATTTTCGTCTGGAAGAAATAAGACTAGGTCTGCAAGAATTAATTGTTCAGTTGCAGACCAGCCAACCAACTCATTTTAAAGATACAACACATAATAACTCAGAGGTATCTGTCAAGTTTTACAAGAGGAAAAATCATCTCAATGTTAATCAAAATTCATCTCCTAAAAAGAGTTGCATAGGTACATATCAAGTAGCAGGAATCAGAAATAATGATTCTCCACAAGTTAAGAAGATATCGTATTGGGGCAAGTGTTCCACAAGGAAGCATGCTGGGACCTTTGTTATGGAATGTCTACTTCAATGACCTTCTTCATCTCATCCCAGAATCACATGCATATGTAGACGACTGTACACTGACATTCACTTATCCAAGAGAAGAAATGCCAGCTGCTCTAAGCTACATCAATCACCAGCTGAGAGCTATATCAGCTTGGGGAAATAGATGGCTAGTAACATTTGCACCTGAGAAAATGCAAGTGATGATCGTCTCTAGGCACCATGATGGTAATGCTGGTGCAGTAGTAAGGATGAATGAGAGGGTATTGGCACCTGGAGAAGAAGTTGATATCCTTGGGGTGAAATTTGACTCCAAACTAACCATGAAGAACCATGTTGTAAATCTTGCAAACAAGGCAGCCCGGAAGCTTACAGCACTTCGCTGTATCTCGCATCTACTTGACAGTAGGGGTTGCAAGATTCTGTACGAGGCACAAGTATGCTCACACCTTGAGTATGCTCCACTTTCTTGGTTTGCCTGCCCCCCTCTCATCTGCGACTGCTTGACAGAGTGGAGAACAGAGCAAGACTTCTCATCTCTAGCCTGGACCCATCCTGGATAGATCTGTCATTTCAGCAGAGCCTTCAACATAGGAGGGATGTGGGTGGCCTTACTGTTATGTACAAGACCAATATTGTCAAAGTACCACACTTGGATTCACTTCGAGGACAGCGTGAAACAAGCTTTTATGCCACAAGACGGGCAGAAAGCAGCAACTTCACTCTGGCTGTACCCTTCTCCAGAGCATCACTCCATCTGAGATCATGTATACCCAGGATGACTCTAGTATGGAACACATTCGTACAGCATAATGATGTCAACAAGATAACGTCAGTTGATCAAATGAAAATGCTGGCCCACAGATGGCTCCAATTTCATCCTGTTCCCTACTTGTATGTCTTACAACGATAAAAATGCTTTCAAATGAGCTGATGTAGGTAACAGCTCTTAGCTTGCCAATAAAGTTATTAATCCTTAACCTGTAAATAGCTTATCAATAAAGCTAGGGATCCTTAACCTTGTCAAACCCTGTGTAAAAAAAAAAAAATGAATAAGTACCCTCCTAAGAGTAGCCTAGTCAATAAGAAACCAGACAAAGAAAAGAGAGATTGTCTCTTCTGCAAGAAGAGACAATTCATGGAAGGATAAAGTTGAAAGATTGGAAGAACTTGACAGATGTATCAGATGTCTAGGTAATCACAATGTAAAGGATTGTTATGCCAAATTAAACAACTGTTATCAATGTCACAAAGGAAGACACCATATAGTGATGTGTAAGAGTCTATATGATAATGTTGATAATGATAATGTTGACAGTCCTGACACAACAGTAGCTAATGTAAAAATTGCTGCTAATGTTAATAATGATGGTTTTGTTGAAGTTGCCTTACCTGTGTTACAGGTAAAAATTGATGATAGAAGGCATAAATGAAAAAATGTAACTGCATTATTAGACCAGGGATCACAGCGTACTTTTATAAAATGTAAATGTCTTGATGGTATGAAAGTATAAATGGGCGATCCTACCACTCTGAAATTATCTGGTTTTCTCTCGGATAAAAGAGCTCAATTGTATGACACTGTTTATGTAACTGTCAGGTTGGGCAATGAGAAAAAACGTGTTAATGCAGTAATTGTAGATAGACTTCCAGAGAAAATATCTCCAGTAGGGTTTAGTAAAGCTAGAGAAAGACTTTCACATAATGTAAATTTAGCACCTTCTGGTGTAAATGATGATTCTGTAGGCCCAATAAACATTTTGATAGGTAGTGACTATTATGCCTCCTTTGTAAAGGGTATGGTAAAGAAATGTGGTGTCACCCTTTTGAAGACTGCAGGAGGCCATGTAATGTATGGTAGGATTCCTCGTAATAATAATGCATGACTAGAGGAAATTATAAATACTATCACTGTTAGTCATTCGTCTCTCAAACCTTGAGTGGAGAGGACGTGTGCTACTGCTGCTCCTGGAGTTGTCTGGTGGCAGTATTATTTTCACCAACATGGCGCAGGCTCGCCGGCGCAGGGTAAATACAGTCTGCATTGTATTAACCAGTGGAGCTGTAACGGGGCCATCAATGGAGTTGCTTTTGCCTGCAATCATCAGAGATACCTACAGAATAGCCAAAGAGGAGATTTGTGGACTTGCATTGAACGGAACGAAGAGGATTTTTGTAAAATTTAGTTCGGCGACTGTGTATGAGGCAGTTGTGAATAAGTTTCAAGAGGTGGCCATACCAGTTAATCATGCTGTGACGGTGAGGCTGCATGATGTGTCCAGCTATTACACATGGGTTAAGATCAGGAATGTGCCGTTCGAGGCGGATGCATCTGACATCCGGTTCATTATGTGTAAATACGGCACACAATACATACGATCACTGCAGGAAGGTGGTCAGTTGGCCAGTATATGGGGATACCTGAGGGTGCATTCTCTGTCAAGATGACGCTCAGACATCCAATTCCATCGTACGTGGTGATGGAAGAATTTCAGGACTCTAGGTTTTTGTAACATACGCTGGCAGCGAAGCACTTGCCGTTTGTGCGGGTCGTATGATCACCTGGCTGCGCAATGTGAAAGAAGACGTGGTGATAGGGACCAGCAGCAACGACGAGATGTGGAGGAAAGGAGAGAGGATCAAGATCAACTGTTTACGACTCTGCCTCAGCAGAGTTTGACATGGAGTGAGGAGGTTGAGAGGGCCGAAGAAAAGGAGATGGCAGGGGCTACGCAGGGGGGACGACATCACTTCCCTGGACGTTGTACAAGTGCTTGATGAGGTCATCGCGGAAGCGAATGGTAGCGACGCGGAAACTACGATAGTGTCGACGTTTGAGAACATTTTGGGTAATGAGAGTCCTTGTCTGGATATTGGTACAGACCTGGATCATGGGTCTGCAGTTGAGGAGGGCGTGGTGACGCCAACCCAGACTGAAGTGTGTCGTAAGGATGCACAGTTGGTGAGAACTGTGGAGGTGGAGGTTCATCATGGCACTGAGCTGGATGACTTGATGCAGGTCGAGGGTACGACGCGAAAGCGCGCAGCAGTGCTTTTGGATTCCGACGACGTGCTTATGCCCGCACAAAGACCTGGGAAGAAAACATGGGCGGAAGCCATGCGGAGAGGTTCAAGTGGCGCCCAGGGGCAGGGGTTGAGTAAGGGTGGACAGAAAGGGGGGGGGGGAGGGAAAAAGGGTGCAATGAAACGATCAGGTGATAAATCGGTAGTGTCAAGAGGGAAACCCCCTTTGTCGGTTTTAAGTGCCTGACATTGAACATCAATGGCTGAGGTCTCAGAGAAAGTGTGAGTGGTTTAAGGAAATATTTGGTGCGTCATGACGTTGACGTCGTGTTCTTGCAGGAACACAATTATAGACCGGGTTATGAGTTGAAGGTGGATGGGTATAATGTGTATGTTGAGCATGCAGTCAGATTGAAAGGAGGTGTGGCCATTTTGGTGAAAGAAACTAGCCCGTTGGTTGTCAGGCATAGTGAGGGGGGGAGAGGGGAGGGTTGATTCGTGTGGATGGGTTATGGGGTCAGGTACAGATGACGTTGGTGTGTGTGTATGGCCCAGCAGAGGGAGATGCGAGGATAAAGAATAAATTCGTAAGGGACGTTCTGGTATATTATTTGCGTGGATTGCCGGGGTTTGCTGTGATAGGAGGTGACTGGAACTGTGTGATAAGGAATAAAGGATGTTGAACCGAGGGGGGCAGGGCATTGTTTGAGGATATTGGGAGAATTGTTATCCGGGATATGATTGACAGATGTTGAGGGAGGTGAGGTGGTGGAGCACACATTTATTAAGCATGGGTATGCGCTAGGCTCGATCGATTATACGTTCCAGGACAGTTGTAATACATAGTGTGAGGGTAATGGACGTAGTATTTTCTGATCACAGGGGTGTTTTGGTGGATATAGGTTGGGAGGGGTTGCCGAGAAGGTGTAAGGGGTTTTGGAAGTTGAATGTAAAGTTGTTGCAGCAAGAAGAGTATCAACAGTCATTTGTTCAATTGTGGGAGGAGTTGGTGGCGGAGGCGCCTGGGAATAGTGAATTGGTTAGTTGGTGGGACTCTGTGGCGAAATCTCGTATTAAGGAATTTTATATTCGTAGTGGGAGGGAATATAACAGGTTGAAGTATGGGTACCAATCTTATCTTGAGGGACAGTTGAGAGCTTGCTACGAGCGTGGGAGTGCTAGTCATCCGGTGGATGATATTGAGGGATTAAAGGAGCGTATCAGGGATTTGCAAAATGAAAGATTTGATGGCGCGCGAGTTTTGGGTGGGCTGGAAGAGGTGTTATGGGGTGACAGGCCTTCGGCATGCGTGTTGAGGAGACAGCGTAAGAGAAGAGTGGCGACGGAGATGATGGGAATTAACTGTTCATGTGGGGATGGGAGGGTAATAGAGGGGCAGGTATTAGTGACGACAGAGGGTATGAGTGGTTATCTAGATGCATGGTTTAGGTCATATGCACAAAACGGAGGTATTCGAGATGAGGCTTTAAAGGAAATGGGAGGTTTCGTGCAATGTGAGATTGATGGTATGGATAGGGTAACATTAGAAGGTCCGATCACGGAAAGTGAGATTTCGCACGCTTTGTCTGGTGCAAGTTTAGGTAAGGCGCCAGGTGTAGATGGGTTGCCTAATGATTTTTACGTTAGGAATTGGGAAGTATTGAGAGGATTTTTTAGTTAGGTTATTCAATGTAATGAAGGATGATGGGGAAATGGGGGGAGCAGCCAAGGACTGCTGTCGTGGTATTAGTTCCAAAAGGTGGACAGACTACGGTAGAGGATTACGAGCAATATCGCTTATGTGTGGCGATTATAAGTTATTTGCACGAATATTAGGGAATAGAATAAAAAAGGTGATAGGTAACGTAATTGACAGAGGACAATATGGGGTACCGGGTAGGACAATGTATGAAGGGCATGGAGTTCTTAGAAGTTTTATAGAAAGAGGGGGGAGTTGGGGGTGGGGGTGTGTTGGCATTGGATTGGCGAGCTGCTTACGATAGTGTGGAGAGGGATGCGTTATGGAGGTTCATGCGTTGGCAGGGATTCGGGAAGGAAATTATATCTTGGGCGAAAACATTGTATCAGGGAGCATCTATGAGAGTACAGGTTAATGGAAGGCTAGTGTTAACATTCAGATGGGAAGGGGTTTGCGACAGGGTTGCCCTCTATCGCAAATATTGTTTGCGTACCTCCAGGATCCCTTTTATAGGGCAGTTAGGTGGAGTATCGCAAGTGGAGGGGTTAGTAATGAACGAGAGGTTGGCCGGGTATTGTGGGTTATGTGGATGATACAACTGTATTGGGAGGGATGAGAAGGATTTACACAAGGTTGGAAAGGTGGTAGATGTGTTTGGAGAGGCTACTGGGATGGAAATTAATGTGGCAAAGTCAAAGTATATGGACCTAGGCAATAACGTAAATAGAGATGGGACTTGTAGGGCCTGGGTGGAGTGTGGTGGATCGCTATTGATTTGTGCGGTAGTGTACCGCCCTAAGAATGATAGGGTCGCATCAGTATGGTAAATTCGATGCGCACCGTGGATGGGGTAATTGAAAAGATTGGGTGGTTTGAGGACGGCGCAGCTAACGTTGCATCAGAAGGTCATTGTGACGAACGTGCTGTTGTATAGTAGATTATGGCACGTTGGTGGCAGTATACCCGCTGAGGCGGCGAGAGGGTGCAACGGTTGCAGCGTGGGATTTTCCGATTTTTATATGGGATCGGGTTGTGACTGGCTAAGTAGAAGGGTAGGTGACACTTCCCGTTAGCCACGGGGGGCTGGGGTTTATACATTTAGAAAAGTGTTTGATGAGTGTGTATCTAAAATGCGGGTATTTGGGGGAGGTGGGGGCGAGGAAAGGGAGGCTAGAAAAATGGCGTATGGATATGCAACGATGGTGGGGGGGGGGGGTAAGGATTTAATGATTGGGTGAAGCCATGTTGAGGGTTTTAATGACGGTGAGGGATCCGAAGCGCCTTAAATTGAGGATTCTAGAGAGGGTGGGGGTGGGTCTTTTGGTGGCGGCAGTTGAGGGGGCATTTCCCCCTGTAATGCGTGGGGAATATCTGGAAATGTTTACGGCAATTGCGTATTAAACCAGTGTAAGGGAGGTAATGTTTAGGTTTCTACATGGAATCTTGCCCTCGGTGTTTTGTTATTTAATAGGAGACTAAGGGAGGGTGGGGAGTGCAAAGCGTGTGGATTTCCGAGACTATTTTTTTATGCGGTTTTTATTTTGTAATTGTTAGAAGCTGTGAGGGTATGGTTAGTAGGGTAGTTAGGTTAGTGGGTGGGGAAGGGTTACAGGTGTTAAGGGTGTTAAGTTTAGATATAGGTGGGATGAGTAGATGGTGGGGAATGCGGTTGCTTATGTGGTCACTGATTTTATTTATACGCTTGGGCTATGAGGGAGGTGGGTGTGGATGAAAGAATAAGGTTTAGCGGCCACCCTTTATAAAACTAAGTGTCGCAATAGGGGTGTTTATGGGGGAAGGTGGGAGACAGTGTTTACTGAGGGATACCGGGTTTTAAGTTAAAGGATTACGGATTTAAGTGTAAAGGGGGTTAGCGACGGGCTAGTTTCTTGAGCGGAGATGTGTGGATGGCTTTTAAAGTGTGTGACTGGATTTGCACTGATACATTTATGCTTTTCCTGAGTAGTGAGTGTGGTGTGGGTGGTGTTTTTACACGTGTTCCCTTTATGTTGTGAAGATTTTGGATAGTATATGTACATAATGTATTGGAGCATACATCATTGTGTGGGATACAAGGTGAAAGAAAAGGTAAAATCTTAAAGTTTTTGTGTGTGTGAGAATGACTGTTCGTTATTGTGAGAGTACCTTCAAAGATGTTATAGAAAGCACATGCTAAATGGTGTTACTAAGGTATGCCATATGACTGTAAACGAATATGCTGTGATACAAAGTCCGGGTTTCCCTTCTTGTTTGGATGCATTCTGTAAGCAATTTCTGTATATCAGAAGGTTCGAAGTTTACATAGCTGTAATGAGTAACGTGGTACAGTTTTATATTATGCGAGATTGTATTTTGGTACATAAGGCCCAACATATAATGTTACAGCGGCCTGGTTAAGATGATATAGTACATGTCGTGTGACCTGTATGTGTAGGGTAGTGTTAAATATTTTAAGTACACGCTGTTGTTTTCCCCTTTTCTAAATTTTAAGTTTAAAGTCACATATAAGAGTATATGTTTAAGGGAATATAAAAATGTATATTGAGTTTGTGTAAATACGCAATTTCAGATACTTTGTTGGATCAGGTGTGCATATGAGTTAAGTAGCGGTGTATATTTTTAATACTGCTATAGGGTATATATTTTATGAAGAAGTCTTGGGTGGATTGCACCCGTTTGGGGTTTTAGAGTGTTTATCCTTGTATGCTAGGCAAAGTTTTCATAATTGTTACTTAGAGTAAGTAGTATCCTACGCTCTTATAGTATGTCAATGTTTTGTAGGTTTTTTGATGGGGGGGGGAGGTACCTTTTACTTCCAGAGCACATATGTACGACTTTATAAATGTACCTTTGGGGGGGGTGGATGTATAGGTTTTAATGGTATTGTGGTTTAGGTTTTTACATTTAAAAATTGTTTTTAATATAAAATTGGCATAAGAGTTTAAGTGTGCTGAAGTAGATTCTCTGGATATGTTGTTTGGGACACCTGGGGTGAAGTTTTTTTCTTTTTTGATGGTGTATACGAAAGTTGTACTTTAATTTTGTTGTTACATGTTGATTGGTTTAGTGACATGTTTGCTTACACGTATAATGTATACTGTATTTTAAATAAATATAAAAAAAAAAAAAAATGTATAGGGGATGAGGGAGAGTTTGTGTCAGCACAAAGTTAAATGTTTATGTGTATTTTGACAATGTAATTTATAATTCCGGGTAAGAACTGATACTATGTTCTTTTATTTATTTAATGTATTGTATTGTTTTAAATAAAATATATAAAAAAAAAAATACTATCACTGTGTGTCTTACTCATGAAATCGTGCCCCAATATAATTCTTCCATAGAGGATGGTGTTGAGCCAGTGCATAAATTGTGGTTATTAGACAGCATTGGAATAAATGTAAATGAAGAAAGTCCAGATGATTCTTTTACTTAGGAACAGTACATGAGAGATGTAAAATTTGAATCTGGACAATACTGGGTACGACTTCCGTGGAGACTGAACCATCCAGAATTGCCCACTAATTACAGAATGGCATATGGACAATTAAAGGCTCAGCTCCGTGAACTGAGACACTAGAATTGTTGACTGCCTATAATGATGTAATTACTGAACAATTAATTAATAAATTTATAGAAGAGGTACCTCCTAAGCAAGCCAAAATTTATGGTCACTATTTGCCACATCACAGAGTGAAGAAGGATTCTAAGACCACTCCTCTGAGGATTGTGTTTAATTGTAGTGCCAGGAGTAACAAAAATGTACCTAGTTTAAAGGACTGTTTGATGACAGGTCCATCGTTGACGGAAAAATTAGGAGATATCTTATTAAATTTCAGGGTGAAGAATTATGCCTTTACGGCTGACATAAGTAAAGCTTTCCTAAGAGTGGGTTTACAAGAGGCTGACCGGGATTGTACCCACTTCTTATGGCCTGAGAATCCTAGTGACCCACTAAGCCCTCTGAAAACCTTTCGTTTTAGGAGCGTATTATTTGGTGCTACATCCAGTCCGTTCCTTTTTCAAGCGACGATAAATGCACACCTTAAACTTACGGGAAGTCCATTGAGTAAAGTAATGAACAAACAATTTTATGTGGACAATTTCCTGTGTGTGACGTCAACTGAAGAGGAACTGTTAATGACTTATGGGGGGCTAAATAAATAATGCAAAATGCAAATATGCCTCTGAAGGGGAAAGGAATAGTAATTCGTCCAAATTAAAGGACAAAATAAGTAAAGATTACCCTGGAGATGAAGTACCAAAATGTAGTTATGTATTGGGATTAACTTGGATACTGAGAGAGATTTGTTAATGTTAAAACCCAATAAAATTACAGTATGCCCAATAAATTAACTAGAGAGTTTTTCTTGCTGAAGTTTCAAATGTTTTGATCCACTAGGTTTAGTGTCACCCCTTACTATAAGAGGGAAATTAATTTAAAACAAGAAGCATGGAAGCTTAAATGTGCTTTGGGGTGAAACTCTGCCTGAGGATTCATTAACAGGTGGGATGAATTAATTGGTTGATTATGAAAAAATTCCATTGTTGGAGTTCCCACGCCAGGTGGTAAATCCAGATGGGAAAATATACTCCACATTTTTGCGATGCTTCAAAATTGGCGTATGGACAGTTGCTTACCTTCAATGTAATATTTTTAAGGATTGTGCGCGGGCGACTATTTTGTAAAAACCCCCTGCAACGGCGGGGTTTTTCGGGTTAAAGGGAATTGGGGTTTCCCATTCCCAGATGGGGATGGTTTGAAACAGGTTGCCCCTTTTCTCAAACCCCTCTTTGCTTTGCATCAGGACCCTTTTTAAGCTTATAGAAAGGATTGGAACAGGGAGGGGTTTGGGTCCGGGTTAGATGGGAAATTGTGGGATGGGGATGACACCATTTTTTGGGAAAGGGAGGGGAAATGGGTTTGGGAAAATGGGGGACGTATAATAGAGTTTTTTGGGGGGGCCGACGGGGATGGGGGAAAAAAGGGCAAAGTCAAATTTAAATTAGAAGTAGGCACGTGGGGGGGGGGGGAACATATGGGGGGAACGTAGTGGATAAATTAAGATAAAAGGGTTGTTATGGCGGACGCGGGGGAGGCCCCAAGAATAAATTCCAAAAAATTTGTGATAGAGCGATGGGTGGGATGGGGCTTTTGGGGCTGGGGATAAAAAAAAGCACCCAGGGTGGGGGTATAAATCCCTTTGTTACTAAATTGGGGGGCGTGCAAAATTTACCCCTTTTCCCCGTGTGATTTTCCCGGAACGGAGAGGGGGTTTTGGGGTATGTGTGGGGTTAGGGGAAGCCAGGCTAGGGAAGGGGGTTTTTCCCCGATGGCTTTGGGGCAGGGGGGGCTGGGCCTTAAAACCTTTGGACCCACGAGTAAAAGGCATGTAGTGAAGCAGCGATACTTAGGGGGGGGGAGAGGGTAAAGGGGGGGAATCATGAAGGATTTTGCAAAAGGGTTTAAAGGAAAAGGAACAAATGGAGTGTGAAAAGGGTCAAAATTTTTTTGGCAGAAAGGGGAAGCAAAAAAAGAAAGGGTAAGTGGGCTTGGAGGATAGGTAGGGGGGTACATGAACGGATTTGAAACATACCCAATGAATGTTTGGAAAGGGCCTTTGGGAAACTTTGGGAAAGGGACCCCAATTTTAAAGCCAGGTTCGGGAAGGGGTTTAAATAGATTTTTAAAGGGAATTCAAAGCTAAAAGGGTCAGTGTTAAAATAAAAGGGGTTAAGTAGGTCGGGCACTTGTTTGCATTGTGGGGAAGGGAAAAGGGGTTTTTTCATGCCCCTATTTTTTTGAAACCCTTTGGGTTTTTTTAAGGGCATGGTTTTTCGAGAGTTTTTGGGGATAGTGGCGGGAGGGAAGAAACATTTCGAATTTGAGGGGTTTTCATTTCGATGTGGAGGGGTTTTTCCCAAAAAATTCGGGGGGCAGTGAGTATATAGTGGGAGATTTTTTGTATTTTCTTGGTGCATGCGGGGGGTGGGGGGGGAATATAGGGGGCGGGGGGCTTGCGGGGAGGGGTGTACGTAAGTATGCAGGGAAATAAGGGTACTATTTTGGGGGGTTGGTTAAATTTGTTTTCCCTTTTGGGATCGTAAACTATCGGGAAGGGTAAGGGAGGGGGGGTGTAGTTTAGAGCTGGATTTGGGGTGGTTTTTCCCTAAACTGGATTCTTTTTCTTTTTTTTAGATAGGAGGATTGGGAAGGGGGAAAAAAATTTTGTGGGATGGACATATGGGTTTAAAATCGGTTTGGGAAAAAGGGGGGGGAAGGGGGGGGAACTGGGGGACATTTTGGGTTTTGGGCAGGGGGTTTTTGACTTTTGACGTCAGGTACGAACTTTAACATGGGAAAGGGGAAAGTGAGTTTTTTTTTTTTTTTTTTTTTTTTTTTTTTTTTTTTTTTTTTAAAACAATAGCATGGGGTCAGGGGAAAGGCAGGGGGGGGCTTTCCCAAATTCTTTTTCCCGGTTTGGTTTTTTTCATGATTGAAGGGAGTTTTTGCCCGGGGACATGTTTTTTTTAAAAGCCCTAATTATATTGGTAACTTAGCATGACAGAGTAAAATCCGATATTTCTCTGGAACATTTTAATTTAAAAGGCTTTAGATTTAAAGGGATAATACTCTATAAAGTTTGCATAAGGGTAAAATTTGACTTATTACGAAATCTAAAATTGTATAAAACTTTTAAAATTTACATAAATGTTTTTGACGTTTTGTATTGTTTTAAAAGTTATTGTTGGGCCATTTTTAACAATTTTTTCCCTATTTTTGTTAGTTGTTTGTTATTTTTTTAAATTTTATATAACTTTTTTAAAATGTAAGGTTTTGTAAATGCTAAGATCTGTTTTGTTTGTAAAGTACTAAATGTCAAAAAAAAACGTGATTCTTTTTGATTTAGGTTATACACTTTTGTCATGTCATGTGTATATATGCACATTGTTTCAGGCTAAGTACATGAAAAGGCGGGTTACCACTATTATGTGGCTGCAAGGGTTTATCATCCTGCACATTGAAAGGGATTGAGAGAGAGATACTATAGTGTAAGGGTTTAGTTCAATGGATTAGGTATATTTTGTGGTGAGATTATAAATTGTGTAAGTTTTGTTTTTTTTTGTCTTTTGACAAAAACAGTTTTTATGTCTATATTTTGGTACTATGTAAGTTTTAAATAAAATATAAAAAAAATAGTGTTATTTCTCTTGTTATGTCTAAGGCTAAAGTGTCTCCAATTAAATCATGTACCTTACCTCAGTTGGAATTAACAGCCATTTATGTAGGTGTCAAAGTAGCTAATTATATAAGAAATAAGTTGCAGGAGATAAATATTAGCGACACTGTAATTTGGTCTGATAATGAGGTATCCTTACAATGGATTCATAATGGAAACAGTAAAATTGTGTACGTACAAAACAGAGTCACTGAAATTAATCAGATGTAAGGGAAGTATAATAGTTTGGGTCAGTATATGTTAACATTTAATCATATACCAGGTGAGGAGAATCCAGCTGATTTCTTGTCTCGAGGTTTACCATATGCTAAATTCGTAAATGCTGTATCATGGTTTAAAGGACCGAACTGGTTGGTAAATAAAGCTAATTGGCCTGTACAAAAATCGTATATTGCTCCTGTTGAAATTACTGTGACCACCACTCCAATAGTTTACCCTTTTTTAGCCATTGATATAAATAGGTATTCTTCTTTACCCAAACTAATCAATGTAACTAAGTTGGTATTTAAATTTTTAAACAAGATGAATATCTCCTATAAGTTTTCACATCCTCTTGAATATTGGATACAGAGGGTACAAGAAGAAATCTATGGAAATGAGGTTAAATTGATGATGGAAAGAAAAATTGTGAAAGGTTCCATAATAGAGAAATTGGGGCTGTATTTAGAGAACAATGTAACTATGCAGAGGTAGGTTACAAAATGCTAAATTTGGGGTAAATTATGCTAAGCACCCTATCTTACTCCCCAAAACTCATCATCTAACAAATTTAATTGTTTTAAATGCCCATAAAAATGTAATCATGGTGGGGTACAAGATACCTTAAATTGTATTAGAAAAACTTTCTAGATTCCACGAGGATGGCAAAGTGTAAAAAATTTATTACTCCAGAGCCCCTTTGGCAGGGGGGGCTGTACGAAAGACTGATAGGCACAGGAGGGGTGTCTCCAAAAAATACTACACCGGAAGAGAATTAATTTGGAAGAATTACGTGCATGTTAGTAAAAGGCAGAGAATCGGATAAAAATAGGCCTCTCTCGAAACATGAGTGATACACCTGATGCAGATGTTTTAAACCCCTTTCTCACCTAATAGTGGAAGGAAATTGGAAGCTGTCCCGTCATAGAGATAATCTGGAAGAAAGTGATGAAGATTACAATGAGCAGCAGTGTTGTGTGATAAATTTAAAATGTTAAATAAAGTAATTGATCATGTCTAATGTGTGGCATAAGAAATATCTTCTTACACTATGTGAACACTTTTATTGTGCGACAGAGGGAGTAAATAGTCAGAACATTCAAACCCGGTGACATTGTGTTATTTGATACTGAACAACATCGAACATTGTGGACTCTGGGCAAAGTATTGACATTGTATGCAGATGCACAAAGTGTTGTCTGGAATGTCAAAGTGTTTTGTCGGGCCAGGAAAGTTACGCAAAAATTAATAATTGATTCCCTTGGAATTAAATGGTATTCAATCAAAGTAAATAAAATCTCGGGGGAAAGTGACACAAGTGATATTGAAGGTAACACGACCAAGTGATGCAGGAAGTTTGAAATAAAGGAAGACCCCCTAGGAAAACACCACTAAACCCCAGAACCGGCTGGAATCGTCTCCTAAAGGAAGGAGTAATTTGAGCATTTACAATGAACCCCCGCCGGCCGCAGTGTAGAAAATACTGTATATTTTCCAAAAATACAGTGTATTTTGTTGGAAATTTATGGAATATATTGTAGATAAAAAAATTTATTTGTAAATAAATAAAGAACCCAGCGATGGTGGCGTCGCTGGGAAGAGTCGCCATATTTTGGAATGGACCGAGACAAACGTTAGTGAAAATTGGAAGAATTTTCGTCACTCTAGGGATTACATTGGGTTTAAAACCTCTCAAATAGAAGCTAAAATTGTTGGGATTGCAGTCCTGCATAACGTGAGCATTAGGCGAGTGGACAGGACAGTTAAGGAACCCCAGCTAAGTCGATGTCTATATTTATGTTGGAATTCGGGCCAGTATTTTCTTCATAATTTTAGGCAAGGGGTTTTGTGTATGACACCATAATCTCCTGACAAATTGGTAAGTCTTATTATTATAAATTCTCCTTCAATGTATATGTAGTCATTTTTTAAATTTAATATACAGTCCACATATTTATATTAATGTTTTTACCAGAATTCCTGGTGATGTATATTTAATTTGAAATTAGTATAGGCCCAGAGTGACTTGTGGAGATATGACAGTAGTAGGTATCGAAGGGGGACATTTTTTTGCGACCAGGTGTCCTAAAATTTCTACATGTCTCTGTAACTTTGATAAAGAATAATTATCTTTGTTACCATTTACTGATATGTATCTAATGAGATTCATTCAAGTAAATTTAATTTTCCACAACCAGAAGAATTTGAATTTATTGTTCATAATGGAGATGAGAGCGTCTTCCCCAATCTTCACATTGCTATTCAGATAATGCTAACCATCGCAGTTTCCATCGCCAGCTGTGAGAGATCATTCAGCAAGTTAAAACTAATACTTTCGTATTTGAGAGTCTCCATGGGTCAAGGCAGTCTCTGTGATCTTGCTCTACTGAGTGTAGAAAGAGAAGAAATTGAAAAAAAAAATGAATTTGAGCACATCATAAACTAATTTGCATCAGCGAAAGCAAGGAAGGTGCTTTTGTAATTTCCATGTAGTGCCATAATTTGTTAATTAAAAGAGAAACGAGGCTGACTTGTATTTTTGAGCTGATTTTATGGTAAAGTTATCTGAAAGATGGGTATCGAATGTTTGGACAGGGGCGCAATGTCAGTGCTTGCCATAGGCGCTATTTTTCGGAGATACGCCACAAAAGTGGCGCATTGCATGATTAGAAGTGGCGCATTGCATGATTAAAAGTGGCACATTGCATGATTAGAAGTGGCGCATTGCACCCACTGATATAAAAGCAAGCCTGCTCATACAAAAAGTATTAGCCAGTAACCGATTTGTATAAAAAAATAAAAAAAAAAATCAAGAAACTTATAGCTAGAAATGAGTTTTACAAACGGCTATTTGATTTAACAAATTTGAAACTGCGGGTCAAGATCAAATTGCTTCCTAGCTTAGTAAATGATGTCAATGCCTTCAAGATGAAGGTAAAACTGTTTACCTCTCAGAAAATGAGCATTTGAGCCAGTTGTCACATTTAAAACAACAGAGTGAATTTGATGAAGATAATGGCAGTTTTACGGAATACATTGAAAAAAGTTAGATTATTGCAAGAGTCCTTTGAATTCACTTTAGTGATTTTGTTAAAGAAGAAGACTGCGTACTCGCATTTATTTTCATTTGTGAACAAAATAATCCTCGAGATGCCTAGTAACCTATAAATAGGGATTAACTGATTTGAAAACAAAATCGTTATTGAAAATGAAATTTGATGAGTTTCCCTCAGTCCCAAATGCTTCTAACATAATTCCTGGCGATCATTATTACTGAACATTTTCCACAACTAGGAAAATTTGTTCGGAGTTATATCTGTCGTTTTGGAACAACAGATGCGAACAAGCATTATCATCCATGAAATTGATTAAAAACAACTGAGGTCGCGATTGACTGATTCAGATTGAAGAATTCTTTGCTGCTCTCAGTAAATAATTTAACTCCAAACAATACAAGTTTGGCGAAATCAAAGCAGACTCAAAAGTCTCATTACATCATATAAGTTTATGTAAAAATGTTAAATATGTCCATATTAACATGTTTTTAAAGAAATGAATGTGGGATACAAGTGTGGTACGGCGCGTCTGAACTAGAACGTGGAAAAAAACTGGCGCATGGAATGCTGTGTTATGCCTATGAGTTAAAATCCAGAGTGAAAAGCCCAGTTCCTCAAGGCACGGAGCTCGCCCCAATTCTCATTTTCATTCTTAGATCGGACACTGAAAAGGATACAGACCACATCCATTCAACATTCCCTTGGAGACAATACTTGAATTTGCTTAAAAGTGACATCCACCCTGGACACGACAAAGCTTCAAACATATTTGAACCAGTTCTTGCAGTGGGCCGCAGGAAACAATGTGATGTTCACCTGGAACACATTTTAGTTACTAGACTTTGGAAAATAATAAGAAACCGGTGGAGAATACAGAACTCAAAGGAACCATTTAATTGAATGTAAGTGAGAAATGAGGGGTCCTGGGGTGTAAAAATGTAGATCTTACGTTCAAAAAATGACAGTGCAGCATTAATGCTGTAAATAAAATGAGTGGAGATCAAGAAGCGTCAGAATAGGAAATGACCCTTCATATTGATAATTGTGGCACTTTGCTTCTTCACAGTGGCTTCAGCAAAGTACTGCGTCAGAACCTAATCACCACTGCGTCAAAAACATCCACCCAGGAACATCACCAGCTGTTCACAGACAAGCTGACACAACCTATCATTTTATCTGCAATATGACGCGCACAGGTTTAACATTTTTGAGTGTATGAGTAATTCTCCTATCATTGCGTACGTGTGATTCTCTTTTCATGTGACGCACGTAGTTCCAAATGTGACGCACGTAGTCCCAAATGACGCACAAACTTGGTATATATTAAAAAAAATTGAAACATTTTCGAAGAGAGCATAAATTTATGGCTGGGTAAGAAAGGTAAATATTACAGGTGTGTTTTTAACAGCAGGTGAAGCAGCTCCCAGGAGGAAATTTTATTCAGAACATTTTACTAGTAAACTGTAAACTTTTGCCTTTCTCCATCATTTTTATTTTAGTGCGCAAAAAGAAAGTTCTACAAGAATTATGACGACCTTCAAGGGTACTCGACATTGTTATAAATAATATGTTGGTATGAGAGATAAATTTATATGTTGATATCACTAGTGGGGAACTTAACCAGTAGATGAATCTCATCTGAAGTTTTGCTCGGTATCATGAAATGGAATACATTTGATACTTAAAGTCTCTTTTTCTCTCTCCCTTCAGGAACCGTTTAAGTAAAATTACGTGATTATGAAACAACTAGTTGGTTGTAAAGACAGTCATCCAGGAAGGCACTGTACACCCCTGTTAAATGAGTGTGGAACGATTTTTTTTTTTTTTTTTTTTGCACTGACAGGATTGCTGATTTTATCTTTCTGTCTCAGGAACATGTAATGACAGATAAATTTTACAGATTTCTGTTTACATTCAGTGACTTTACATTCCTATGTGCTTGTCAGTAGTTCTTAATCCAGTAATAATTCTTTTCCAACAAAGGCGGTGTGGTCTGAGACCTGGCTGTGCGAAAGATAACTAGCAGATTATAGGAAATGGTGGTACGAAGACACATATAGTATGAACGCCACCTACAGGAGACGTTATCAAGTACAAGGAATACACAAAATCAGCAGTATATACGAGTGGTGGTCAGGTCGGGGTGAAGGAAAGGCTATATCTGACTTAGGTGAAATCTGGATCTGCTCAGTGTCAGGGAAGCAGGGAGGGGGGAGGGTCACTTCCTTACTCAGCAAAATAAAAAAAATACAATAATTTAACTAGTATAGATATATAGCATGAAAGAATACATAATTATTACACATAGATGAAAAGTCATTGAAAAGAAGCATGAATAACCATTAAAGCAATTAAAATAAACCAAGTAAAACAAGAATCAGGAATAATCACGTATCAGAACTACCAAAATCAGAGGAGAGGTAGATGCTGTAATATAGGGGAGTGTAAGGATGGTGATAACAAGCCAACAGTGGTAGATGTTGTAATACAGGGGAGGGTGAGAATGGTGATAACAAGCCAACAGTGGTAGATGTTGTAATACAGAGGAGGGTGAGAATCGTGATAACAAGCCAGCAGTTCAAATCAAATCAAATAAAATCAAGTTTATTCTCTATAAGGGTTACAATGTGGGGTTTACAGGATTTGGATATTGTGTGGTTTACATGTTATAAAATACTAATTACAGAGGGGGCCACTAGGACACCTAGCATGGCTAGGCATTTCGGGTTGTTGAAGGCCAGGAGGCCACTGAGTGTATAGGTAGCTGGTGTTCGATCCTGTAGTGCTGGTAGAGAACAGGTGCGCTAGACTAGTTGGCTTCTCCGACTGTAATGCTGCCAGTCAGGGTGAATCTTGACTTATGCTGTGAGAAAGGACGGGAGGCAGATCTTCCTCATGAAGATTAACTTCATATATTACAGGCTGAGTACATCCGAAGGTTTATAATCAGGTGAAGGACGATTCTCATTACTTCAACGTTACTAGTATGGAAAACAGACTAACACTGAGGTGTCATATGTGCAGTAAAAAAAAGCGATTTCTCTCTGGTAGTTTTTTTTTGTGTGTGTGTGTGTTCGCTGTTACTTTTAGCGTATATTCAAAATATATGTCAACATGTTGGTTAAGCTCATAATTCAATCATTTACTTTTATTTAGTATACAGCGGCATTAAAATTCATAACCTCCAAAAATCTGTAATAAAAAAAACACTTCAAATATGCACTGTACCTATAGTTATATTTATTTTCACTAATGTTGCGTCAACACAAGTAGAACATTATATCCAGCTTTGGTATAGTGTTTCTTCAGTGTTCATCAGAGTAACACAAAAATAATTTATTTTGCAATTCTAGGTTGGTTTTCTCTTCATCCTGCTAGAGAATCTAACTCATGAAGTGGTAATAACACGATTTCAAACTAACCACGGGACGGGTATTGTTCGATCCCATGGCGAGTGAGTGTAAAACCCCAGGCCAGTGCGTAAGCCATTCGGCCAGTTGACCAGCTGGTCAACTGGCCTGGAGTTTTACGACTCACTCGCCATGGGTTCAAACCCCACCCGTACCGTGGTTAGAGGGTCTTAACTATTACTTGACATTATTTTAACCTTTTCTCTAATTAAAAGTCCATAAACAGGCCACAGTAAACTATAGTGTACATTAACTGTATATTACGCCAGAAGCTAGCCAGAATAGCCAGTAGTGGAGTTTTAATTAGCAGAGAACTTCGATATAAAGTGTAACGTATTAGTGATATCTCTCTTTAACATCTACACTGAATTACTTCCCAATATCCATCGAAACTTTAGCCGGACCTGATTTTGTTTTTTGTACATCAGTGGTTGAAGGACATATACAACAATTGTTCTGGAGGATTAGCTTAAACATGTTGTGTATATACACCACAGCACCGTATCATCCTTTGCGGATGATACTAGGATCTGCATGAGGCTGTCATCTGCTGAGGACGCGGTTAACCTCCAAGAAGATATAAACAAAGTTTTCCAGTGGGCAACGGTAAACAATATGATGTTCAATGAGGACAAATTCCAACTACTCCGTTATGGAAAACTGGAGGAGATAATAACTAGAACAGAGTATACTACTGACTCCGGCCATACAATAGAGCGGAAAAATAATGTAAGGGACCTGGGAGTAGTAATGTCTGAGGATCTCACTTTCAAGGATCACAACAGTGCCACGATCGCACGTGCAAAGAAAATGATAGGATGGATAATGAGAACTTTCAAAACGAGAGATGCCAAGCCCATGATGATCCTTTCAAATCACTTGTTCTCTCTAGGCTGGAATACTGCTGTACATTAACATCTCCATACAAAGCAGGTGAAATCGTAGATCTAGAGAGTGTACAGAGATCCTTTACTGCACGTATAAGTTCTGTCAAGCACCTTAACTACTGGGAACGCTTGAAAGCACTTGACTTGTACTCGTTGGAACACAGGAGGGAGAGATATATCATAATCTACACTTGGAAAATCTTGGAAGGAATGGTCCCAAATCTGCACACAGAAATCACTCCCTACGAAAGTAAAAGACTGGGCAGGCGATGCAAAATGCCGCCAATAAAAAGTAGGGGCGCCATTGGTACACTAAGAGAAAACACCATAAGTGTCTGGGGCCCAAAACTGTTCAACAGCCTCCCATCAAGCATTAGGGGAATTGCCAATAAACCCCTGGCTGCCTTCAAGAGAGAGCTGGACAGATACCTAAAGTCAGTGCCGGATCAGCCGGGCTGTGGCTCGTACGTCGGACTGCGTGCGGCCAGCAGTAACAGCCTAGTTGATCAGGCCCTGATCCATCGGGAGGCCTGGTCATGGACCGGGCCGCGGGGGCGTTGATCCCCGGAATAACCTCCAGGTAACCTCCAGGTATGTACGTGGTGTGAGTGTGTATGTACGTGGTGTGAGTGGGTATGTACGTGGTGTGAGTGTGTGGCAGCATGTTGACTCAGCTCCTTCATGAGTGACTGCCCTGATGGATGGATGTGATGAGCTTTTTGTTGAGATTTTTGGCCTTACCTGCTGTGTTTATTATAACTATATATAATGAACACTTAGCTGATAAATGACAGCAAATCGTCTACACAGCTGCCCCTGCAGACGAGGTCTAGAAGCTGTCGAAACCATCACAACAGTGGGCTGTCAAGAGATACAATTTGTAAGTATAAATTACCCCTAGGGGGTGTTATGCCAGCATATTTCATTCGATGATGGCTGACGAAATACCTACTTGTTTGGACTCAAAAGTCCACACCTTACTGCCGATTATAGGTTGATTACAAACTCCTTGTGACTCAAGAATTGCGCAATCCCCCGATCTACAAGAAATTCGTAACATACCTTGCTCTTTGTAACGTGAGCTATGGTGTTCTCAACACCTTCGACAGGTATCGGTGACTTGATAGAAGCTGAAGTGTCCTTGGTTGTCCACGTCTTCCATTGTCTAGGAAACGCACACTGGTACACTATGTTCCACAAGATTTGTCTTTATTGTTCACAATGTATCACAATAGAAGCTGATCACACTTCTATTAAGTGTTTGTGTTAGAGACACTTTGTTCACACTAACGCACAGATCAGTATCCTAGTGTCAGTGTCACTCTCCATAGAGTCAAAGATAGTCTGGCAGACGCCACAGTGCTCCATGCCGTCACTGCCCCCAGCACAAAAAAAAAAAAACGCTGACCTAGTACCTTGCATCCTTGTCACCTCCTCGATGAAGCAAAGCAGAATGTTTGTTTCTTGCTGTCTTAAGCATAGACAACAATGTACACTATCTTTACTATGGTAATAAAGTGGGAGCAGGATTTTCCTTAATTGTCCTGCTTAAGTAAGAATGTATTGTCTCTTATAAAAATACACGTTGCAACACCGCTGCAAGAAGCAGAGGTCACTTGACTGTGGCATAGCATCTGTGATCAATTACTCACTCTAGCAGTAAACAAGACGCTCGCCCCTTCTGAGTGGCCCCTCAGGGCTGAGAGGGCTTGGCCCCTCAGGGCTGAAAGGGCTGAAGGGGGCTGATACCCCCCTCCTGGAGAAAATTTCTCCACACTTTTGATCAAGGGACTGGAGCTGCTACTCCTTCCCTTCATTTAACAAACATGACTACCTCCCATTCTTTAGATTCTATATGAATCCTACGGGTTTAATGCTTCTTTGATGATGATGATGATGATGATGATGATAATAATAATAATAATAATAATAATAATAATAATAATAATAATAATAATAATAATAATAACGTATAAATAGGGCAGGGGTTTTTCAAGTCACAAACAGATCTGTTTGTGACTTGAAAAAGCCCACTGTGTAGGCGAAACGTTGTCAATAAAGGATGACATTATACTGCATGTTTTTATATTTAGACTCTTACTGCTGGCCGCACGTAGTCCAACGTGCGAATGACAGCCCTGCTGTCAGACTAATCCTGGGTGGGTTAACCTGGTTAACCAAGCAGACATAAAGGCGAATGTTCCTTATCTTGCTGGAGCTGTGTCAGCACACACCTCACCCTCACCCTCCACCACCTTCTCCTCCCAATGAATTCACAACTGTGATTAATAAGTTTATTCAGGTATACACAATACAGTTACATAGATTATCATACATAGCAGCACATGTGTAGATAATCTAAGAGAGCACAAAAATGTCAGACAAAGTGACTTATTTCGAGTGATGCCAGTTTCTAAAGCTTCCGTAGATGATAAACCCTTAATGGAACAGTTGACAATATCCTCATCGTCCTACTGAAGTTTCTCAGCTCAGACTGACACATTGCAACAATATTCTTTTTTTACAGTATAGGTTTGTTATTCTATGGGGATAATCTCCACAATATATACTTCGATAAAGGATAAATTAAATATATATTTTTTCTGATGCATTTATTGTCACAACAGTGGTGTTGGATCTTATAGTTATCGGTAAACATGTAAGATATAGAAAATAATAATTCTTAGAACGTACGAAGGTAAGAAAGAAGGAACACTGCAGCAGGCCTACTGGCCCATGCGAGGCAGATCTTGGGATGAAATACTTCACTGAAGATCTGTCGAAGCCAAGTTTTGAAGATCACCAGAGACCATCACCACAAAAGCAACGCGGAAGATTACTTAAGTTATATAATAGATGAAAAAGATAACGTGAGAAGTTTACAGTGATAAGCTGGAACAGAATCCAAAATTGGTGGAAGATAGTCATTAAGAGAAATATCTATTGATAAATTCTTTCAACAGATCTTGCTGAATGGTAGAGAAACACTAGATGTCCACAGGACTCGAAAACTTATACACTGGTTCTCAGGATAACTAAACAATAGTCATTGGCAAAAGAGGTTCTCTCTGCCGATCATTTCCTTTTTCAGGTGATCTTAGTTGATCTCGACCAGAGCTGCTAGAGCCCCAACAAAAGCTGCGTTGTAGTCGCAGGCGACTTCGTTGTGGATGTAGTCGATGCGGTCGTCTGTGTATGTGTCATCCTGGAACAAAAAAAAAAAAGAAGGTTAAGGATGGTAGTTATTATAACTGCATGAGAAAAAAATAAATGTAGGTACAGTACAGAGAGAGAGAGAGAGAGAGAGAGAGAGAGAGAGAGAGAGAGAGAGAGAGAGAGAGAGAGAGAGAGAGAGAGAGAGAGAGAGAGAGAGAGAGAGAGAGAGCAGAGCAGAAATCAGCAACTACAGACCAGTGTCACTCTTGTCAATCACTGGTAAGATCCTTGAGACAATAATCTCAAGACAAATGACTACCACTCACTACTTTGTGATCGTCAATATGGCTTCAGGAAAGGTTACTCTGCTGCTGATCTGTTGTTAAACCTCTCCACTAAGTGGCACCAGTCACTGGATGAATCCAAAGTCAGCTGTGTGGTAGCACTGGACATTGCTGGCGCTTTCGACCGGGTGTGGCACCAGGGCCTCTTAGCAAAACTTCAAGCACTGGGAATTGCAGGCTCTACGCTATGTCTCCTCAGTGATTACCTTCATGGTAGATCTCTAAGTGTAGTTCTCAATGGAACGGAATCAGCAAGACATCCTATTGGGGCAAGTGTTCCACAAGGAAGCGTGCTGGGTCCATTGTTATGGAATGTCTACTTCAACGACCTTCTTCATCTCATCCCAGAATCACATGCATATGCAGACGACTGTACACTGACATTCACTTATCCAAGAGAAGAAATGCCAGCTGCTCTAAGCTACATCAATCACCAGCTGAGAGCTGTATCAGCTTTGGGAAATAGATGGCAAGTAACATTTGCACCTGAGAAAACGCAAATGATGATCGTCTCTAGGCACCACGATGGTAATGCTAGGGCAGTAGTAAGGATGAATGGGAGGGTGTTGGCACCTGGAGAAGAAGTTGATATCCTTGGGGTGAAATTTGACTCCAAACTAACCATGAAGAACCATGTTGTAAATCTTGCAAACAAGGCAGCCAGGAAGCTTACAGCACTTCGCCGTATCTCACATCTGCTTGACAGTAGGGGTTGCAAGATCCTGTACGAGGCACAAGTACGCTCACACCTTGAGTATGCTCCACTTTCTTGGTTTGCCTGCCCCCCCCTCTCATCTGCGACTGCTTGACAGAGTAGAGAACAGAGCAAGACGTCTCATCTCTCGCCTGGACCCATCCTGGATAGATCTGTCATTTCAGCAGAGCCTTCAACATAGGAGGGATGTGGGTGGCCTTACTGTTATGTACAAGGCCAATATTGTCAAAATACCACACTTGGATCCACTTCGAGGACAGCGTGAAACAAGCTTTTATGCCACAAGACGGGCAGAAAGCAGCAACTTCACTCTGGCTGTACTCTTCTCCAGAACATCACTCCATTTGAGATCATACATACCCAGGATGACTCGAGTATGGAACACATTTGTACAGCATAATAATGTCAACGAGATAAAGTCAGTTGATCAAATGAAAATGCTGGCCCACAGATGGCTCCAACTTCATCCTGTTCCCTACTTGTATGTCTCATAACAATAAAAATGCTTTCAAATGAGCTGATGTAGGTAACAGCTCTTAGCTTGCCAATAAAGTTAGGAATCCTTAACCTGTAAATAGCTTGTCAATAAAGTTAGGGATCCTTAACCTTGTCAAACCCTGTGGAGAAATTTTCTCCAGGAGGGGGGTATCAGCCCCCTTCAGCCCCCTTCAGCCCCCTTCAGCCCTCTCAGCCCTGAGGGGCCACTCAGAAGGGGCGAGCGTCTTGTTTACTGCTAGAGTGAGTAATTGATCACAGATGCTATGCCACGTAAATCAAGTGACCTCTGCTCCTTGCAGGGGTGTTGCAACGTGTATTTTTATAAGAGACAGTACATCTCTTACTTAGCAGGACAATTAAGGAAAATCCTGCTCCCACTTTATTACCATAGTAAAAATAGTGTACATTGTTGTCTACGCTTAAGACAGCAAGAAACAAACATTCTGCTTTGCTTCATCGAGGAGGTGACAAGGATGCAAGTAAGGTGTCAGCAGTGCACGAGGGTGGACGCTCGGTGGCAGTGACGGCATGGAGCGGTGTGACGAGGCCAGACTAACTTTGACTCTACTACGAGACACTGACGCCAGGATAACCAGCAAAGGATACTGATCTGTGCGTTAGTGTGAACAAAGTGTCTCTAACACAAACACTTAGAGAAGTGTGATCAGCTTCTCTTGTGATACATTGTGAACAATAAAGACAAATCTTGTTGAACATAGTGTACCAGTGTGCGTTTCCTAGACAATGGAAGACGTGGACATCCGAGGACACTTCAGCTTCTATCAAGTCACCGATATCTGTCGAAGGTGTTGAGAACACCATAGCTCACTTACAAAGAGCCAAGGTATTTTTACAAATTTCTTGTAATCGGGGAATGCGCAATTCTTGAGTCACAAGGAGTTTGTAATCAAAACCCATAATCGGCAGTAAGGTGGACTTTTGAGTCCAAACAAGTAAGTATATCGTCAGCCATCATCGAATGAAATATGCTGACATAACACCCCCTAGGGGTAATTTATACTTACAAATTGTATCTCTTGACAGCCCACTGTTGTGATGGTTTCGACAGCTTCTAGACCTCGTCTGCAGGGGCGGCTGTGTAGACGATTTGCTGTCATTTATCAGCTAAGTGTTCATTATATATAATTATATCTTAACTGGTAAGGCCAAATTCTCAACAAACCCTGTGTAAAAAAAAAGAAAAAAAAAAAAAAAAAAAAGAGAGAGAGAGAGAGAGAGAGAGAGAGAGAGGCACTTGTGCATTTGGTCAGTAGCAACTATATACGTCTGTTTATTCTCCATGAAATGTTGGTGTGATGCAGTATAAGAGCAGAGGGAAGCCTGACCTCGCTAGGACCACCGACGAGGGCACCGTAGAGGGTCTGGGGGTTAGGTCCTTCCTGTTTCTCAGCCCACCCGTCGTGACAGCTACCCGGCATTGACGGACACGAACTGAGAAGTAAGCAAAGGGAGACACTGTTAATACACCGAAACATTCTTAAGGCAGATGCGGTCAAGATTATGTGTATGCGAGCATGCGATTATTAATGTGTATTAACAGGTGCAAAACTGTGCATCTGAAGAGATAAATTAAAAATACTGTATTAGTTAACGGTTCACAAAGTTCCATTTTGCATTCCTTAAGAGCCCTTGAAAAAAGCTCATCGGGACCCGGCGATTTATTTTGTTTCAGTCGGTCTATTTGTTTCACAACCATTTCACTAGTGATTGTGATGTTACATAATTTATCTTCTTCAGGTCCACTATAAAAATTAATTATTGGGATAATTACTGTGCAGCTTTAAAAAGAGATTGGACAGATATATGGGTGGGAGGGGCTGGGTTTGATTTGTGTCATTGGGTACGGGAGTAAATTCTTGGGTAGCTTTGGGTAGAGATCATTTTGATAAGGACCTGCCTTGTATGGGCCAGTAGGCCTTCTGCAGTGTTCCTCCATTCTTATGTTCTTATGTTCTGTTGTCCCAACTTCAATATTTAGTTTACCAAATTAAATGTATTGGATATCTGCACGAGTATTTACCTGGAGCGATGGTGGGGCCTCTTGGGAGGGTTTACACCATAGCCGACGACGAAGGAGCGGCCAGTGTCTCCCAGGATGTAATTAATCTGTCCTTGACCCCAGCTGCGGTTCTCCTCGACGTCGAGACCTTGTTTGGCATTCTAAAGTGATGATGTTAACATTAGAAGTGTCCCCACCTCTGATGATGTTTATAATTTAAAGCTTCGAAGCTAAAGCTAGACAGACATTTACGTTCGTTATCCGATGCAAACAAAATGCAGAAATCCATGAGCAGGGCAGGATTAAGATATGGGCTTCAGGGGCTGTAGCCCAGGGTCCTCCGCCAGCTGGAGCGCCTCCAGAAATTAAGTGGAAATTGTTCACAGTCACTGCTGTAAGTTTGTAATTATAGTATGTTATTATATCACGTATATGATGAACATTAAAATGGTATAAAATACCGACAGGTTGTTAGGTAAGACACATATGCAACAGTTAGGTATCTTTATTTCGAAACGTTTCGCCTACACAGTAGCCTTCTTCAGTCGAGTACGGAAAAGTTGATAGAAGCAGAAGATACTTAAAGACGATGTAATCAGTCCATCACCCTTGAAGTTTTGAGGTGGTCAGTCTCTCAGTCTGGAGAAGAGTATTGTTCCATAGTCTGAAACAATATGGAGTTGAAGTGACAGGATGGAGCCTATATACCGCCAGGAGGTGAGATGTAGGCCACTAGTAGAGGTAAGAATGTTGTCGTTGGAAGGTCAGGTCCCTCTCAAATCCAGCCATTCTCACTAGTAGAAGTTGACAAAGTTGATTTCAGGTATGTACCAAGATACCCTTCTGTACCAAGATACTCTTCTCCAGACTGAGGGACTGACCACCTCAAAACTTCAAGGGTGATGGACTGATTACATCGTCTTCAAGTATCTTCTGCTTCTATCAACTTTTCTGTACTCGACTGAAGAAGCCTACTGTGTAGGCGAAACGTTTCGAAATAAAGATACCTAACTGTTGCATATGTGTTTTACCATTGTCTCTGATGATACCAATGTCACACGAGCTGATACTGAGCAGCCTGAGCTTATTCACCAGAAGAAAGATGACCTGGGATCTGAGTATCAAGATGACATTGATTTGTGGACAAACCCAAATGTAACGCAGGACGTTCGTGACTTTTGGTGTAAACAAGGTCTCGTGAAATGCCAACACCACGGTGGTGACTTTTCTGTATCCGAGAAACAAAACTCTGATCAGAAAAGAAAATTTTCTCGTTCGTTGATATTGCGAAATCATATAACAGCCGAGAATATTAAAAGAGAATGTATTCTCTCTCAACAGGAAATGTATATTGTTTTGCTTGAGTTTTTTTTTTGATAGTATTCATGGATCAAAATCCCAGTTTTCCGTTGGTGAATTTTCAGACTGGAACCATGCCTCAACACGGATTACAAAACATGAGAATAGTTCTGGACATCGGTGGTTAGCCTTGTAAAAAATAAATTTAATATTTCTTTAACGTTTTTCCTTTTGAAAATATCAATGGGGTTCTCACAGCACCTGTAGCCAAGGGGCCTATAAAATTTTAATCCGGCTCTGAACATGAGTACAGTAAAAGAGTGTTATTGTTACCAAGACTATGGGGAATACAAGAATCAGATATTACCAGAACATAAAGAAAATAAGAGTCTGATATTGTTACCAAGAATATGAGGAATACAAGAATCGAATACTACCCAGAACATGAGGAAGGCCACGTTGGCTGCGTGACGATTGGGTCCCCAGGTGTCGAGGTAAACAAGACCAGCTGGGGTGTAGGGCGCCTCGTGTTTCACCCAGTCGAAGAAACCTTGGATACCTGTTGCATATTCTGTGAACTCTGGGTCCAGCAGTGTCCCCAAGCTCTGTCAGGGAAGAACACTTTGTAAATCTTTTTGTTTTTTCTTTACTACATTTGTTTACATGTGGTTAAAATTAGCCTGAAAAGATTTGAAAGTATACTGGATCATGAGTTGATTGATTGATTATAGTAAAAGCTGTGCATCCCATTTTTAAAAAGATTCATATAAGTCTTACAGGGACTTTAACTTAGACTTGGAGAAAGGATCACAGTGAGTGTGCTACCAGTGGCAGAGGCACTGTACTTACGAAGGCACCGGCCCTCTTGTCGTCCCAGGAGAACTGCACCAAACGGTTGTTAGGGGAGGTGGGGATCTCAGCGTAGTGGCCGCGAGCCCTGTCCAGGTAGGTGGCGTCATCTGTGGCTCGGTAGAGCCAGAGAGCTGCCCACAACAGCTCGTCGTAGTACCCACTGAACGACCTGCACACAATACGACCAGTTGGGATGAGGAAGTGGAAATTAACTGCATGTAGCTATACAGTAGCTCCTGGCCTTGCTACACGTGTGCAACTCCCGGCTCTTCTACTCGCATCCAACTCTTGGCCCTGTTATACATGTGCAACTCCTAGCCTTAATACATTTCCAGCTCCCGGTCTAGGTACTCATCTCCAATTCTTGGC
This sequence comes from Cherax quadricarinatus, assembly GCF_026875155.1. Lineage (NCBI taxonomy): Eukaryota > Metazoa > Arthropoda > Malacostraca > Decapoda > Parastacidae > Cherax > Cherax quadricarinatus. The sequence continues at coordinate 41,073,526 of NC_069399.1, forward strand.
TCTACTACTCATCTCCAAATTCTGTGCCTTGAAGTTGCTCTTTATAGAGCCGAGAAACATCTGTTTTTGTTACTTAAGTTTCTGAACTTGCTACTAAAAGCTGAACTCCAGTAAACTAGGGAAAAATGTAAAATTTTGAAAATCACACAGCCCTAAAAACCCCCTCCTACTTTTAAAAAAAAAAGAAAAAAAAACAAAAAGGTTACCCCAAAAACCCCGGCCATGGGTTCAAAACCCTACCCTTTTCCCTGGATTGTTTGCAATCCCTGTTATTACGATTTCATGAGTCACTTCCACTTACCCCCCACACCCCCCACACCTCCTTTCCTTTCCCATAAAAAATCACTTCCCCCCCATCCCCCACAACCCCAATCCCAAAATCTCTGTTTAACCCCCACTCCCACCCCCCTTTTCCCAAATACCCGTTATGAAAACTGGAGGAGATAATAACTAAAAAAGTATACTACTGACTTCCGGCCATACAATTTGAGCGGAAAAAAAAATGTAAGGGGCCTGGGATTTGTAATTCCGAGGGGTCTCACTTTTTTTTAAAAGGGGCCCCAACAGTGCCACATCGCAACCCTGCAAAGAAAAAGAAAAGGATGGGGTAAAGAAACTTTTAAAACGAAGAGCCAAGCCCAGATGAACCTTTTTCCAAAACACTTTTTTCCCCTCTAGGCTGGAATACTGCTGTACATTAACATCTTTCCAAATTTAAAACAGGTGAAAAACGCAGATCGGGAGTGTAAAAGAGACCTTTAAAATGCACGTATAAGTTCTGTCAAACACCTTAACCCACTGGGAACCCCTTGGAAGCCCCTGACAAGAAATCGTTGGAACGGGAGGAGGAGAGAAATACATAATCTACACTTTGGGAAAAACTTGGAAGGGAAAGGTCCCCCAAATCGCACACAGAAAACACTCCCTACAAAGTAAAAACGGGCAAACGACGCAAAAAGCCGCCAATAAAAAGTAGGGGCGCCCCTTTTGACACCTTAAAAAGGAAAAAAACCAAAAAGGGCCCCGGGGGCCCCCCAAATTCCCAAAACCCCCATCAAGCATTAGGGGAATTGCCAATAAACCCCTTGGGGTGCCTTCAAAGAGAGCTGGACAGATACCTAAAGTCAGTGGGCCCGGGTCAGCCGGGGTGTGGCTTTGAAAGGCGGACTGGCGTGCGGCCCGCTAACAGCCTAGTTGAACAGGGCCCCGATCCATCGGGAGGCCTGGTCATGGACCGGGCCGCGGGGGCGTTGATCCCCGGAATAACCTCCAGGTAACCTCCAGGTAACCACTTTACCGCCCTCCAACAGTCTTTTCATTACGCATACAATCCAGTCCTGAGAATTTAGTACCTGCATTGAACTTTGCGTAAATAACAGGGCCAAATTAGCACATGCAGAATGGTGTTAGAGGTGAGGAGGATGTGATCTTAGGAAAGAAGAGACGAGATAATAATCTTGAATGGAAAACAAGAAGAGGGAATATGATCAGGACATACAAAATACTCCTGACAATAAATAACGTAGATATTCATGGGTTGTTAAGGAAGGATAAAGTAAACACAAGAGGACAAGGTTGGGTGGTACAAACACAAGAGGAAAAGGTTGGGTGGTACAAACACAAGAGGACAAGGTTGGGTGGTACAAACACAAGAGGACAAGGTTGGGTGGTACAAACACAAGAGGACAAGGTTGGGTGGTACAAACACTAGAGGACAAGGTTGGGTGGTACAAACACAAGAGGACAAGGTTGGGTGGTACAAACACAGGAGGACAAGGTTGGGTGGTACAAACACAGGAGGACAAAGTTGGGTAGCACAAACACAGGAGGACAAAGTTGGGTGGTACAAACACAGGAGGACAAGGTTGGTGGTTTCAAACACAAGAGGACAAAGTTGGGTTTTACAAACACAGGAGGACAAAGTTGGGTAGTACAAAACACAAAAAGGACAAGGTTGGGTAGTACAAACACAAGAGGACAAAGTTGGGTAGTATAAACACAGGAGGACAAAGTTGGGTAGTACAAACACAGGAGGACAAAGTTGGGTAGTACAAACACAGGAGGACAAAGTTGGGTAGTACAAACACAGGAGGACAAAGTTGGGTAGTACAAACACAGGAGGACAAAGTTGGGTAGTACAAACACAGGAGGACAAAGTTGGGTAGTACAAACACAGGAGGACAAAGTTGGGTAGTACAAACACAAGAGGGCAAGGTTGGGTAGTACAAACACAAGAGGGCAAGGTTGGGTAGTACAAACACAAGAGGGCAAGGTTGGGTAGTACCAAAAACAGGAGGACAAAGTTGGGTAGTTAAAAAACACAGGAGGACAAAGTTGGGTTTGTACAAAACACAAGAGGGCAAGGTTGGGTAGTACAAACACAGGAGGACAAAGTTGGGTAGTACAAACACAAGAGGGCAAGGTTGGGTAGTACAAACACAAGAGGACAAAGTTGGGTAGTACAAACACAAGAGGACAAAGTTGGGTAGTACAAACACAAGAGGACAAAGTTGGGTAGTACAAACACAAGAGGACAAGGTTGGGTAGTACAAACACAGGAGGACAAGGTTGGGTAGTACAAACACAGGAGGACAAGGTTGGGTGGTACAAACACAGGAGGACAAGGTTGGGTAGTACAAACACAGGAGGACAAAGTTGGGTAGTACAAACACAGGAGGACAAAGTTGGGTAGTACAAACACAGGAGGACAAAGTTGGGTAGTACAAACACAGGAGGACAAAGTTGGGTAGTACAAACACAGGAGGACAAAGTTGGGTAGCACAAACACAGGAGGACAAAGTTGGGTAGTACAAACACAGGAGGACAAAGTTGGGTAGTACAAACACAAGAGGGCAAGGTTGGGTAGTACAAACACAAGAGGGCAAGGTTGGGTAGTACAAACACAAGAGGACAAGGTTGGGTAGTACAAACACAGGAGGACAAAGTTGGGTAGTACAAACACAGGAGGACAAAGTTGGGTAGTACAAACACAAGAGGGCAAGGTTGGGTAGTAAAAACACAGGAGGACAAAGTTGGGTAGTATAAACACAAGAGGGCAAGTTTGGGTAGTACAAACACAAGAGGACAAATTTTGGGTAAATACAAACACAAGAGGACAAAGTTGGGTAGTCCAAACACAAGAGGACAAAGTTGGGTAGTACAAACACAAGAGGACAAGGTTGGGTAGTACAAACACAGGAGGACAAGGTTGGGTAGTACAAACACAGGAGGACAAGGTTGGGTAGTACAAACACAGGGGACAAGGTTGGGTGGTACAAACACAGGAGGACAAGGTTGGGTAGTACAAACACAGGAGGACAAGGTTGGGTAGTACAAACACAGGAGGACAAGGTTGGGTAGTACAAACACAGGAGGACAAAGTTTGGGGAGTACAAAAAACAAGAGGACAAGGTTGGGTAGTACAAACCCCAGGAGGGGGAAGGTTGGGTAGTACAAACACAAGAGGACAAGGTTGGGAAGTACAAACACAGGAGGACAAAGTTGGGTAGTACAAACACAGGAGGACAAGGTTGGGTAGTACAAACACAAGAGGACAAGGTTGGGTAGTACAAACACAAGAGGACAAGGTTGGGTAGTACAAACACAAGAGGACAAGGTTGGGTAGTACAAACACAGGAGGACAAGGTTGGGTAGTACAAACACAGGAGGACAAAGTTGGGTAGTACAAACACAAGAGGACAAAGTTGGGTGGTACAAACACAAGAGGACAAGGTTGGGTATACAAAAACAGGAGGACCCAAAGGTTGGGTAGTACAAACACAAGAGGACAAAGTTGGGTAGTACAAACACAAGAGGACAAGGTTGGGTAGTACAAACACAAGAGGACAAGGTTGGGTAGTACAAACACAAGAGGACAAGGTTGGGTAGTACAAACACAGGAGGACAAGGTTGGGTAGTACAAACACAGGAGGACCAAGGTTGGGTTTGTACAAACAAAAAGGGGGACAAGGTTGGGTAGTACAAACACAAAAAGGAGAAATTGGTAATAAAACACGGAAGGACAAAGGGGTTTACAAACAAATAAAAATTTTATACAAAAACACAAAAAATTGATAAAAACAGAGGCAAGGTGGGTCAAACACCGAGGAAAGGTTGGTTCAAAAGGGAAAGGGGAAAGGGTTCTTAGACAAACCCTTAACATTAAGGGGAACCCCCAAAAAAGAATTTAAAAGTAAACTGTGACAGGAAAACCAAAATTTTTTGCTCATTTTTTTAAATTATAATTACAAAATGTTTTAAAACTCTTAATTATAAATGATTTATTCCAGGCAGCGCTAGCCCGAGGGGCCATACAGCCGCTAGGAAATTGGGTTTTTCCTTTGGACCGAATTGTAAGAGGGCAAGTTAATTCCCTTGATAAAAGCTGGGCTCGGCCTCCCCGGGGAGCAGGGAAACGAAATTATTTAAGTAAACTGGTCGACAGAGGAAGAACCAAGAACTGTAGCTCATTTTCTGCAAACTCGTAGGTAATTGCACAAACATGTGTATCCTAATGACCTCTGACACTTCACTAGCAGTGCATGACCTGTCCTGATCCCAGCAGCAGCTCATGACCCGAGCAGCAGAGAGCCGGATACTCACTGGTAGTAAGCTGCTGCGTCAGGGATGGAGATATGGTAATTTTGCCTCTTGGCATCAGCGAATTCGTACAGCTCACTGGCGACCCCCAGTACCTTAGATGAGTAGGCTGGGTCCGCCTCCTGGATGAGAGACAGTGGTTAGGTAGGGGTGGTGATGGTTTGTGGTAAAGTTGATAATAATAGTGGTGGTGAGATATATTGTCATTATTTTAATTTTTTGCGGCTTAATAACAAAAAATAAATATAGAAACAACAGAGACAGCTAGACTTCGCGAGGGAGAGAGAAAACATATTATATGTAGGGATGGAAGAAGCCAGATACCAACCGTTTACGTGTTTGAGGAATAACCAATAGTGTAAATCTTTTTATACTGAGAGTCCTGGCCATATTAATGACTACAATCATGGGTGGGATTAGCTATTTGAGAAGCGAGCTAGACTGGTTCTTGGAGCAGAACTTTTCGTAGTTCTACCTCTTTTTATTAAGTTTAGATGTTGCTCTTGGAGCAGATTATAATCAAACTAAGCGCTAGACCGAAGGGTCATACAGCCTTCTTGGAGAAGAAACTAGTGTGCCCTACAGAAACTAGTTTCTCCTTCACAGTTGCTATCATAATAGCCCTTGACAGCTTTAAGAGAAGTGTGATGAATACTTCGCACCTTAAAGACGATGGAGGCGATAGCGAGGGCGGCTGCTGTCTCACCGGCCAGCTCGGAACCTGCCGGAGACCACAGGAAAACATGCTTGATGAAGTACAATATTCTGCGCAGGTGAAGACAAAGCATCATACTGTTTTCTATGCTCAATTTTCCATTGAGCTGTAGAAAACAGTATGATGGTAAGTGAGGACAAATTTCAAATTCCACTTTCTCTATTATGGAAATCTTGAAAACTTCAGGAAAAAAATAGCTAGAACAGAGTATAGCTGAATTTATGGGAGATTATTGTCTGCCTGTTTCTTAGTAGTGCGTATGCATGCTAGCAAAGTCACACAGTTGAGGAATGAAATACAAGCTGAAGGAGGACGTGAGGCGAGGTTTAACCTTACCTGGAGCAGCTTCGTCGATCTTCATTGAAGGTCGCTCCATTGTCATGTTCTCAGGGCGGCCCCAGTAGCTGTGGTCAAGGTCACCTCTCCCAACCTGAGAAAACATCACCAATCAAAGACTTCATAGTTACAAACACCCCTCTTATTGTTGCTAGTTACAAGCACTCCACTTATTATTCTTAATTACGTGCACTCCACTTATTACTGCGAGTTACAAGCGCCACATATTATTGCTAGTTACAAGCACGTCACTTACTGATGCTAGTTACAAGAGAGGGGTAATATTGGGGAAATTGGGAGTAAAATGCCTCCCCCCTTTACTCTATTAACATAATAAATTATATGATAGTTTAAAACACATAATTATTTTTTCTATTCAAACACTTATTATTGTTTTGTACAATATTTTTATTGTTGGAACAAAGGCCCCTTATTTGGTAGTTTGGGGGACACTAACATAACGATAATAACAACGACCAAATAAATTAATTCATGTACAAGGACGTCACTTTCGGCTAAAACAAAGACTCAAAATTTTTGGCAAGATTCCGAAGCCTCCAAAATTTTGAATTCAAGCGCCTTTATGTTTCACCCCCGAGGCCCCTCAACTGGTTTTTGGGGTTTTTGGGGGTTCAAGCACCCTCCCAAATATTAATGGCTAGGGTTAGGGAAAACAAAACCTTTAACTTTGGTAAGTTTCCCAAACAAGCCATTAAATTGGGTTTTAGTTACAAGATCACAAATTGCTAAAACAACAAGTCCCCTTAAATTTTTGCTAGTTCATCACCCACTTATTACTGCTAGTTACAACACTCCACTTATTTTGCTAGTTACAAACACCACTTACTTTTGTAGTTACAAACACCCACTTATTGCTAGTTACAACGCCACATATTTTCTGGTTACAAGCGCACTTATTTTGCTAGTTACAACCCACTTATTATTTCTAGTTACAAGCCACATTTTTATTGCTAGTTACAAGCACTCCCCTTACTGTTGCTAGTTAACAAACCCCCAATTTATTTTGCTAGTCAAGCGCCCCTTATTATTGTTGTTAAAAAAACGCCATTTTTGTTGCGCCAATTATTATTGCTAGTTACAAGCACGTTACTTATTATTACTAGTTACAATAACGGCACTTATTATTGCTAGTTACAAGCACTCCACTTATTATTGCTAGTTACAATCGCTACTTATTATTGCTAGTTGCAAGCACTCTACTTATTATTGCTAGCTACAAGCACTCCACTTATTATTTCTAGCTGCAAACACGCCACTTACTCTTGCTAGTTACAAGAGTCACTCATTATTGCTAGTTACAAGCACTTGTTCCTAGGAACAAGTGCCACTTATTATTGCTAGTTACAAGCACTCTACTTATTATTTCTAGTTACAAACTCGATACTTATTGTTACTGGTGGGAAGCACGCCATTATTGCTTGTTACAAGTACTCAACTTATTATTGCCAGGTACAAGCACTCCACATATTCTTACTAGTTATAATCGCTACTTATTATTGCTAACTGCAAGCACTCCACTTATTATTTCTAATTACACACACGCCACTTATTGTTGCTAGTTACAAGCGCCACTTATTATTGCTAGTTACAATCATTCAGCTTATTATTGCTAGTTATAAGCATACCACTTATTATTACTAGTTACAAGCACGCCACTTATTATTACTAGTTACAAGTACTCCACTCATTATTGGTAGTTACAAACACTCACTTATCATTGCTGGTTACAAACGCGCCACTTATTATTGATAATTACAAGCACGCCACTTATTATTGCTAGTTACAAGTACTTCACTCATTATTGCTAGTTACAAACACTCACTCATTATTGCTGGTTACAAACGTGCCACTTACTATTGCTAGTTACAAGCACTCAACTTATTATTGATAATTACAAGCACGCCACATATTATTGCTAGTTACAAGCACTCAACTTATAATTTCTAGTTACAAACACGCCACTTCTTATTGCTAGATACAAGCAAGTCACTTATTATTGCTAATTACAAACACGCCACTTCTTATTGCTAGATACAAGCAAGTCACTTATTATTGCTAGTTACAAGCACTCAAGTTATTATTGCTAGTTACAAGCACGCCACTTATTATTGCTAGTTACAAGCACGCCATTTATTATTGCTGGTTACAAACACGCCACTTATTTTTGCTAGTTACAAGCACTCCACTTATTATTGCTAGTTACAAACACGCGACTTATTATTGCTAGTTACAAACACGCCACTTATTATTGAAAGTTACAAACACACCACTTATTATTGATAGTTACAAGCAATCCACTTATTATTGCTAGTTACAAGCACTCCACTGATTATTGCTAGTTACAAGCACTCCACTTTTTATTGGTAGTCACAAGCACGCCACTTATTATTGGTAGTTACAAGTACTATACTTATTATTGCTAGTGACAAACACGCCACTTATTATTGCTAGTTACAAACATGCCACTTATTATTGCTAGTTACAAGCACTCCACTTATTATTGCTAACTACAAACAAGCTCCATATTATTACTAGTTACAGTCAACTTATTATTTCTAGTTACAAACACGTCATTTTTTATTTCTAGTTACAAGCACTCAACTTATTATTGGTAATTACAAACACGCCTCATATTATTGCTAGTTACAAACACTCACTTATTATTGCTGGTTACAAACGCGCCACTTATTATTGCTAGTTACAAGCACTCAACTTATTATTTCTAGTTACAAACAAGCCACTTCTTATTGCTAGTTACAAGCAAGTCACTTATTATTGCTAGTTACAAGCACTCAAGTTATTATTGATAATTACAAGCACTCCACATATTATTGCTAGTTACAAGCACACCACTTATTATTGCTAGTTACAAGCACTCCACTTATTATTGCTAGTTACAAACACGCCACTTATTATTGCTAGTTACAAACACGCCGCTTATTATTGCTAGTTACAAGCACTCCACTTATTAATGCTAGTTACAAACACGCCACTTATTATTGCTAGTTACAAACACGCCACTTATTATTGATAGTTACAAACACGCCACTTATTATTGCTAGTTACAAACACGCCACTTATTATTGATAGTTACAAGCAATCCACTTATTATTGCTAATTACAAGCACTCCACTGATTATTGCTAGTTACAAGCACTCCGCTTTTTATTGGTAGTTACAAGCACGCCACTTATTATTGGTAGTTACAAGTGCTCCACTTATTATTGCTAGTTACAAGTACTCCTCTTATTGTTGCTAGTTACAAACACGCCACTTATTATTGCTAGTTACAAATACGCCACTTATTATTGCTAGTTACAAGCACTCCACTTATTATTTTTAACTACAAACAAGCTCCATATTATTACTAGTTACAAACAGTCAACTTATTTTTTCTAGTTACAAACACGTCATTTTTTATTGCTAGTTACAAGCACTCAACTTATTATTATTAGTTACAAGCACGCCACTTATTATTGCTAGTTTCAAACACACCACTTATTATTGGTGGTTACAAGCACTCCACTTATTACTGCTAGTTACAAGCACGCCACTTATTTTTGGTAGTTTCTAATACGCCACTTATTATTGCTAGTTACAAACACGCCACTTATTATTGCTAGTTACAAACACACCACTTATTATTGGTAGTTACAAGCACTCCACTTATTACTGCTAGTTACAAGCACACTACTTATTAATGCTAGTTACTAATACGCCACTTATTATTGCTAGTTACAAACACGCCACTTATTATTGCTAGTTACAAACACTCCACTGATTATTGCTAGTTACAAGCACTCCACTTTTTATTGGTAGTTACAAGCACGCCACTTATTATTGGTAGTTACAAGTACTCCACTTATTATTGCTAGTTAAAAGTACTCCTCTTATTGTTGCTAGTTACAAACACGCCACTTATTATTGCTAGTTACAGGCACTCCGCTTATTATTGCTAGTTACAAGTATTCCACCTATTGTTGCTAGTTATAAACACGTCATTATTATTGCTAGTTACAAGCACGCCACTTATTATTGCTAGTTACCAGCGCTCCGATATTATTGCTAGTTACAAGCACTCCACTTATTGTTGCTCGTTATAAACACGCCACTTATTATTGCTTGTTGCAACCTTTCCACTTATTGTTGCTAGTTACAAGCACGCCGCTTATTGTTGCTAGTTACAAGCACGCCGCTTATTGTTGCTAGTTACAAGCACGCCACTTATTATTGGCAGTTACAAGCACTTCACTTATTACTGTTAGTTACAAGCACGCCACTTATTATTGGTAGTTACTAATGCGCCACTTATTATTGCTAGTTACAAACACGCCACTTATTATTGCTAGTTACAAACACGCCACTTATTATTGCTAGTTACAAACACATCACTTATTATTGGTAGTTACAAGCACTCCACTTATTACTGCTAGTTACAAACACGCAGCTTATTGTTGCTAGTTACAAGCACGCCGCTTATTGTTGCTAGTTACAAGCACGCCGCTTAATGTTGCTAGTTACAAGCACGCCGCTTATTGTTGCTAATTACAAGCACGCCGCTTATTGTTACTAGTTACAAGCACGCCACTTATTATTGGTAGTTACAAGCACTCCACTTATTACTGCTAGTTACAAACACGCCACTCATTATTAGTAGTTACAAGCACTTCACTTATTACTGCTAGTTACAAGCACGCCAATTATTGGTAGTTATTAATACGCCACTTATTATTGCTAGTTACAAGCACGCCACTTATTATTGCTAGTTACAAACACGCCACTTATTATTGCTAGTTACAAACACACCACTTATTATTGGTAGTTACAAGCGCCCCACTTATTACTGCTAGTTACAAGCACGCTGCTTATTGTTGCTAGTTACAAGCACGCTGCTTATTGTTGCTAGTTACGAGCGCGCCGCTTATTGTTGCTAGTTACAAGCACGTCGCTTATTGTTGCTAGTTACAAGCACGCCGCTCATTGTTGCTAGTTACAAGCACGCCGCTTATTGTTGCTAGTTACAAGTACTTATTATTGCTCTAAGTGCTGCTTCTGCTTTTTTCTGTTTTCGTATTTCAAATGCTGATTTTTTTGTACTTGCTTATTTTTTAAAAATATGTTTTAATAGGAAGTTTGTCACTTTATGCTCAGCTTTAGTTGTTTTATCAACTTTAAGTCAGCAATTGTTTTGTTAATTCACAGTTAATGGATAACAGAACCACTGTGATAATTATCAATGATTCTGTAATAACAAATTAAAAATGATTTTACAAAATACTCCATTTTTTCAAAGTTCTCACATTATTGCTTTCCAGCAACACTACCGGTAATTCCTAACAATTCACCCCAAATCAAAGCCAAAAATCAGTTCTTGACCAGAAATCTAAAAAAAAAAAACATGAATTTGTGCCGATTTACGGAAAAAATGTGTAAGCACAAATTCATGCATGACATTGCGAAATCATTCATACAAGGGATATAAAACCGGACTGATGTCAAGTGAGTAACAACTTACACATATGAGAAACAGGTGAGACACAGGAGAGACACAGGTGAGACACAGGTGAGACACAGGTGAGACACAGGAGAGGCAAAAGAGAGACACAGGTGAGACACAGGTGAGACACAGGCGAGACACGGGTGAGACACAGGTAAGACACAGGTGAGACACAGGTGAGACACAAGTGAGAGACGTGTGTGTATTTCAACCTTGGTTAGGAGGTTGGTTAATGGGGTTTAAATGCTATCGTCTACACGAGAGTCCTTATGGCTCCATGTAACCTGTTCACCACCAGTCAGAATTCGTTCATCCTTAAAAATAGGGATTAAAATAAACTCTTAGTGTATATACATGGAGAGGCATAAACATTTCGGTTATTATATCCCATGATAGCTGTCAAATGCGTTCTCCAACATACATACGCGAGGAAATGCACGCTAGAAATGGAGAGGTTCGCCCCGCGCTACCAGACGTAAGTCAAACATCTTTATTAACTTCATTATTCCTGAGGAAAGTATACGTAAGTATAAGTTAACATACATCAGCCTATGCTAATCTAACTTAACTCTAACCAGATCGAGAATAACTAATATTAACTTTTCTGTGGCATTTAGAACGTGCAGAAATGTTGGTAAGATAATTCGTGTGAAAGTAGCCGCTGTAACATGAGATCAGGTAGCAGTAAGAGATTTGAAGAGGGTCTTTGACTGAGACAGAAATACACAGATCTTTCTTACTGGTTTTTCGTCTTTGTGCCCAAGTGGTTTTTCAAGTTGCAGTCCCACAAAAAAAAAATGATCAACAAGTGAAGGTGATGTACCTGTCCGTAGAACTCCCAGTGGGCAGTGTAAGCCTTCAGGAAGTAGTCCGTGGCCCACTTGACAGCTGCTCGTCCGTACTCCACCTGACCTGTGAGCAAGAAACCACTTTTATGTACTCTGGATATAGTACTGTAGGTTCTATATTCTATAGTACATATATGCAGTTATGAAGACGCACACATTATCTAGTTTATGTAATATCATCATCTTCCCTCGGAATCTTTGTGTGGAATAAATTAAAACAGGTTCAAGTTTAAATCCACACACAAAGATTTATTTCTGGCTGACAACAACAATATAAAAAAAAAACATGTTTATCTGCATTTAACCTTCGTTTAATCTCCTGAACCTGACTTTTCTCGAATCGATTTATACCTGATTTTTTCATTTGTAACAAAGATTTAAATAAAGAATATTAATTTGAATAGATAGATACCTGCAGCCTCGTATCCATCAGCGAAATCGATGAGCCCCCAGCCGATCAGTGAGGCAGAGTAGGCCATTGGAAAGCCGAACTTAACATGATCTCCAGCTGTGGAAGACAAGAGGTTGGAGTCCATTATACTTATAAGTCAAAGTGCAGCATACTAGTTTCGACTGCAGACTTAAGTCGCATACGTATTCATAACATATTAATGAAGCCAATAGCATCTTACATAATTTTTTTCTAATGATTTCTCCAGGATCATTACTTAGATTAGGTTTCGCTGTTTAGAATATACTTAGTTGATAAATCTTTCGGGGAGTAAGTGAAGTCATTGGAACACCAAGCAAAATGTTAATAATCCCACTTGTGAAGGTAAATACATATTGTGTTGGTGTCTTCATGCAAATGCCATATACTTTTTTTATACTTAACAGCTCGTATATATATGTTGAAACGACAACTTACAATGATTAAGTAAAATATCTTAATCATCGGAGGACGGGTTAGAGCTATTGGTTACGAGTGGACACCGGATTTATTGACTTTTATTGGCGTCTGTCTAATATTTTCTCTGTCTTTCCTTACCGTCATAGTATCCACCAGTAAGGTCGTGACCCACGTCAGAGCCGTCGTCGAGAGCAGAGTCGTACCTCCAGGTGATTCTCTGATCAGCAGGCAGGTGGCCAGACCTCTCAGCCTCGTAGAAGAGGATTCCCATACACAGCACCTGTAGCAGAAGTGAGGCTCAGAGGTGTACACTGGGAGGGAAGTAAGAGATCCAGTGAGGAAAGCGAGGGGCCAGGTGAAGGAAGGGAGGAAATGCATGTGAAATGGGTGACGTGAATGAGAAACACTGTTCAAGACTTTATGTCGTTAATTTTTTTTAAGTACATCTTAGATTTTTTTGAAGAGTTCCTATTATGTATTTCACATGATATTTTTTAACAGCTTTCTCTCTCTCTCTCTCTGACAATAACTTACCTGAGCATAGTCGTAAGGCTTCATGCCGGTGGGGTCACACGGGTCCTGCAGGGGAGGCACAGTGGTCCAGCCTCCCTCTGTGGATGAGGAAACCAGGTCACCAAAGGGATAACATACCTTGGTAAACATTTAATAGCTCACCCAATGGAATCTGATACACACCTTCATAACTTAATTTTTGGTGCTACTGCTCTACGGAAGAGCTGCGGGTGTGGGACAGACTAGCTTCCCGGCGCATGGGACAAGGAAGGAAGGGTGGAGAAGGGTGGAAATAATAATAATAATGATAATAATAATGATAATAATAATAATAATAATAATAATAATAATAATAATAATAATAATAATAATAATAATAACAACAACAATAATAATGATAATATTAATAATAATAATAATAATAATAATAATAATAATAATAATAATAACAACAACAATAATAATGATAATATTAATAATAATAATATAAAATAATAATAATAATAATAATAATAATAATAATACAAATAATAATAATAATAATAATAATAATAATAATAATAATAATAATAAAATAATAATAATAATAATAATAATAATAATAATAATAATAATAATAATAATAAAATACATAATAATAATATACAACTAACTAATAATAATGATAATATTAATAATAATAATAATAATATAATATAATAATAATAATAATAATAATAATAATAATAATAATAATTAATAATACAAATAATAATAATAATAATGATAATAATAATATAATAATAATAATAAAATAATATAATAATAATAATAATAATAATATAATAATAATAACAACAATAATAATGATAAAATTAATAATAATAATAATAATAATAATAATAATAATAATAAAATAATAATAATAATAATAATAATAATACAAATAATAATAATAATAATATAATAATAATAATAATAATAATAATAATATCTTTATTTACTACAAGTACATGTACAAGGTATACAGGCTTAGCTGACATCAGTGCCGTACTACTATATAGAAAGCCGCTTGCTATGAAGAGCATTTCGGGCAAATTACGTCAGTTTTGTCCCAGGATGCGACCCACACCAGTCGACTATCACCCTGGTACCCATTTTACTGATGGGGAGCATAGACAACCGGCGTAAAGATACAAGCCCTATATTTCTACCCTCGATGGGAATCGAACCCAGGCACTCGCCGTGTGACGCGAGAGTTTTAGCCATCAGGCCACTGGGTACTGTAAAAGGACACTTGTATACAATTCAGAACATTTATTGAAGGAAACGTTTCGCCATGAGTGACTTCATCATTTGGACTGATGAGACCACTCATGGCGAGACTTTTCTTAAATGTCCTGTAATGTACACAGGTGTCCTTTTATACAGGCTGCCGGTATCACCAAGCCATTTACAACCATGATGAAGTCAGCAGCACGGCTCAGGAAGAAGCATAAATGAATGTGATAGCCTGATGGATCTACATTGCGCTTGAGAAGGAAGATTATCCAGCGCTCTCTTCCATGCAAAATCTTTCAACGAAACATCATACGATATAAATATCTATTAATAGGCGGCCAGACTTAAATCGTTCTTACGTACATTAAAATAACAAATACGTGCAATCGAAAAATAGTTGAAAATTTCTTTTATAACTGAAAAACCATCAATTCATTCAAGATAAGAATGGTTCCCTAAAATGCAGCTGGGGTCTCAACACCATCACAAATCTTAAGTCTAAACTGAAAAGGTTGGAGCCTCAGGTATGCTTTGAAGGGACAATTGTGGCAGGCCGTTTGAAAGAAATCACTGCCTTAAATCTCCACTCTCTGGAGAGACGTAGAATGAGGGGAGATATCATTGAAGTGTATAAGTGGATGACGGGCATAAACAAAGGTGATAGTAATAAAGTACTGAGGGTGTCGAACTAGGTAAGAACCAGAAATAATGGATTTAAATTGGATAAATTTAGATTTAGAAAGGACATAGGTAAGTATTGGTTTTCTAATAGAGTTGTAGATGCGTGGAACAGTCTTCCCAGTGGGGTGATAGAGGCTAGGACCTTGGGTAGCTTTAAGAAGAAATTGGACAAATATATGAGTGGGAGGGGCTGGGTTTGATTGGTGTCAGTGGGTACGGGAGTTATTTCTTGGGTTGCTTTAGGTAGAGGTCGTTTTGATAAGGACCTGCCTTGCATGGGCCAGTAGGCCTTCTGCAGTGTTCCTCCATTCTTATGTACTTATGTTCTTATGTTCTTATGATAACCCACGCATCACGTAGTACAAGTCCAAGGAAAGTAATATTCTAAACTGTGAAAAGTGATCTTCCCTGAGGCAGAGAAGGAATGGTCACTCAACGATAAGGTGAGCCATCTTTGGGAGGGAGGGGGGGATAGTGGGCACCAGAAATAGGCCTTCTTAAGAACCAAAAATGAGGTATAAGGTGCTACTCACCACAAATTGGTACTCCATTTATAGTAGCGGCAGTGACCACCGCCTGGGCTTCAGGGAAGTGAGCCTGGAACTTACACTCAACGATGATGCCGGCCGTGCCTGAGAGACTGTCGTCCCTGAGGATGAAGTGATGGTCGTCCACCTTCTCCGCCGTTCCCTGGTAGAACTGTGAACGACCAGTTAGAGTATAAGTCTAAGAACCGGACGCAGGCAATGATCGTCTCAATTCACTAGAAGAATAATACCAAATTTACTTTAACTCTTGAAATAAGAATTTTAGTAAAATCTCAGTTTATACATCTCTGTAAATATAAATCCCTCAACAACTGTCACTTTTTAAGTTTGTTCATGTGCGAAGTGTTCAGCGATACACGGGATTCACTATAAATACCTGGTTTAGTAGAAGCTTTGAAAAAATGTTTTTGGCTGTAAAAAAAATTATCATATATTTTACTACAGTGTAAGAAGAGTGGATTATATGACAATTCATTATAAAGGTACTATAGCGAGGCTGCCTCCAAACTTACGTCAATAGAATCCACAGGTCTGTTGAAATACAAGTCTACAACGAGACCTGAGAAGTCTGCAGGAGCTGGGGCACTGAAGGTGGCTGCGTAATTGTAGGTCCACTCGTCCGTGATTTCGACGAACTCGCATCTCTCTGCCCATCCTGCAAGAAGGAAAGGAAGAAACATGAACAATAGAAAATTTCTATATCTCTCTCATTATCAGATGTCTCTTCAAGCGACGATAGAGTACATGAGACGTGACAAGACTGTTTCATCTCAATCACTCTGGTTAAATCATCGCTTCTTTAATGTTAGCGCTTTTAAAAGTATTTTGCGAAGTGTATCTCAGAGCACAAAAATGTAAATTAAATTACGACTGTAAGTCTTCATGAACTAGTAACCTGTGTGGAGGAGGGCGAGGGTTACCACCCCCAGCAGGAGGGACTTCGTGAGGACTCCGGTCATGGCTGCAGCAGGACACACTGTGGCGAGGGAGACCGCACACCCACCACTGATATACACAACTCACCTGCCCACCACTGATATGCACCGCCTTCATTCCCACAACTCACATCTAACATGCCACATTTTCCTTCCCACGCCTTCCGTTCGTCATAAGTGGCCCCTCAAGGAAGGTTCCTTGATGTTGGTGAGGGGCTCTTGATTTAGGTAATTAGATCTGTGCTCCAGTTCCCCGAATTAAGCCTGAATGCCTTCCACATCCCCCCCCCCAGGCGCTGTATAATCCTCCGGGTTTAGCGCTTCCCCCTTGATTATAATAATAATAATAATCGTCATAAGTGGATCGCCATTGACATTAGTAATATGTGGCCATTTACGTCAGACACATTAGGCACTTTTCACCTGAGTGAGAGTCTCGCCTAAACCCAAAATAACTACAAGAACCCTAACCATTTCACCAGTGAACTATCATCACATACAAAGTCGATTCCCTTATCTTACTATCATCACATACAAAGTCTATTCCCTTATCTTACTATCATCACATACAAAGTCGATTCCCTTATCTTATAATCTGTAATAATAATAAACGTAATTCCAAAAGCACACTTCTAAAGTACATCGTGAAATATGAACTAAATTTAGTTATAAGAAATACAGCGGGTTACTGTATTTGCATTCAAATGTAAGATGGAATTCGTGAAGCCTCTGATCTTATCTACTACAACACTAACTAAAGGAATTGAGACACTTATGCAACACATGGGAATCTTTACTGAAAATTCAATAAAGATTGCCATGTGTTGCATAAGTGTCTCAATTCTTCAACTTGTCGGTTTTCTAAACCATTCATCACACTAACTAAAGGGCTGAGGCGAAGACTCCTTAGTGTTCGTTTTTATCTGAATAATTCACAGATTCTCAAGACGAAATCTGATATATGTCTTAGTTATTATGTAGTCTTTGTAGACTGCAACACAATGGCATCTTGGTACAGAATACACCTTGGACAACTTTTTCAAGTGAGAATTGTTTGATCTGAGAGGGACGTGACCTCTCAGTGGTTGCGTTCTCACTACTACTACTCTGCACCTTCTCCTTCCCACAGTATTTAAGTCTCAACAGTGTCGCTTGATCTTCAGATATTTCCAGTCTACGGAACTGAACTTCTCCAGGCTGAGGGACTAACAACTTCAAATCTACGACTTCAAGGGTGGTGGACTGATCACATCGTCTTCACATCTCTACTGCTCCTGCCTACTTTCTGTAATCGACTGAAGAAGCCTACTGCGTAGGCGAAACGTTTCGGAATAAAGTTGCCTAACTGTTGCCTATGTGTCTTACCTACCAGTCTTTGTAGACGTTTGTTATTATGCAGTCTTTGTAGACGTTAGTTATTATGCAGTCTTTGTATATGTTTCTGAGATATCGCCTGAAAAATAATTGTACCCAAAAAATATATGGGAACAAATCTTGATATTAATGAGTTAAATTCTAATTTTTTAGGGTATATATGTTGTGAAATTCTCATTTGACAACATATATACCCTAATAAATTTCTGTTTGAGAGATATCAGTTATAAATCATACCACGGGCGGGGCTTGAATTCGCGCTCAGAGATTCATTAAACTCCAGACCGACGAGTTAGCCACTGGGCCAGCTGGCACAATAAGAATCGTCCAACTAGGTACATTTATACACCATAGGAAGGTTAGCATAGGCACCACTGTGACCACAAATGCAAGTGTCATTACGATATCGTGAGTCATGATGGCGGCTTTGAGGGAATTGAGCTAGAGTTCAGAATGCAGATGAAATATACACAGACTTTGCAAAAGCGCTTGACAAGTGTGATCATGGCGTAATAGCGCACAAAATACGTGCTATAGGAATAACTGGCAAAGTGGGGAGATGGATCTTCAACTTCCTAACCAACTGAACACAAAGAGTGGTGGTCAACAGAGTAAAATCGGAGGCACAGTACTCGCCCCCATCCTGTTCCTCATCCTCGTATCAGACATAGACAGAGATGTAACCCACAGCACCGAATCATCCTTTGCAGACGATACTAGGATCTGCATGAGCCTGTCATCTATTGAGGACACGGTTAACCTCCAAGAAGATATAAGCAGTTTTTCAGTGGGCAATGGAAAACAATATGATGCTCAATGAGGACAAATTTCAACTACTACGTTATGGAAAACTGGAGGGAATAATAACTAGAACAGAGTATACTACAAACTCTGGCCATACAATAGAGCTGGAAAAATAATGTAAGGGACCTGGGAGTAGTAATGTCTGAGGATCTCACTTTCAAGGATCACAACAGTGCCACGATCACAAGTGCAAAGAAAATGATAGGATTGATAATGAGAACGTTCAAAACGAGAGATGCCAAGCCAATGATAATCCTTTTCAAATCACTTGTTCTCTCTCGGCTGGAATACTGCTGTACATTAACATCTCCGTTCAAAGCAGGTGAAATTGCAGATCTAGAGAGTGTACAATGATCCTTTTCTGTACGTATAAGTTCTGTCAAGCACCTTAACTACTGGGAACGCTTGAAAGCACTTGACTTGTACTCGTTGGAATGCAGTAGGGAGAGATATATCATAATCTACACTTGGAAAATCCTAGAAGGAATGATCCCGAATCTGCACACAGAAATCACTCCCTACGAAAGTAAAAGACTTGGCAGGCGATGCAAAATACCCACAATTAAAAGTAGGGGCGCCATTGGTACACTAAGAGAAAACACCGTAAGTTTCCGGGGCCCAAGACTGCTCAACAGCCTCCCACCAAGCATAAGGGCAATTACCAATGGCTGCCTTCAAGAGAGAGCTGGACAGATACCTAAAGTCAGTGCCTGATCAGCCGGGCTGTGGTTCGTACGTTGGACTGCGTGTGGCCAGTAGTAACAGCCTGGTTGATCAGGCCCTAATCCACCGGGAGGCCTGGTCGTGGACCGGGCCGCGGGGGCGTTGATCCCCGGAATAACCTCCAGGTAGACTCTAGGTAGCCAGCTGGCCCAGTGACTAACGTGACGGTCTGGAGTTTTGCGACTCTCTGACCGCGGGTTTAAGCCCCGCCCGTGGTATGGCTTGTTTACAATCGTGTCATTACGATTTCGTCAGTCATATCAATTATGCGTGAGTGGTACATAGTTGGAGGTGCATTTGCTAGAAAAAAAAAGAATCCTTTGCTAGATTTGGTTTAAGTTAAAAGGCAAGCAAACCATTTAAAGGTGTTAATAAAGGCACTTCAATTAATGTTCTAAAGTGAATATAAAAGTCATATCAACACCTTGTTTGTAACACCATACCATTTACAACCATTCTAAGTTAATTTAGGTAAATGTACGGATAATGAAGGACAGCGTCAAAGGAACTGCAACTGTCCTCCACACACGTGGATCAAACCTGACTGCCTATCATTCCCAGAAGATGAATGACTCTTATGGGCTTACGTTTTCCAGTGATTATAATGTAAGGTAATGCAGTTCAATGTGCACACTCAAGATTAATAAAGCTTTCAACAAGTGAAATATTGTGTGAATAAATATCCACAAGTTTCAAATGTCAGCATAGTTGCTGATCCCTGTGTTGTATAGCATATCAGTATCATCCATGTGCTTTAGATAGGAGATCCCTAGGCCTGTGACTGTTTGTGTGACGTCACGAGATGCAGCTTGAGTGTGAGGCGAGTTACCTCGGTCTCAGTCGGCGTTTGACACAGGCTAGGACAAGGCAAGGCTGGGCTCCCTCTCCCATCATCACAGTCTGACAATATATCGTTACTATCCAACAAGTGTGTCTACCTTCAACCCTCAATATCTCCATTTAAGAACCCCTACGATAAATGGTGGCAACGGAGGGCCTGTAATTCTGACGATTACAGCGATTTCTGGAGATAAATTTCGACCAAGCCAGCTGCCATCTTGTGAGTAGGCCTGCCGATAAGGTTAACGCCAGCCAGCTACCTCAGCCAGTTCCTCCCGCCCAAGCTCCTACCAGCTTCTACACCATTCACTGGTCAGTCTCTTTGTATTAGTGTTTCTCTGCTTATTTGCATCACTCCAGAGGGGTTCCCCGGTTTTAAAAATAAGCCAGTTTCCCCAGTCTGGGGTGGGGGAGTCAAAAACCGAGCCCAGTCCAGCCTAGTCTACTCCATCCAGTTCGGAAAAGTCACTTCCACCCCGGTCCCATGTGAGAATTACAAGCTATTCTGTGTAAAGGGTCAAGATAACCCAGCTAGAAACCCAAACCCAGGTGTCACCCCAGTACTCAAGCTAGCCAATGAGTATCTTATCGCTTGTGTTTAAAGCTCCAAGCCATCCTGAGTGCCTTTTTTCCCCCCTGGGGTGTTGTGGTTTTCGTGGGTGTTTTTTTAAGCCCCCCTTTTAGAATATTTTTCGCGACAGTGTGGGTGTCCGCAGTGGGCTTAACGCCTTTCAATCCATAGGCCAACGACAGTTGTCTCACCACGGGGGTTCGGTTTTACCCTGCAAACCCCCACAAATCCCCCATGTGGCCTCAGATCCCTTAGCCCTTTTAAACCCCACAAACCCAACCACCCCACGTTTTTTGGGTACTCACCCAACCTCTACCATGTTTTGGCACCTACAAAGGTTGTAGCACCATATTTTAAGGCCCCAAATAGGGGGTCAAGAGCTAGAGTGTGCTTCGACAGTGGCGCCAACCGTTGAAAGCCTCCTGTGTGATCTACGTCTATTTAAGCGCAAATTCTTCGAGTGTGGAGAAGCCCAGTGTCGAGTCGAACCAGTCTCCTCTACTCCCCACTACCAAAACCTTATTCTTCCCAAGTCGTTACAGCGATAATATTTTTTCATGGGAACTTTTGCGGTGTTGAACATTTTTTTTGTGTTCCATGTTTTTCTTAGTGATATTCAGTGATCTCATAAACCAGTTTTTGTTTGCAATAATCTTTTTATCTCCTTAATTCGTTTTAAATTTTTCGTGCATTATCTTATTCTGTTGTGTTGGTGCTTTTTATAATTTGAAGTAAGTACTTAGGGGTTTCCTTTGTTGTGTGTGCAACATATGAGCAGTATAAACTTGTGTTTCCACTTCAGAATCACCTATGCTCTCAGTATTCCAGTGAAGATTCAGTAATTTTTACCCATATTCTGCATCACAACTCGTGTTGTCTTAGTTATATATTTTTTCTCACCCCAGCTTTTGTGTATTCTTTTTTTGTTCTGTGTTGACATTTTTGTTAAATTTTCTTTCATTACCCAGTGTCTAATTTTTTTATTTCCATAGACAATAGTCCATATTTGTGAAGCAAAAAATTATTATCAAAGTTTTCACATATCAAGTTTCATGCAAGAAAATTCTGTATTGTTTTATTTGATGTGTTGTGTTCTGCTCACTGTAAGTGTTAAAACTTATTGTTTGTGTTTTAGCCCCTATTTTTTTCATGTTTCATTGAGCAAATTCATCTTATGAAATTTTAAGTTTTTTTTTGAGTAAATTGTTCGCTTTTTTAAGTGTTGCTTGATGCATTTAAAAGATTTTAAAATTTTTTTCCCTCATTTTCTTTCCCTTGATATTTTCTTTTTTGTGTGTGTAATATTTTTTTTTTATTCATTTTGACTCTTTTTTGCAAAATTCTTGTAAAATATTGTTTGCCATTAAAGTTTTTTTTTCAAAATTTTTATGCAGTGTTGTGCAATACTTTTTGTTACAATTTTTATTTGCAATTTGCTAAGTTTTATTTCAGTGCAGTTTATTATGCCTGTTGTGATAATTTTTTATTTTTTCTGTGCCATTTTATTTTATTTCTGTAAATTGTGCCCAGTTTGTTTTATTTTTGCACAAGCTTTATTGAGTCCATTTTATCATTTTATTGTGTTTTTTCCCTATTGCTTTGAGAGTAAAGAAATCACTGTGCCATTCTTCATTTAAAGAAAAAGTTGAGCAAATTAGATTTGAGAAAAGTAAAAGTTCTTTTGTTTTTTAAAAGGTTTTCATTCAATTGTGTATTTTTTTTGTGTGAGTTTTTTATTTTTACTGTGTGACCTGCCCAATTTTTAATTGTTATGCAGAATCGTTAAGTTTTTTCTTCCCTTTTAAAGCTTACTGTGTCTTTTTTTCATTTTTTTTTTTGCTTATGCCCTTCAAAGTTCATGGAAGATGCCCAGTCACTTTTGAATGTTCACTTAGTGTATCATGCCAGTCAAAGTAAATATAATCAGTCCACATCCAACATTTCCCTTTCTACAAAAAGAAATACCTGCCTTAGAAAAGTGTTTGTTCTCACACTTGTATCTGAGATTTTTTTTAAAGTGCTGCGAAATGTAAATTCAATTAGTTCCTATAGATCCGTAATTTACTTTTTAAACGTACCCAAACGATCGGGCACTAGTATCTGTCCCCTGTTGACCCAGCCCAATATCATGCATGGGATAGTCTGAGACTACTATCCGTGGATGGCGACTTGTTAAGTACTCTTTCCCTTTCCCCGGGGGACGCTTTGAAAGAATTTTACTTGCAACGAGTTATCCCATCCTTGCTGATGCCAAAGCCTTTGCAGAGAGACGTTTCTGTGGCTAGGGGGCCACTTGGTTTGTTGTTGCCCCTTGTTTTCAATTGGATCCCTCCTATTGAAGTAATCAGTGCATTGTAAAATTATTTCCAGTAATTTTCACGGTTCAAGTTTTGTAAGTGTGATTCTTTATAGCTGAACCCGTGTCACTGTGTGCGACTCAGATTGAATATCAGCATTGTTCACCATGTTTTATTTCTTTTTTTTTTGTCGGGAGTTTTTAGATGTAATTCGTTCTCCCTTGCCATTTTTTCGTTTTTTTTCATTATTTTTTTAAACCCGGGGGGGTATCCACTCCCCCGAGTTTTGTGGGGAAAAAAAGTTGCCCTTGCTTTTTAACTAATTTCCAATGTTCCCCCCAGGGCAACAAAATTGTAGTTAAGGTAGCCCTTTCCCAGATATTGTGATTAGTTCCTATTGCAGAAAAACTGCTGAAATATAAAGCGTTTTAAAAAATGCATTTTCTGCAGGCATACCACCCTAAGGGCCCCTTTTAACGTATGGGGTGAATTCGTATGAGTTCTTGAAAATTTTTGTCTTTTTTAAAATTCTAAACCACCTTGTTCCTCATCATCCTGCCCCGCAATGGTTAGCGAAAAGAAACCAAAAGAAAGTCTTTGTCCTGAGAGCCCCTACAACCCCCAAAAGTGAAAATTGGGGTGAAGTCATACCAGAAGTCCAAAGTCCATAAATTCTGCTTACAAAGCTTCCCTAGGTGAAAATCCACATTATGCATTATGGTGTAGACAAGCGTTTACCCTATGATTTTATATTCCATGAAACCTAATTACAAAACCCCATGATTTTGTACAACTCGTACCACATGGCTCAAAGTGTTTTTTGAAGAAAACCGTGAAACACTTCAAAATAACAGCAAAGAATTTACAAGAACTAAAAAGCCTCAAGCCCTCAAAAGTCAAAGTAGGTTCGAGGTAAAGCGACAAAATTTTAACAAAAAATCCGCAATGCCTAACTCGATCAAAAGTTTGTCGAACCCTTTTCGAGTTGTAGAACTATCTCTGGTAATAAGTATAAGGGTTTGGAAAAATTTGTAAAGGAAAACAAAGAAACGCATTTAGTATATGAAAAATTTGTAGCAGTTGATGTATTTCCACCCAGACAAATTTACAGATGCTAAAATCCCTTTACCTTACCCCCTACCCAGATACCATTAAAAATCAACTGAAAGTCGTTCTCCTTGCGTACCGACAAGTAATGAGAAACCCACAGGTATCTTTTTTTAGATACTCGTTTAAATCTCCCTCAGTCAAGGCATGTGTTAGCCATTGCAGAGGGGTTTGATCCTCCCCGAGATGATAACCATTCGCATATGTAAAACCCACCCTCGCAGAAATTGGGTTTTAAAAGTACATAGTCTGTATAACTAATGTCCAGATGAAGTAAATTCCCTGTTTTTTTATTAACTGATTATTTTTTTCTTTTGAATTTTTTTTTTTTGTATTCACTTCCCTCCATATTCTGAGAAAATTTTACAGTAATAGTCTGAGTGCACCAGATACCTTTGCTGTTAATTTCACCTTTTATATATATATTTATTCTTCCTCGAACCGAAGTGCTGAATAAGATTTATCGATCAATTCCATCCAATTTTACAATGATTTTTTTTATAGTTTGTAATGCATTACTTTAAAACTATTACGTTAAAAAATTTATTACGTTTTAAAAATGATTATGTCAACACCCATTACGTAAAATTCATTTTTTTTAAAATCCAGTATATACCCTCCATTAGTTCTAAGTTTATATAATTTTTATTGTATAGAACAGCCAGAACCGCCTTTCCTGTTCAGCAATAATAGTATGTATTCGAGACGACTACGTAACATGACCGGCTGTCACTTAGTTGCTGATCCCTGTGTTTTAACATATCAGTATCATCCATTCTTTAGATAGGAACCCTGGGCTGTGACTGTTTGTGTGACGTCACGGGATCAGCTTGAGTGTAGGCAGTTTCCCCGATCTCAGCGGGTTTGCCAGGTAGGACAAAAACAAGGGGGCTCCATCTCCCATCTCACAGTCTGACAATATATCGTTACCATCCAACAAGGGGTTCCTATTTAACCCTTGATATCCCATTTAAGAACCCTACATACAAATGTATCTTTTAAATTAACTGAGTGCAGTAAACCGAAGAAATTTTTTTTCACATGATTGGGAAAACAGGTAGTGGCTATTATGTAGCAAAAACATGGGTCATATAAAGTTTTTCTGTCGCACATGGCTCATGTTTCATTTTTGCAAGACAACCACAGGGGGTGAAAAACTTTAGCTCAATACTTTTGCACTTTCTCATGCTCATCAGGGGTAAGACACTAGCAACAGTTAGGGGATCTTTATTATAAAAGTTTTGCCTACACAGTAGGCCTTCGTCAGGTCAGAAAAGTTGTAGAAGCAGAAGAACTTGAAACAGAACAGACCTGCAACAACTTCGACAACTTCCCCTAGGAGAGCGGCTGGTTTTTGAGGGGGGGCCTGACCTCTCAACATCTGATTTCTTCCCTCTCTAGTGGCTCTCCACCTCTTGGCGCTAATAAACTCCACCCTGTCACTTCTTCTCCATTTGTTTCATACATGGAACAATGCTCTTCTCCGAACTGAGGACTGCCCACCTCAAACTTTAGGTGATGGACTGATTAACATCGTCTTCAAGTATCTTCTGCTTCTATCAATTTTTCTGTACCTGACTGAAGAAGCCTACTGTGTAGGCGAAACGTTTCATAATAAAGATACCTAACTGTTGCATATGTGTCTTACCTAACAACCTGTCGGTATTTTATACCATTTTAATGTTCCATCATCAGGAGCTATGCAATGTTGCAACTTAGGGAGTGAGGGGAAGTTTTTCCTCAGAATAGCGCAGAGTGGGTCTGTCGCCTCCTCTGACTCTTAGAATGTGGCCAGCGGTCGGCGTCACACCCACTACTGCCACCATCCCCCATCCCCCCATGTGGGGTAGAGGGTTTTGAGAAGTCAAGAAATATAGAAATAGAAAGTTTAATAGTCTGCCCTACTCTCTTTCTACCCGTTTAGAACAAGTCCCGTAACTTGAGAAAATACGTTTCTCATTGGATATTATATATATTGGTTGCTGTTATTCTGTGTAACCTATTTAATTAATAAAAGAAAGGAAACGAATGAGCTCTTCGCCCATTTAAATGTCCTGTTCCCGAATGTTCTCAGGGGTACTGAGACATATCCTTTATATTGTCTACTATTCTTCTCAATATCAATTATTATGCCTTACTTGGGATTTTTCTATACCATTCCTATAACATTTCTATGATCCAGATTTCTATTTCTAATATCCTTTAGCCCACTACCTATGTAATCAGGTAATCTTGTCACTTAACACTGGCAAAACCTACTATATTATGTTTGGCAGCAGAGCAGGTGTTGCGTAGCTTAACATTAAGATCGACAACACTCTAATTGCCAGACATAATGAGGGCAAATTCCTTGGCCTATACCTCGACATCAACCTAAATTTCAGCACCCATATCCAACACATAACAAAAAAAAGTATCCAAAACGGTGGGGATCCTCTCCAAGATACGATACTACGTGCCGCAAACTGCCCTTCTCACACTATACCATTCACTTATATATCCATACCTCACCTATGCTATTTGTGCTTGGGGTTCAACTGCAGTAACACACCTAAAGCCAATAATAACCCAACAAAAAGCTGCAATAAGAATAATCACTAAATCCCATCCCTGGCAACACACCCCCCTCACTCTTCATAGATCTAAACTTACTCCCTGTTCAGAACATCCACACTTACTACTGTGCAATCTATATCTACAGGACCTTAAATTCCAATATTAACCTTGACCTAAAACGCTTTCTTGATAGTTGTGACAGGATCCACAGGCATAACACCAGACACAAACATCTCTATGACATTCCCCGTGTCCGACTAAACCTTTACAAAAATTCAATGTATTTCAAAGGACCTAAAATATGGAACACCCTACCTGAAAACTCTAGAACTTCAGACACACTCATCACTTTCAAAACTACAGTTAGAAAACATCTTATCTCCCTGATACACCCCGACAACTACATGATAACCACCTTGTGGTTCAAAATTACACTCACTCACTGACTATAAACACAGAAATACTAATCTTAATCTTAAAATAATGAGTTTGCCAATGATACTCCAATATAGACACTTTGTACTGTGCTGAAACAAAAGCATTCACATTGCTAAACTCACAAATTATAATGTAGTCACATAGCCTTAATACCATAATCTGTAAGGATTTAATGTTAAGAATTAATCTAAGTCTGCTCAAAATGCCTAGCCATGCTAGGTGCCCTAGTGGCCCCCTCTGTAATTAGTATTTTATAACATGTAAACCACACAATATCCAAATCCTGTAAACCCAACATTGTAACCCTTATAGAGAATAAACTTGATTTGATTTTATTTGATTTGAATGTATGGTGCAATCACAGCTAAACGCATTATATAACCATACATCAACTGACATAGCATGGTGTTTTGGTGCGTAGACAACTGGTCGAGCGTCACCAGTCCATCATGAGACCACCTGACATAATGAGCAATCCTGTGATTTTGTATAACATTGTTGTTTAAGGTTGTGTACGATAGACTATGTGAAGGCTTACTCATCCTTGTAACAACTTCAGTCAGTATTACTAAGGCTGGCTCCTCCTCAGGAAAATTAATGCATAGAAAAAGAACAAAAACTGACAAACATAAACACTTTATTATTTAGGAAATATAAAATATAAAACACTTAAATATGAAATATTGATCCTACATTAAAGAAAATGAAAAATGAAAAATATAATTGATATCTGAATTCAACGCTAATATATATAAAACTTGGGTGTCTGGTGTTGGTGACACTGCGTGTTGTTAAAATCGTAGCCGTTGCTGATGATGTGGGGGGGGGGACCGCAGGTGTTGGTGACAACCCACCGGGTCGTTCTTCACAGAGTCTATAGCCGTAAGTAATCTATCCAGATGACAGGAAAGCAGGTTCTTTACCGCTGCAATGATGAGGGGTTACGTCCTGCAACTTCATACATATGCAAAGGTAAGTAGATAAAACATGGGACGTCTCAGGACGCTAGTCCGTCTCCTTCAATTCTACTCGTTGGTTGGCAGGTGACCCATTCTGTCATTCCAAGCTGGAAAGAGAGACAGGTTACCCACTGCTTAAGAAATCACTCTCCATGATAAGTACAATACCTAAAAGACATGGTGATTATTAAGACATTTAACACAGAACAAGACTGAAAGGACTAAGTTTATTATTGGTCAAACATGAAGCTTTCAACCAGTAAGTCCACTAGAATATGAGCAGGCATGTACTTACAGTAGTGCTGGGAGCTGTAAGTCGAGTGATTACTGTTTGGCCGGAGCCTCACACGTCACCTTTTGGGGGGGGGGGAAGAGAGAGGGGAAGAGATAGTGGGAGCTAGACTGACCCTACCTTAACAAGCAGCTGGCAATCAAACTATCACTTTTGGGGTGGGGGAAAAAAGGGGGGAATAGTGGGAGCTAGACTTACCCTACCTTAACAAGTAGCCGGCAATCAAACTATTGTTACTATATACTCCCTCGCTACTTCTATCTATTGAACTTTTCCCTCACACTCCCCCATACCAAGACTTATAGTCAAGGAGTATAAGAAGAAAAGGCGAGTAAAAAGTTCTAACACGTGGAAGTCGCGTAAGACAACAAATCTTCTACTGACTGTCACGACTTAACCAGTCAGAAATAATTGGATGAACCATTGATATACACTATATGGAACTTAAAAGCTTGGAGAGTCAATATCCACCTTAAGAGGCGACTGTTGGTTCCCTAAAAAGTTTCTAGTATATCAAGGTTTGTGATCCGTTTCTAAAAGAATTCTTTTCCCAGTAGATAAAATTTAAGCTTGGAGATACCCCACACAAGGGCCAAACATTCCTTTTCTATGGTGGAGTATCTCGTTTCTGCAGGAGGAAGTTTTAGATTTAATAACTATACAGGATCTAGGAGTGGGGTTTTTGTGCAGTAAGCACCTGCCCAACCTATTGCAGAACTATACCTCTTTGTAATCTGAGAGTACATGTTTGGGCCAAAAATAAGTTGCTTGAGCTTATGTCAGTCTTACGATGGCCAAGTGTTTGGTCAATTGGCAAATCATGAGCCATTTGAAGAACATCTCTCGACATGGTTTGGGAACAAAAAGGGAGGGAATAATCTATCACTGAAGAATGAGATTTAAATACGATTTATATAAAATACCATTAATATATTCAAACTTATGAATACGTATCTCCCGGGGGTAACTTGTTGTTAAAAGCTTGATTATACAATCCCAAAGTGAAGGGTAATTGCGCTGTATATTGACAAAGTCATCCTTGGACATAAAATCTGGGAAAATAAAAGGACTCACGGTGAGAGGAGAGGAGGTAGAGAAACCGGTTTATGGTCTGAGCCCTAGTCAAGACTTTGAGAGTGCCGGAGGCAATACCCTTACTTTCACCCGACGAGTGGGACAGGTGATCCTGCTACCTCACTATCGAGAGCAGTATCATCTGTTTCCACCCCCAAATGAACAGTACGAGACAATGCAGCTTCCGGTGCAGAATTGTTAAGGGATTATTTAACTTGCAAGGAAGAAAGCTGGAAAACTTAGATCCATGGGTGGTGACAAAAGATCCGCCTCTGAAGGAAGAATGGCATTTTTAAATGTTACCCACTATTATAGAACAAGAATTGGGGCAGTACCCGCATTAGCCCAACCGTGAGCCATTTAGTTTTCAAGTAACAACGTATTGTAGGGAAAGTATTTTCACGACCCAAGTAACTGAAAGAATAGAGGACACACGAGAGGTTTAAAAGTAAGGGAACATTTTGGGGTCCGAAATTACGATGCACGTACATCCAGTGTCACGTAATATGTCGAGACTTTATACCATTAACTGCTCCTGAACAAAGGTGCTTGGTCATTACCGTCAACAAAACATCTTCCAACTTTCTCTATTTCTTGGAAGGACAATCTTGACGTTTATGTCCGATACCACCACACCGATGACAGGTTGGTATAATACTGGTGACTGCTTCTACTGTAGGCTTCTTAATCTTTGGTTCAGGTGAACCATTGTCCTTAAGTTCGATCCCTTTAGGTTTTTAAATGGGTATTGTGAGCCTCAGCATAACAAGTCAGCGGCCTCAGCAACTTCCTCAGTTTTAAAATCAGGTTACATTCTCTAACGAATGTTCGTATCTGGTGGGGAAGAGCTGTCGGGAAACTGGTCAGCAACCATGAAGTCTCTAAGAGATTCATAACTGTGATCAATTCCTAATTCTCTATCCCAAAAGTCGAACCAAACGAAAGAGGTTACCTGTAACTGCTGAAAATTCTGCCAGCTGTAAGGTGGCATACCTGAAATCTTTCCTGTAAGAATTTGTGGTTTTTGATATGCTTTAAGATTGCCTTCTTCATAGGTTATAATTACATATATCCTGTGAAAAAGTTGCATAGATATTTAACGCTGTACCAGAAAATAAACATTCCAAACCTGGTAGCCCAGGTGTCAGCAGG
Source organism: Cherax quadricarinatus (assembly GCF_026875155.1). Classification (NCBI taxonomy): domain Eukaryota; kingdom Metazoa; phylum Arthropoda; class Malacostraca; order Decapoda; family Parastacidae; genus Cherax; species Cherax quadricarinatus. Next base: position 41,104,515 of record NC_069399.1, read on the forward strand.
ATATTCACAGAGGGTGCAGTATTTTCAAACCTGATAATATATGAAGTAATGTCTTCACCCTCTGTAAAGGGGGAGGTAAATTAGGTGTTGGAATATGTGCACTAGCTGCATGATGTTCAATTACTCCTTCCTCTAATTGTTGTTGTGTAAAAGTTAACTTTTTATTCAAATTCAAGGTGAGCTTTTTGAGCTCGCGATCTTTTCTCTCTCTCTTAACTCAAGTTCTCTAGCTTTTTCCTCAACTTCTCTATCCTTTGCTCTTTCCTCAAGTTCTCTTAATTTAACTTGTTCCTCATGTATTTTTAGCTTGTTCCTCATGTACTCTAGCTCTCTCCCTCACAAATCAAGTTTATCACCCCTTTTTTTGTCTTCACGCTCTCTTTCTAACTGTCTTTCTTGGCTTTCTGTTTCAACCCCTCTCTCTCCCTTTTTTTCTCGTGTCTTTCAAGTTCTCTTTCTCCTTTTTCTTTTCCCTCTTTCATTCTCTCTCTCCTCCTTTTCCTCTTCTCTTTCGATTCTTTCTCTCTCCTTTTCCCTCTTCTCTTCCCTTTCTAGCTGTCTATTCTCTCTCAATTCTCTCTCTTTCAATTCTTTTCTGGATTTTAAAGCATTAATGAAAGATTCAAATTTTTTCCTGTTATTCCTAACTTCCAGCATTCATCCAAAACTGGTATCCTCCATACTTGCAAGAATAACTTAAACTACCAGGGGAAAAATGAACGGGTCTCAAAGAAAAAACAGGGGGTTTTCAATTCCTGCTCTCTAAAACTGTAAAAAAACCCCGAGGGCTCGACCCCCGTTTCAATTAAACAATGTATTAATGAAAACAAAGGGTTCTATGCTGGCTCCATGCAAACATTAATTTAGAATGGGGTCCCTTGACCATCCAATCTTCTCACCAACAAATCAAGAGTGTCCTACGAGAGCTCCCTTGATATAATAAAGAGCTCAGTGAAACAAATTGTCACTGGAAAATCTCGGGTCCCTATAGTCTAATCCTCCAAAGTGTTTCAAGCTCGAAAAAAGGTGCAAAATTAACTATTATATCTTGCCTGACTTGACTTACTATAAATTGAGACTATAACAATCACCAAATCTTTTAAATACCTGTACCGTAGTCCTACCATAGAGAATGATTACTCATGGCTGGTGGTAACCGTCTGTTTATGCGGCGTTGAAGTTCTAATGGTAATTCGAGATGGATTGAATCTTGATTCAGTCGAGTTGATCCTGCAAGGTCGCCACTTTTTGAAAGTCTTACTCAGCCCTGTAACAACTTCAGTAAATATTACTAAGGCTGGCTCCTCCTCAGGAAAATTAATGCATAAAAAAAGAACAAAAACTGACAAACATAAACACTTTATTATTTAGGAAATATAAAATATAAAACCTTAATATGAAATATTGATCCTACATTAAGGAAAATGAAAAATGAAAAATATAAATGATATATGAATTCAAACGCTAATATATATAAAACTTGGTGTCTGGTGTTGGTGACACTGCGTGTTGTTGAAATCGTAGCCGTTGCTGATGTGGGGGGGGGGGACCGCAGGTGTTGGTGACAACCCACCGGCTCGGTCTTCACAGAGTCTATAGCCGAAAAGTAATCTATCCAGATGACGGGAAAGCAGGTTCTTTAACCGCTGCAAATGATGAGGGTTACGTCCTGCAAACTTCATACATATGCACAGGTAAGTAGATAAAACATGGGACGTCTCAGGACGTTAGTCCGTCTCCTTTAATTCTACTCGTTGGTTGGCAGGTGACCCATTCTGTCATTCCAAGCTGGAAAGAGAGACAGGTTACCCACTGCTTAAAAAAATCGCTCTCCATGATAAGTACAATACCTAAAAGACTGGTGATTATTAAGACATTTAACATAGAGCAAGACTGAAGGACTAAGTTTATTATTGGTCAAAAGTAAGCTTTAAACCCAAAATAAGTCTACTATATATGAGCAGGCATGTACTTACAGTAGTGCTGGGAGCTGTGAGTCGAGTGATTACTGTTGGCCGGAGCCCCACACTCGCCTTTTTGGGGGGGGGGAAGAGAGAGGGAAGGGATGGGCGGGAGCTAGACTTACCCACCTTAACAAGTAGCCGCAATCAAACTATTGTTACTATATACTCCCTCGCTACTTGTATCTATTGAACTTTTCCCTCACACTCTACTAGATATCTATCGACTTGTATAGCCCAAAATTTGAGTTATATGCGGTATTCCTGCCATGTTTCAAGAGAGAGATTCAATTATGGTCTTTTTATGACAGAAAATGTTTGGTACAATAAATTGGGCAGCAACCCAACCCGTGGGTCATTACAGGAGCTAATATGGTTAAAGATAGCGTTCGACTCCTGTCCTGTCCTGAGTATTTATGTTGGACTATTCTGGTTTCCAGAATTGTACCTGTTTGACCTATATGAGAGAGGACACTGAGTACATGGAACCTTGTAAACTCCACCAACTTTGTTGGAGGATGTGTTTTAATCAGCCTTTGTTTCACTGTCCCTGTGTTTTTGGAAGCCAGGTTTATATTGATCTTTTTTTTTTTGCCTCACGTAAAGGGAAACCAGATTCTCATTGTATGGTAATACTAATACAATTTTCCTAGCCATCATTTCCTTAGATTCAGTCCTGTAGAAGTCTTTTTTGCTGACATTAGTGCCCTTTTCGACAAAATCCCCAGGACATCTCAGTTTTGTGGCTAAGTTGAATATCTTTCTGATTTTTTCCTCTAAGTGCTGTGGACTGAAGATGCACAAGGCTCACAAGAACATTGTAGAAACACACTCCTTTTTAACCCGGTTTTCATGACTGGGAAAAGTAGTGAATGTATGACGACACATTGGGGGACTTCCTATATACTGTAAAATTTGAATTTTCTATCAATCCGATGGATTTTAAAAATCTAGGAACGGGGAAAGTGTTGTTTGTTTCATGTTCTTTAGTGAACTTAATGGAAGGTACTAGCCCACTGATCTGGGTATAAACTCATCAATATTGTGATCTCTCGGCCCCAGGCAAAGAACATCATCTACTTATCTGAACCAACTAGCTTTATCTGGAGAATTCTTTAAGAAGTCTAGTCTTATAGAATTCCATATACAAGTTGCTGAGTAAGGGGGTCAGGGGATTTCCCATTGCCATGCCCTTTTTTTTGAGCATAGTATTTTCCCTTTTAAACACGAATTTGCAATCAGTAACACAAAGTTTTATCAATTCGATTATTATTATCGTGGGGTACGATATGAGGATTTTTCTAGTTCCACTTCAAGATGTGAAAGCAAGTCAGGGACAGGGACTTTGGGAACAGAGCTGTTGACGTCGAAGCTCACTAGGTAAAGTCCCTGAAGGACATTAGTTTCTGGAGTCTTTCAATTAAGGGCAACGTTGTTTTTTAATATGTGCATCTGAGATCTTACCTACCATGGGGGTTAGCAGTTTAACCAGCCATTTAGAAAAAGGGTATATGCTGCGGAGCTTACTGAACTTATAATAGGACGGTCTGGGGACCCTGGCTTATTAGTCTTGATTACCCCATAAAGAATGGTAAAGTTGCCGACCTAGCTGACAGATGTTTAATTAATCATCATTCCCCTTCAATAGCATTTTAAGTTGTTTGTTAAAATGGCTGTTGACCTGGTCTCTGGGGTTCTTAGTGGTTCATACGTTTCTTTATCACTCAATAATTGGTTCATTTTCCCTAAATATTCAGTTTTGTACATATTGTAAATTCGTGTTTAAATGGAAATACTAATCTCAAAAACAGAGCATGACAATGGAAAATCCCCGATATTGAGAAGATTAGTAGATAATATAAAGGATACGTCTCAGAGCCCCTGAAAACATTCTGGAACAGGACATTTAAACCGGCAAGGAGCACATTAATTTCTTTTCTTTTATTAATTAAATAGGTTACACAAATAATAGCAATTCATGTATGTAATATCCCCTGAGAAATGTATTTTCTCAAGTCACGGGACCTGTTATAAACGGTTAGAAAAAGGCTATGGCGAACTATTATACCTTCTGTTTTCATAATTCTTGACTTTTCCAAGACCCTCTACCCCACATGGGGGGCGGGGATGGTGGCAGTATGGGGGGTGACCCCGACCGGCGGCCACATTCTAAGAGAGCCAGGAGGAGGCGACACTGTGACACAGAGGCCGAGAAACTATTTACCACTACTGCTACACCCCCACAACGCGCCAGGAATTTCCTTGTCTTGACTTCCCCACTCTGAGGGCCAGGAGAACTGTATTCCGCAAGCGACTCGACAACCTCATCACTGCACAGGCCACTGAAGAAATCAAATCATCCATTGAAGCACAGAACCCCTGGGCTAAGGTGGACTACATTACCAAGATACACAACGCTTCATCCATGCTGAAGGTGACCTTCAGCGACGTCAGCATGCCAACCAGAGCTCTAGCTGAGGGCCTGGCTATTCACTATTTCCACAATCAACCCAAACCCTTTATCGAAGAAGAAAAATTCCTACAAATCCCACACTGCTACAACTGCTACTCTTACCTGCATACCACCAAAGACTGCATTGCCAAGGACAAAAAAATGTCCCACCTGTGGCCTCGAGGTCACGACTTCAAAAACTGCACCACTGCTGCAACCACCCTAAATGCCTGAACTGCAAGAATGACCACCATACTCTCACGGGCAGATGCCCTACCAGAAGAGACATAGCCAAGAAACAATACCATCAACAAAATAAGCCCAAAACCCCCAATCAACCTCATATTCCACTATCACCAAAACTTCAAGCCACGCAAACAGCTTCCACCACTCCCCTGCCAGCTCCTGCTGGTCTGCTGGTGACTCCACCAAAATCCTTTACTGCATCATGTATGCCCATGTACAGAATTCAGCTGAGCCTGGCTCCTTTCAATGCACCAAACAACGAACTCTTCAAGCTCAACAACATGCCGGGTTCACCCTTTCCCCGCATCACCACCTTCTACTGAGATTCTCAAATCCACTGCAAATGTCACTAACATTGTCGCTGCTCCACCGCTACCTCAACCTCCACCAGACACTGAGTTGACCCAACCTGAGACCTCTGAGACCTCAGAAGAACCCACCAACGAGAACCAACCAGAGACCTCTGAGACCTCAGAAGAACCCACCACCACCTGCCACCCCTACTACTACTGACCTATCACAAACCCCGACTCACCCAGCTCAACCCCCACCAGCAACAGCACAGACCCTCAAACACGACTATGCCACGTTCTAACCACGAAACCTTGCAGTAGAGCTATGCCCTTCCCAGAACTCAGCCTACGACTCCAAGACAACACTGCAAAGTACACCGTTCACGGAGTTTCACCTCCAACCCTACAATCCATACTCGACATCCTCAACGATAAATTCACATCAACTCCAAAATGAAGGTACACACCTCTCAAGAGCAAAATTCAACACAGTCAGAAATGGCCCCGACAGATGCACAGTCTAATCATCACCTACCAGTAACCAAAGTCCCCCAGCACTTTGGGTATTTAGGGTAAAGCTGGGGTGTGGCTCCAAAAAGACACTGTTTTCCTAGACACTACTGCCCTTCCCCATCTCCTGCCAGAGATCTGAGAATCAGCCCTACTCATACAGACTCTCGCCTCCAGCACATCCCCGCTCCAGCACAACCCCCCCGCAGTATCCTGGCACATCACGCTCCAGAGTAGTCGGGCCACTCACCTATACTTCCCACCTTCCTGCTCCACCCCCCCCAACCTCTCCATTTTTTCCATCCCTCCCCTCCCTCTTCCTTCCCATTCTCACCAATCCTCAGGTCAGAACCTCGTAAACCTCGTAAACCTCGGCCCATTCTGCGCTATTCTAAGCAAAAAATTCCCTCGCCCTTCAGTTGCAACGTTGCAACGTTGCATAGCTCCTGATGACGTGCGAAGGCACTTAAGCTAAAGATTTCCACCCCTTGTGGATTGTCTTGCATATATATATATATTTTTAATATATATATAATATAATATTATATATATATATAATATATATAATATATATATATATATATATATATTATATATATACATATATATATATATTATATATATATAAAATATATATATATATATATATATATATATAAATATATATATATAATATATATATATATGTATGTATTGTTTTGCAGAAATGTGGGACACCTGGGGGCTTGAGCCTTGTCTAAGGGCTAAGGTAAAAGTTACACACATCTCAAGCATAAACAGGCCACCCAGGGCTATCCCAGTCAAAACAGAATGCGCTAAACCAGTATGTGTTACTTCAATGGGTTGGTTAACAGAGGGTTAGGCAAAAATCCCAGTTAGGAAAATATATCTATTTACTCAACATAACACTATATACACACTCTAGAAACACCTTAATCCTAAATGCCCAAATGAGGGTACACAAGAAACAGCTGGCTGGAGGTCCAGCCACCATAACCACTAGGCCTAGTCAGCGCCAGGCCGTCACTACTCCACTACAAGCCCCATTTTTTTTATTTCTCACTCACTCTGACCATGTCAGAGCCTAGGTGGGCATACAGGTAAGCCATAGAAGAGCCTATGGTTCGGGTTAGTTAAACAAAAGAAGTACACAACTAAAAACTTAGCTTAAATACACAGCATCTCCGACGCCAGCCTCCACACCATACTGACTCCATGTGACTCCCCCAGCTACGCTTACTCCTTACTCCGCATACCCAAACACACTTGGAAAATAACTACCTAGAAGGATTTCTTTATAATTACAGTTAGAATACTTTACAGTGCCCCCAAATGCACATTATGAATTATAAAATTATTCTTTACAATTATAACATTCATACTATTATGACACCCTTTTCTACTGTATATACATTACAATGTCATGCAGAACTCTGCATAACACCCCCACCCCCAGACCATAGGTCTCACTCTGCTAGCGGGGTCCCTACGGACACTGCTAGGCAAAAGGAAAAAGAAAGAAAATAAACCTCACATTAAGGTCTGAGGCAACGGGCAAAATGATAACTGGGGAATGACTACCATACAATCACGGTCTTTTGGTACTACAAATATGTAATATTAACAAACTGAGGTACTAGACTGCTGACCGAACATAAAAGTGATCAAGTTCTATGCCAGACGAGCCCACAGTCACGCTCTTAGAAAATTTGTGTTAGGAAAGGCGCCATCACAACACAGCGCGGGCCCCAGACACTGGCGTTGTTTGCATTTACCTAAATTTACATCAAGCAAGCTTATAAACAGCAAGTTAACTTTGTAAAAAAGTGCCCCTGAGGAATGCCGTTTTTATGAAGTAACACCAAAGTTCAGTATGTTGAAAGCAGACCAAACTGTATGTGCCAACAAAAAACTCTTAAACAGTAGTACATTTTCAGGAGGAGTTCAACGAAAAGGAAAACAGATTTTACATGTTAAATTCTACTTAGAAAGCAACATCACATAATCTCTCCCATCTCACAGCAATTTTTAGTAAACAAAACTGGTTCCCCATGACACACCTCCACGAGATCAGGAGAGCACAGGAGGGGGAAAAGTACGGGCCCACAAACACCAGTTGAATAGTCACACATGGGGTTGGTGGGACTGCGGCCGTAAAACTGGAGTCATCAATGAAGACCCCCAAAAGGTGGACCTTCCAGCCAACACCTACATGTCATTCCAAGGACCCTGGAGTCCCCCCCAGCGGTGATCCAAAAAGAAGAAAAAAAAATTAAAAGGTCCTGGAGAACCAAAACACCTTGTATCAAGAGTTATGACCAAACAGTGGGGCATCACCGCCAGCCCCACATCACTAAAACATTAGATCCAACAGTCCCTACACCAACGTAAAATGGAGGCGAGGCATCCCAGTCAACACCTAAAAAATTAGCATACCTTACCTGGGCCAGGGCACTTGATGTGACTACCCCCAAAAACACAACACAAAACACAAGGGAATCCTGATACCTCCAACTCCAGCTCAACCTGCCCTTCTCCTTTGGGTGGTCCAGGGTTCAACTTCTCGTCTACCACAAATAAACTGAAAAATAAGAAGAGATAAGGATCTATCCCACTACATCATGCACTTAAACACGAGACAAGGCATCAGCAACCACATTCTCCGCTCCTTCACATAATGAATCACAAGTTTAAAGAAGTTGGAGAAACAAGGCCCACCTTGTAAGTCTCTGATTGTGGTTCCTCATTAAGTGAAGGAAACGTAAAGGATTATGGTCACTATACACAGTTATAGCGTGAACTGATGATGATATATACACCTCAAAATGTTGCACTGCCAACACTAATGCAAGAGCCTCCTTTTCTATGGTGGCATAGTGCTGCTGGTGTTTTTTTACAGTTTTGCCGACAAGTAGCTGACTGACAATAATTGTCCCCGCTACTTTTTGCAGAAACACAGCCCCAACACCAGTATGACTGGCATCTACTTGTAGAGAAAATGGTAATGTGAAATTAGGACTAGCCAGCACAGGAGCACTTGTAAGCAAAGCTTTTACATGTTCAAATGCCCTCTGACACTTCATATCCCACACAAATGTAACGTTTGGGGGCAGTCAGGTCAGTAGTGGAGAGATCACCTTTGAAAATTTGGACAGAACTTTCTATAAAATGTTCCCAAATGCCCACAAAATGCATAACCCCCTTCCGGGTCTTTAGTACAGGATAATTGTCTATGTCTCCACCTTGGCATTCACTGGGGCCACCTTCCCCTGGCCATAACATGTCCTAGAAAAGTTACCGGGGCTTGCCCAAAAAACACTCTTTGCCAAATTAACTGTGAGCGAGCACCAGCAAGCCTAGATAAAAGCTCTCTAAGCTGCCTCACATGCTCTGTCCAACAGTCGCTAAAAATAACCAGGTCATCAATATAACACCTCACGTCCTTTAGACCACAAAAAAAATTTTTCCTGCATTCTGTTTTGAAAACAGGGGTGCATTACAAAGGGCCCAAAGGAAGAACTTTGTACTGAAAAGCCCATCTGGCGTTAAAAAAGCAGAGATGTCACTGGCACGTGGGGTTAAAAGTATCTGGTAATAACCCTTCAACAGGTCTAATTTACTTACATATTTACTCTCCCCACTGCATCAATGACATCACCCATTATGGAAGAGGAAAAAAATTTGGGCCCTTTAGTTATTAAATTAACCTTACGGTAGTCAGTGCACATCCTCATGGTGCCATATGGTTTGGGAACCATCAGACGGGGGGATGCCCACTCACTTCGCTTGGGTATTATTAAATCATTGTCAAGTAGAAATTTCCCCTCCTTCTCCATACTTTTTCTCTTTTGTGGGTTCATTCTGTAAGGGACCTCCCAAATTTGGTTCAGCTTCCCTTACACTATATCATGGGCTTAGCTTGCTTACATGAGGGATATCCCCAAACAAATCCTCAAAATTCCAGAGAAGCTGAACCACCCTCAGCAACCCTTTCCTTACTAAGACCTAACATACATTGTGAAGGATCTTTTAACAATGCCCTGTTACTAAGGTGTACATCTGTGGCCCCCTGCACATCAGTGTCCGCCCCTGGGTCACCTACTATATTTACACATGCCACACCTCTTTGGTGGTACCTTTTCAGCCTGTTTATATGTACCACCCATTCGGGACTTCCGTCGCCCAGGTGTGTGAATTCTGTAATTTTGATCTGTGACCTTTTCCACTACCTTGTACGGCCCACTGAACTTTGCTTTTAAGGCATTTCCAGGCACCGGCTCTAATGATAGTACCTCCTTTCCCACTTCAAAGGCACAGCCTTGCGGTCAAATTGTTTCTTCATCTTGGTTTGGCTGATGTGCAGGTTCTCAGCCGCCAGCGCTTCATGTGACCAAACGGTCTCTGAAAGCGAGAAAATCCTCCGAGGGGCAGCCTCACAATCCTCACCAAGCCAGTAATCCCTCAAAATCGTCAGGGGTCCCCGCACTTGGTGACCATAGACATTTCGAAGGGACTGTAGCGTAATAGTCCTGAGTGCTGTCCCGCACGGCAAAAAAAAAGGAAGGGGATCCCCTCATCCCAGTCCTTCTAGTACTGGGAAACAATAAGCCCACAGCATAGTTTTGAGAGACTGGTGAAACCACTCCACAACCCCTTGACTCTCTGGGTGATAGGTGGGGAGGTCGTCATTTTAATATTAAACTCCCCAAAACCGTGCAAAAATGTTTAGATGTAAATTTGACCTCTGATCTGTTTGAATTTCCTTAGGATCCCGACCTGTGTAAAAAATTTCACCAATGCTCTCAAGACCACGCGTGTTATAATTTAATTTAGTGGAATGGCCTCCGGAAACCTGGTAGAGGAACAATAAAGTAAGTAAGTACTGGTTTCCCACCTTGGTCCTGGGTAGTGGCCCCACACAATCCACCACCAGCCTGCTAAAAGATTCTCCGGCTACTGTAATAGGGTTAAGAGGGCAGGTTTAATTCCCTGATTAGGTTTTCCTACCCTTGGCAAACTGGGCATGATTCTACATACTTACCCCTGATTCCCATACCTGGGCCAGTAAAAATGTTTAGAAATCTTGCCCAAGTCTTTTTAACACTAAATGTCCCCCATGGGAACAACGTTGACCAAACAAAAACCTGATACCTAAATGGTTCCCGGGACCACCACTTTGTAGAGTGCCTGCCTTGCTCCATCATTTGATGTCGCATCCGATAGGTCCTTTCGCATCAAAATACCGTCTGCAAGAAAAGAAACATTTTGTTAGTTGAGAGTCCTCTTCCTCCGTAACAGCAGATGACCGAATAGCTTTTAGGTGTCGTCATACCCCTGGGCCTCGATCACTGCTCTCGAGTAGGATTCGCCATCCCATTACCAGCTCAAGACCCCCACTCAAACAGGGTCCTGCATGGGGTGGTTCATCACAACCCCCAGCCAACTGCAGGCTAGGCTCGAGGGAAAAAATTTCCCAAACCCAAATCATCCCCAGGATCAAAGAGTCACAGAGAGAGACTGCCCTCTTTCTTTTGACATTTTCCTGGTTACTGCACACACCGGAAATAACTCGGGCAAGGGAGCCCTAGCTTTTCCTCCCAACTCTGTGAGGCTGGGTCCCCCCAAACCAGAGGTTCTTCACTTTCAAGACAACCCATGACATTATTGCCTAAGAGTAAGTCAACACATGCACAAGGTATATCCTCTGTGATACATACAGCTAAGTAACCACACTGGTATGCAGACTCCACCCATAACCTGTGCACTGGGGTCTTGACAGTGAATCGGTAATTCCCTTTTACAAACGTCCAACCCCGGTGTATGTGTCATCCGACACTGGCAGTATGCCCCTACGAAGCAAGGTGTACGTGCTACATAACACCTGTTACCCTACCTTCATTTTGGTGTAAGGCCACGGTGGACTTGCTTGTAAAGACCTTCATCCGAGGGTCCAAAACTGCTGAGTTTCCTGATATACCCAGAGGTGGGGCTTCAATAAATTTGCTACCGTGTGGTACCTGGTGTATCTACCTGAAAACTCCAGCAAGCACCTGATCTCTACGCATCTTGCAATACGGCTGCAGATGGCCCTGTTTATGACAATAAGTACAGTAATAGGGTTTAAAGCCCCCCTGCCCATTTGACCTAGGTTGGATCCTTGACTCTGGGAACGGCTCGTCCCACGTTCCTTGTAGTCCTGGGCCTGGACAGCGACTTAAAACCTCCCGAGTGGGTACCAGAAAATTAAGCTTATTAAAACTCCCGGTGGTTATTAGGCTGATAAATGGTGGCTTAAACTTCTGAAATTTGTTATTTTCCCATTGGTGGATGGGGAAAACTTACCCTTATTAGTATGCGGGGTGTGGTAACTACTACCAAATTTTTGGGTTAGCTAAAAATCTGTACACCCCGCTCAAAGCATTATTAAAATCATCAAAGGGCCTTCTCAAGATATGCCTTAAGGTCAGGAGGAACAGTTTCTCAAAAGATCCTCTAACAAAATTAAGGTAATTACAATTTCATAATGCCTACCACCCCCTTTGAGCCCACACCACCTATTTAGAAGTGACATCTTCCCCTTACCATTTTTCCACCAAAGACTCCCTGACTGAAACTTTAGTCCTCTAAACTCTGCCGGTACCTTTCGGCAACATTTGATAAGCCAGTAAAACTACCTCTTTTAGTTTTATATAATCAGAAAAGGGCCGATCCCTCTAGAGAACTAAACAGCCTGTAACCCTTTACCAACTAATTGGGTTCTTGCATGTCGCCCTTCCTTTTCCGGCCAAATTTGGGATTTGGCCGTACTTTCAATAACAGAAAAAAACTGGTCTGGATCTTTCTCTAGGAATTTGGGCACAAAATTTTATGGCTTTTCCAAAAGAAAAACATCTACCCTCGGTCTGTGTCTGGTGAAAAAGCAAACTGCCTCTTTTTTAGCTCTTCTTTAGCCCTAAACTCCTCTAAGGCTCCTGTTCCTGGATCTTTGTACGTTCAATCCTTAACCGTTCCTTTTCTTCCGCAACTAGGGGTAAATTCATTCGTAAAATTTCTACTTCCTTATCCAAGGTCCCCATCATGGGAATTTTATTCAATGTCACCTTCCAAATAAAATGTCATCCCCAGAATTTTCACTAGTGTCAGCAATTTGAGAAACAATAGCACCAAATCTTGCTATCAGCCACAGAACTTACTGATATAAAATAAAAAAGCACACAGCAAAGTACATACACTGAAATAGTAATTCACAAGGAGTGATTGTCATGTGACTCCCTAAATTAAACAGGATTGCACACAACAAGAAAAAAACCTGGCAGAACAATGGAGCTGTTGCACCGCCCAAAAGGGAAAAATTTTTCCCAAAAAATTTAGGGAAGCATAGCCTCCCAAAAATCAACAAGATTGCACCTGCAAGGGAAATTATGCACAAAATATCAGGTATTAATCAACAATATTGCACAGAAAGGTAAATTATTCATAGAGCATTAATTAATAATAACACCCAAAAAAACACAAAATATTGCACACAAAGGTAAAATATGCACAGGGTATTAGTTAATAATAACAACCTAAAAACCAGCAATATTGCAAACAAAGATAAATTATTATTTTAGTGTGAGTGTTATAGTGAATGCTTCCTCTGACCAACACAGTAAGAATGATTATTGACTTTTCAGGTTGCAAACTTGAATTACCACATAAAATTTGATATTCTCCCATATACAGGCCCCCATGTTATGCAGTTAGAGTACTTTACAGTGGCCCCCAAATGCAAATTATGAATTATAAAATTATTCTTTACAATTATAAAAATTCATACTATTATGACACCCTTCTCTGCTGTATATACATTACAATGTCATGCAGAACTCTGCATAACACACACACACACACACAACACACATAATATATATATATTATATATATATATATATTTTAAATATATATATTATATATAATATATATATATATATATATATACGTATATACGTTATATATAAATATATCGTAAATATATATATATATATAATATATTATAATATATATATATATTATAATATATATATTTTATATATATATTTTAAAATACATATATTTAAAATAATATATATATACTATATATATATATATATTTTATAAATATATATATATAAATATTATATATATATATATAATATATATATATATATATATAAAATTTATATTTTTCAACAAACCCCCGTATCCCACCGAGGGAGGGTGGCCCAAAAAGAAAAACGAAAGTTTCTCTTTTTAAATTAGTAATTTATAAAAGAAAGGGTTACAAACTCCTTGCTCCCGGGAATTTTAGTCGCCTCTTTCAACACGCATGGCTTACGGAGAAGAATTCTGTTCCCTTCCCCATGAGATTAGAGGGAAAAAAACAAAACAGAATCAAAGAAAATAAGAAAACCCCGAGGGATTGATATATATCTTGTACGTAGTGTAGTGTGACCCAATGAAGTAGAATATAAAAATACCTGAAATCTTGCATGTTTAAAAGACAGAAAAAAGACACCACATCCTACCATCATGTCAAACAAATTTC
>NC_069399.1:41119042-41137526 GCF_026875155.1 Cherax quadricarinatus
CTCTTCACCTCCAGGGCAGCAACAGCCCGCCTGCCACAAGATGTGCAGAACCTTCAGGCTGTCCTCCTCCCAGACAGGACTGCCAGGCTGCAGGCCGCATGCTACGAACACGATGACACCGACATTGACTTCAGCGATCGGGAGCTGAAGGCAGCATTCAGGACATCTCGGGACACCACCCCCGGCCAGGATGGTATCACCTACAGCATGATCGCAAGGGCGGGCCCCTCTGGACACGATGCGCTCTTGGAGGTCATCAACTGCTCCTGGAGGGCTGGGCAACTCCCCACTGCATGGAAGGAGGCCATCATCTTGCCCATCCCCAAGCCCAGGGACCCGGAAAGCATGAGGCCCATCTCTCTCACCAGCTGTCTTTCCAAGATTGCTGAAAGGATGATCCTTGAGCGACTACGGTGGAAGCTCGGCCCAGAACACCGTCATATATACGGCTTCACACGAGGAGTGGGCACTGCAGAGAGCATCACCACCCTCCTTGCAGGCATTGGGTCAAACAAGAGACCCAAAATTGTTGTCTTCTTGGTCCTCGAGAAAGCCTTTGAGCTTGCCAGCGCACCAGCCATCCTCGACCTCCTAGCACGCAGGGGCGTGAAGGGCAGGCTCCTTGCCTGGATCTCTGCATACCTGCAGGACAGGTGTGCACGAGTGCGCTTCCAGGGACAGGTGTCCACCCTCAGGCCCCTGGAAAATGGCACCCCGCAGGGAGGGGTCCTCAGCCCCGCTCTCTTCAATGTCCTGATGCATGAGCTGGTGCAGCTGCCGTTCTCTTTAGGCACCCAGCTACTCAGCTACGCCGATGATCTTGCCCTCATCATCACCGAGAGATGCGGTTTGATGCTTAGAGCCCAACGTGACCTTAACCTCCTCTCCACCACCTGTCGTCGCCTCGGCCTCAAGGTCTCGGCGGAAAAATCCAAGGCCATGATCCTGCACGCCAAAGTGCCTGAAGGGAGACTGCAGGTGTCGGGCATCAATCTCGGCTGGGTCAGCAGCTACCTGTACCTGGGAGTGCACATTGACAATCGGCTCTCCTTTCGGAATCAGGCAGAGTACGTCAGAGAGCGGACCATGCAATGGGTCACGGCCATGTGGGCCCTCGCCAACCCTAGGTCGGGGGCCAGCCGTGACATTCTCCGATTATTCTACGTGCAGGCGGTGCGCTCTCTCGTCGACTATGGTGCACTTACCCTGGTCCATGCCCGCCCCTCGCACCTTCGAAGACTCGACGTCGTCCAAAATACTGCAGCTCGGATCATGCTGGGCGCGCCAAGGTGGACGAACACCGTGCCACTGAATCATGAGGCTCAACTGCAGCCCCTACGCGATAGGATCGCCCTTGTGGCTGCCAGGAGGGTGGCCAAGTACGTACAACTCCCTGGTGGAGAGGGACTGCTGCAAGACCTCCTTGAACGTCAACAGGGAGACCTCAGGGAGTTTCCCGGCCGGCTGTGGGTGTGGTCAGTGGCAGATGTAGCGAGCAAACTCCTCCCCATGGCGCTTATCGTGGACAAGGGCTGTGACCGGCCTGTGGCGGGGTACTCTGTACTCCCGCCCTGGGCACCAGAAGCAGTTGTGGTCCACATCCAAGACCTCCCAGTTAGCAAGCGTCACTGTCCACAAACACGTGCTGCAGCAAAGGGCTGCAATGAGTATTGCAGCAGCAGAGCACCCTGGGTGCGCCGTATATTACACCGATGGCTCCCGGGATCCAGAGGCTGGCCGCACAGGTGCCGGGGTACACCATGCCACCCTGACGGCCGGATGGCGACTCCAGGATCACTGCACCATCCTCCAGGCAGAACTCCATGCCATCCAGAGGGCCCTGCAACACGCGCTCCTGGATCATTGGCGACCCCCAGTCATTCATGTCGACTCCAGAGTGGGCATCCAGGCCATCTTTGCACAAGGGCCTACGGACAACATCTGGCTAATTACTTGCCACTCAGGAAGGACCTGCAGACACTTAATGAGCAGGGGTCGCGCAAAGAGCAACAATCAGGATTCCGAGCCACATCGACCTCGCTGGAATGATGCGGCGGATGGAGGTGGTAAGTCAGCAGCCCTTTGAACCCAGCAGTGACCAGCATTCGCCATAAGCACAGGCAGGTGGACCTGCGAGCACCACTGCAGCCAGGCGCCGTACCAGGGCCAGGCACATCGCTGAGCACGGATCTGGTATACAGGGCGACCCAGAGGGGAGCCCCCGCCGAGCATGCGGAGGCTAGACAGGGATGTTGCAGGTTGGGAATTCACCGGCTGGGACTGGCTTCCCTACTGCCAAGAAGTACTCATCGACGTGTGTGAGAGGAGTGTGCTGCTGCCATTGCCAACCAGATGGTCCCGAGCCCATAGTGCACGACCTCCTACGACTGCCCCCGCGATGGTGCCACTCGACGGAGGGCACTTCCCAATGGTGCCTGGGGACCCAACCGAGAAGACACTGCAGCCCGGCTGGGGTACCTGCCGTCGTGACCTGGGAAATCTTCTATCCCCATCCTGGCTGCCACTCACCGCCTCGATGTCGTTGCCACTAAATGAAGAGATTGCAACGACTCTCCCCCACATTAACTCTCCTACTCTTCCTTCTTCACTCCCTACCTCCCCTCCCCCACCCTTAAAAAAAAAAAACAATCCAAACGGAGCCGGTACCTGTTTTCTAGTGAAAGTCCTGAACTCGACTAGATCCCATGACCACACTACCCAACAACTTGACGCCGGCAACAAGTGCCCGAAGACCTCACCCTGGCGATGCCTGCCAATGAAGTCCAAGTGGACGCCTGCTGATGATAAGAAGAGAAGCGAGATGACATCCCTCCGGGGTGTCACCACTAGACGAGAAGAAGAGGTTACCCTCAGCCGGAGGGCCCAATAGAAGAAGACAGAAGAAAAGAAGATGAACGACACCCCAAGGGGGCCACAGCGTAGGGTCACCATATGGAGAGAAGAACCGGGCCGGAAGTACCGGTAAACCTCTAATGAATGAATGGAAGGTAAAAATTGTGTATGTACAAAACAGAGTCGCTGAAATTAATCAGATGCAAGAGAAGTATAATAGTTTGGGTCAGCATATGTTCACATTTAATCATATACCTGGTGAGGAGAATCCAGCTGATTTCTTGTCTCGAGGTTTACCTTATGCTAAATTTGTAAATGCTGTATCATGGTTTAAAGGACCGAGCTGGTTGGTAAATAAAGCTAATTGGCCTGTACAAAAGGCGTATATTGCTCCTGTTGAAATTACTGTGACCATCGCTCCAATAATTTGTCCTTCCTTAGCCATTGATATAAATAGGTATTCTTCTTTACCCAAACCTATCAATGTAACTAAGTTGGTTTAAATTTCTAAACAAGATGAATATTTCATTTAAGTTTACACATCCTCTTGAATATTGGATAAAGAGGGTACAGGAGGAAATCTATGGAAATGAGATTAAATTGATGATGGAAAGAAAAATTGTGAAAGGTTCCATAATAGAGAAATTGGGGCTGTATTTAGAGAACAATGTAATTAGGTGTAGAGGTAGGTTACAAAATGCTGAATTTGGTTTATTATGCTAAACACCTATCTTACTGCCCAAAACTCATCATCTAACAAATTTGATTGTTCTAAATGCCCATAAAAATGTAATGCATGGTGGGGTACAAGATACTTTAAATTGTATTAGGGAAACTTTCTGGATTCCACAAGGATGGCAAAGTGTAAAAAGAGTGATTAAATCTTGTGTAATATGTCGCCATGTGAATGCCAGATCCTATATGTACCCAGGTCCTCCACCATTGTCAAATGAGCAATTTGAGTTGTTTAGCAACGAACTCCGGCCGGCCGCAGTGTGGAAAATACTGTACATATTTTCCAGAAATTCAGTATTTATATGTAAATATATGGCCATACTGTATTTAATAATATTTATGTCATAGAAAACGGAAAGCCTGCGTCTGCGCAGACGAGACTCGCCATCTTGGTTTTTGAATTTGTATTAGAAACGTTGGTGAATGGGGAAGAATTTTTCGTGCTTTAGAGGTTAAAATTGTGCTGACACTTCTCAAATAGGAGGCGAAATTGGTGAATATGCATTCCTGCATAACTTGAGATATCAGGCGACTGGACAAGACCTCTCCAGGAACCTCAGATAAGCTCTCTAGATTTGTGTGTAATTCTGGCCAGTATTATTTTCATAGATTTAGTTAGAGTGAGGTTTTCTGAGTATGATACACATTAATCTCCAGTAAAATTTGGTGAGTGATATTAAGATGTATTTTCTTCTGTTATGTAATTGTGTATATATATAACCATTTATTATTTTAATTACAGTCCACAAATTTATATATTTACCAGTATTCTGGTGTATGTTATTTCATTTAATTAATAGGTCCAGAGCAACTTGTGGTTATGACAGTGGTAGGAAATCGAAGGGGGACATTTTGCGACCTAGGTGCCCCAAAATTTCCCTACTTGTCTATGAAACATCGAAAAATTTAATAATTATCTTTGTTATCATTTACTGTTATGTACATAATTAGTTACATTCAGTAAATGCATTTTCCACACGGGTTTGTTAAAATGAACTCATAAAAGAGGGGTGGGAGACATCTGTAATAACAGGAAAACCGGCCGACTCTGGTAAACCCTTTCAGAAACTGCAGGACGACAAAAAATACAGGCCCTAATTCCTCGGTGTTACCCTATTTTTAAGACAGTTTGATGCATTCGTATAAGACCCCAAAGTTTTAAACTGCATACTATTCCCTAAATTAAAAATGCATCTAATTTGAACAGCCCATAACTGATGTTGTATGACTGCCTATCATGCTTAATAATTGCCAATTTCTACAATTTTTCTTTCAAGCCGGGAGGAACAATGAAAGATGACTCTTGCTTCACACCACTTTCCTGGGTTATTACAAGCTCTAATGTCGTTGAAAATCACGTTCGTTCCTGTGTTTATACGTATCGAATAACGGTGCTGGGACATTCTCACCTCCAATGACTTTCCAGTTTGTCCCAAATAGGAGAGACTGCAACCGTTGCAACCAACTCTGTAGACCCACCAACACATTGTTGTGGTGCATTCTTTATCAAGATGCTTCTAACAGTCGGTAAATTTTTTAAATACTACTTGTATATTGAATTTCCTGCCTAAGGTTCTTAGAAGATGAGCCCAGTTTCCTTTACTAATTTTTTAGAGTTTCCCCTCTATATGGTACCGTTTTCTCTTGTAATTTAAAGGACGCAGTGTCCCATTCACGGAGGATATAAGTGCTAGTGATCTGTATATCACTGACGATATATTTATATGTTTATAGTTGTAGATGTCATAGTGGAATATGGCCGAATTTTTTCATTATTGCCACGTTAATTTCGTTTCGTTTAAGCTATTACAATATCAATGGGATTTTTTCTGATGCTATGACATTCATCTCTCTGGCTGTGGTACTGTTGGTCCCTGGTCACTTCGGTACCCTCTCCTTTCTCCTTCTCTAACTCCAGTAAGCGGTCCTCTAGGAATGTTTATTTGTGGCCCCCCTCCTCTTTTTCTGCAATTTTGCAAGCTCCTGATGATGTGTTGATGAAAACACGAAACGTCTTGAGCTATCATTTTTACTCCCCACATGGTTTTTTTTTTGCGTCCTGTGGCGCTTGGTTTGTGATATTTGCTTTTATATATGTGTTTTAAATTTATTTTTATATAATATATATATATATATATATATATATTATATATATATATATATTTATATATATATGTTTGTGCGTGTATGAGTGTGTATGTGTGTGTGTATGGTAATCACCTATTTGTACTCACCTATTTTGTGGTTGCAGGGGTCGGTCCTAGCTCCTGGCCCCGCCTCTTCACCGGTTGCTACTAGGCCCTCTCTCTACCCGCTCCATGAGCTTTATCAAACCTCGTCTTAAAATGTGTATGGTTCCTGCCTCCACTACATCATTTTCTAGGCTATTCCACTGCCTTACAACTTATGACTGAGAAATTTCTTCCTACTATCTCTCTGACTCATTTGTGTCTTCAAACTTCCAATTTGGCCTCTTGTTTCTGTTTCCCCTCCCTGGAAACATCCTGTCCTTGTCCACCTTGTCTATTCCACGCAGTTTTTAATGTCGTTATCATGTCTCCCCTGACCCTCCTGTCCCCCGTGTCGTCAGGCTGATTTCCCTTAATCTTTCTTCATAGGACATTCCCCTTAGCTTGGAACTAACCTTGTCGCAAACCTTTGTACTTTCTCTAGTTTCTTGACGTGCTTTATCAAGTGCGGGTTCCAAACAGGTGCTGCATACTCCAGTATGGGCCTGACATACACAGGTGTACAGTGTCTTGAATGATTCCTTACTAAGGTATCGGAATGCTGTTCTCAGGTTTGCCAGGCGCCCATATGCTGCAGCAGTTTTTGATTTATGTGTGCTCCGGAGGGCATGCTCGGTGTTATACTCACCCCAAGATCTTTCTCTTGAGTGAGGTTTGGGAGTCTTTGGCCACCTAGCCTATAATCTGTCTGTGGTCTTCTGTGCCCTTCCCCTATCTTCATGACTTTGCATTTGGCAGGATTAAATTCGAGAAGCCCTTTGTGGACCAGGTGTCCAGTCTGTCCAGGTCTCTTTGAAGTCCTGCCTGGTCCTCATCAGATTTAATTCTCCTCATTAACTTCACATCATCTGCAAACAGGGCACTTCTGAGTCTAACCCTTCCGTCATGTCGTTCACATATACAAAAAAATAGCACTGGTCTAGGGACCGACCCCTGTGGGAAACCCCCCTGTCACAGGTGCCCACTGTGATACATCATTTAGTATCATGACTCGTGTTGCCTCCCTGTCAGGTATTCTCTGATCCATTGCAGTGCCCTTCCTGTTTTATGCGCCTGATGCTCTAGCTTCTGCACTAAACTCTTGTGAGGAACTGTGTCAAAGGCCTTCTTGCAGTCCAAGAAGATGCAATCAACCCACCCCTCTCTCTCTTGTCTTACTTCTGTTATTTTTATCATAAAACTCCAGAAGGTTTGTGACACAGGATTTGCCTTCCGTGAATCCGTGTGGTTGGCATTTATACTCCTGTTCCGTTCCAGGTGCTCCACCACTCTCCTCCTGAAAATCTTCTCCATAATTTTGATACTATACACGTCAATGACAAGGTCTATAGTTTAGTGCCTCTTTTCTGTCTCCTTTTTTGGAAAATGGGAACTACATTTGCCGTCTTCCATACCTCAGGTAGTTGCCCAGTTTCCAGGGATGTGTTGAAGATTGTGGTAAGTGGTACGCACAACATATCTGCTCCCTCTCTAAGGACCACGGAGAGATGTTGTCCGGTTCCCCTTGCCTTTGAGGTATCGATGTCCTTAGCAGTTTCTCACCTCCTCCTCCTGTAGTATGTCGTCCAAAAACTCCAGGAAGATTTGATAGGGCTGATGCAGTGGGTCGGAGAAGTGGCAGATGCATTTAATATAGACAAATGCAAGTTTAAATGTTGGACGGGGAATCCCATCCACATATAAAAAAAAATTAGATCTTAATATTAGGGATTGCAAAAAAGATTTGGATTCGGTTACAGTAATTAAACCAAGAAATGTGCATAAGTTTTTGAATAAGCTAATAAATCCTTTGGGCTTCTTATAAAGAAAAAATAAAAGTCCCAGGTTTTTCTTAAACTCTATACACCCCTTGGGTTGGCTCATTTAGATTGCTGCACAGTTTTGGCACCGTATTACAGAGGGATAAAAATTCTTGGAAAATTAAAAGGGGGAGACAAAGATATCCATGTTCAGAAACCCTTCCCTATGAGGATAGATAAGGGCCCAAATGCACTCTCAGAAAGACGTAAAATTAGGGGGATATGATTGAGGTGTATAAAAGGAAGACAGGAATAAATTAGGGGGTTAAAAATGTGCTGAAAATCACCTAACAGGGCTCGCAGCAATGGTTTTAATTGGAAAAAATTTAGATTCAGGGAAAAGGGTAAGGAAAGATGGTTTTGGGAATAGATGTGGGAGTGGAACAAACTCCCAAAATACCCTTTTAGAGGGGGAAAAAGTTGTGTGCTTTAAAAAATAGGGGTTGGGTAAATACATAGTGATTGGGTGGGGGTGAGTTAGACCCGAAGCTTTTCTACCCTCGGTTGCCGTGTTCCTCCCTTAAGTCAAGTGACCTGACCTACTTTGGGTGCATTGGCTTAACCGGGAGGAGACTTGGACCTGCCCGCATGGGCCAGTAGGCCTTCTGCAGTGTTCCTTCGTTCTTATGTTCTTATGTTCTATGTTCTTATTCCTTGCTGGTGTACCCATCTGGTCTGTCCCCCAGAAGACTTCCTGTCTCTACTGTAAATACTTCCTTAAATCTCGTGTTGAGCTCCTCACATTACCTCTTGATCGTTTCTTAGGTGAGTCTCCACCTTCGTTCTCAGCCTTTTCACATGGTCCTTGACTGTTGTCTTCCTCATAATGTGGCTATACTGCAGTTTCGGGTCAGATTTGACTTTCGATGCTATGGCCGTTTTATACTGTGCTGGGCCTCCCTCCTTATGGCGCATATCGTTTCTGGCTCTTCACTAATCTCCTTGTTTTACTGGGTTCCTAGCCTCCTGTTACCTTTTCCATTCTCTGTTGGCAAACAACTTAGTTTTTGCCTCCCGTACCACTTAGGTAAAACAAGGGACTCGTTTTGGGTCTTCCTATTATTTCTGTTTCCATTGGAACATAAACTTTCCTCTGCCTCCTTGCACTTGTTGCCACTATTACTTCATCTCGTTTACTGATTTTCTTTACCTTTCTCTGTCCCATGAACTCTGCAGGAAGTTTCTATACCTGTGGTTGTCCCCCCTTTTATGTTTGGGCCTGTCCCCTTCAGTTCCCTTTTACCTTCTCCACTTGTAACTCTACTATATAGTCAAACTCAGAACCACGTGATCACTAGCTCCCAAGGGGCTCTCGTAAGGTGTCCTCAATGTTGAACTGCTCAGGGTGATCACAGATCCAGTCTTGCTGGCTCATAATCCCTCTCTCTCTGGTTGTGTCCCTGACATGTTGATGCAAGAGGTTTCAAGTACCACATCCATCATCTTGGCTCTCAATGTTTCGGGGACCCCCCATGTGGCTCCGGTATTCCCAGTCGATCTCCCTGTGGTTGAAATCGCCCATTACCAGGTAAACTTTGCCTGCTCGAGTGAGCCTCTTCTTGCCACCTCAGCCAGTGTGTGCCACATCACCCTGTTGTTTTCTTCGTACTCCTCTCTTGGCCTCCTGCAGTTCTGTGGTGGTGGTTATACATACTCCAATGACTACTCTTATGTTCTCCGGGACTTTTTGAATTGTACCTACAATGTAGTATTCTTTCTCCAATCATGTCCATGCCTTCCATTTCCTCAAATCCCCATTGGTGTTTTTGGAGCAGTGCAATCCCCTCTCCCCCTCTATCCTTCTATCTTTCCTCAGGATCTGATGTCCTGTTGGAAGATTGTGTCTGTTATTGTCTCAGCGAGTTTTGTTTCTGGTGACTGCTATGATGTCTGGGGATTTTTCACTGATTCTTTCATTCCACTCCTCATGTTTATTCGTTATTCCATCAGGTTTGTTTTTGTACCAAAACTTTAGTTTCTTTTCTATCTTGTGGTCCATGCAAGGATTTGGGGTTGGGGGAGCGTGGAGCCTTGGTGGGGGCCCTATAGGGGCTGTGGTGTAGGTGGGGGTTTGTGTTGATGGGGGTGGTCAGAATGCCCATAAGGGACAGCTGTTGGGTGAGGTTTGTGCTATGGGGGTTGGTGGCAGAGGGATCAGAGAGTGGGTTGTAGTATAGGTTGCCTCAGTTGCGTGGGAATGTCGCGGTGGAGTCTTTTGGTGGAAGATTTCTGTGTGGGGTGTGTTTGCCCTTTCATCCTGTGTCTGGGTCCTGCTCATTTTCATTGCTTCTTCGTTCCTCCTTGCGTCTCTGTACCACTTTTCTGTGTACGTCCTTTCTTTTGTGCTCTTCTGTCGCGGTCGAGGTATACTCTTGGTCCCCTCTTTGTCCCATAGTCTTGATTTCTCTTGCAAATCCTGGTACGAAATGATTCTTCCTTGACAAGTTACTCTGTCAGGCCGTATCCTTCCACTCGCCAAACCACCCAATTCTCTAAAATTTGTCACCTGCGGTCATATTGCCCCCCCTATTGTTTTCATGATGCCTTCAATATTTTTTTCACCTCCTGTTTTTTTTCTTCAAAGTTGGCCCCTTGGCTTCTTGGAGCCCCGTTACACAAAAACTGACCTCGCCCTTGCCTCCTCCCACTGAGTCTCCATCTGCTTCCTCTGAGGCAGTTTATTTCCTTCCATTGACTTGTTCTTGCTTTCAGTCCCTGTCATATCTGAAACTTCTATTCTCAGTTGAACTGTCTTTCCTGACAAGCTGGTCCTTGCTGACTGGCAGTTGCTGTTAGAATCTCTGCATATAAACAACCTTCATTGTCTTCCAGACTGTCGCTTGATCTTAGTGTGCTACTCGTCTTTTCCACTGGCCCCCGTGTGTCTGATAGGGCCTTGTGTCGGACATGTCTCCGTTGTTGCTGTACCATTCCCCTTGTCTGCACCTGACTTTGAATTTCCTTCATTGTCTTCGGACCTGTGTTTGTTCTTAGTGTTGCTCATTCGCCTTTCCTGGGCCCACGGTGGGTCTGATAGGGCCTTAATGTTCGGCATGTCTCCGTTGTTGCGTTACCATCCCTTGTCTGCGCCTGGACTTTGAATTTCCTGATGTCACATCTGAATTGTCATTTGGTCTCTCTAATCTGTTTACAGGCTTTGCAGTTTCTCTTCTAAGACTGTATCCTAGCTTCTGCTGCTAAAGACCTGTACTTCCACTTTCTCTGCACTTTCAGCTATCGCTCTCCATTTTCTTACCAAGATTACTATCTTCCTTCACACTCTTCCTCCTTTTTTGAGCTCTAACTCCCAGTCTTTCTCCTGTTCTTCAACCAGATCTTGGTTTTCCGTCCTCTAAGGCCACACATATTTTTTTTTTTTTTTTTTTTTTTTTTTTTTTTTTTTTTTTTTTTTTTTTTTTTTTTTTTTTTTTATTACACAGACAGGAAGGCTAGAGGAGGGAGGGGGTGTGGGGGGGAGAGCAGAAAAGTGTAGAAAGAGGGCTAGTGAGGAAGAGAAAGCGGTAGAAAGCAGGGAGAGAGAGGAGAGAGTATGGGGGTGAGGGATAAGGACCAGGGGGAGAGAGAGAAATGATGAGGGGGGAGAGAAAGGGTAGAGAGAGAGACAAAGAGAAGGAGAGGGAGAGGGGAGAGAGAGAGAACGGAGGGAGAAAGGAGGGCGAGGGAAAATGCTATGAGAGAGAGAAATGGAGAGATGGAGAGAGAAGCCTATAGAGAGAGAGGAGGTGAGAGATTGGGTTATGGGAGTGAGGTGAGAGAGAGAGGGATGAGAGAGAGGAAGAGAGAGAGGGAGAGAGTGGGAGAGAGAGAGTGGAGAGAGAGGGAGAGAGGGGGAGATGAGAGGGAGAGAGAGAGTGAGAGAGAGAGGGAGAGTGAGGGGGAGAGAGAGAGGGAGAGAGAGAGGGAGAGAGAGAGGAGATGGATGAGAGAGGGAGAGGAGAGGGGAGAGAGGGGGTGTGAGAAGAGAGAGAGAGAGGAGAGAGAGAGGGAGAGAGCGGAGAGGAAAGGGAGTGGGGTGGGGAGAGTGGGTGAGTGTGTGGAGAGAGAGAGGGTTGTGAGGGAGAGAGAGGCGAGTGTGTGTGGGTACCGTGTGGGTGAGTGTGAGGGGGTGTGAGTGTGGGTGAGGTGGGTGTGTGTGTGGGTGTGTGTGTGGGTGGTGTGTGGTTGTGTGTGTGGGAGTGGGTGGTGTGTGTGTGGGTGTGTAGGTGGGGTGTTGTGTGTGTGGGTGGGGCGTGTCGATAGGTGGGGAAGTGTGTGGTGGGGTAGGAGAGTGCGAGAGCGGGAATTAGAGAAGAGGAGAATAGAAGAGGTATTGGAGGAAGGGGTAGGAAGCTAGAGACTCGCGTGGGACGTGAGAGAGGGTGAGTAGAGAGGCGAGAGGGAGAAAGAGGGGAGATAGAGCGTGTGAGTGTCGAGGAGAGAGAAGATGGGGGAGAGAGAGGAGAGAGGGAGAGAGAGAGGGAGAGAGGAGCAGGAGGGAGAGTGGTAGAGAGTGAGAGGGAGAGAGTATGTGAGGGAGATGCTGAGGGATGAGAGACGAGAGAGAGGGAGTGAGAGAGGTGAGCAGAGAGGGAGTTACGCGAGTAGTGTGGGTGAGGAGTTAGAGAGGGGTGTGAGAGAGAGGGAGAGAGAGAAGAGAGGGTGAGAGGGAGAGGCGAGAGAGAGAGAGAGGGAGAGGAGAGACGGGAAGAGAGTGAGAGGGAGAGTGGAGAGAGAGAGTGAAGAGAGAGAGAGAGAGAGAGAGAGAGAGAGAGAGAGAGAGTGAGAGAGGGAGAGGGGCAGAGAGAGAGACTGAGAGTAGAGAGAGAGAGAGAGAGTGAGAGAGGAGAGAGAGAGAGAGAGAGAGGAGAGAGAGAGAGAGAGATGAGGAGAGGAGTCGGGGAGGGAAAAAGGCCTATGAGAGAGAGAAACGCGAGGGAGGAAAAGGTGGGAGTGAGGGTCTGTGGGGGAGGCGGTCAAATTCCAAGATCAGCGGGGTGTATCACCTAGTTGTGGTTTCAGGGGTCAGACCCAGCTCCCGGCCCCAGTGTGTTGTGTGTGAATGCGGCGTGTGTGTGAGACGTCAGTTGTTTATATGTCCCAGAAATTACATTTCATTCTGTGTACAGTAATACTCAATGTGATTACCATTAACACTGAGAGTAGTTTAATAATTATAATACTAGCGTGTGTTAACAAGCCATTCTTTCACCAGTTATGTATACTTTTAATACAAGTGTACCCCAATTATTGCTTCTCAGATTTTACTGTCTTGGTGTCCTAAAACATGAATCTCTCAAATGTTGTCAGGGCTTGTCAGCCATTTGCCACGACTTAACTCATCCTGCCTAATCCTTGTCCTACAAATTTTATCTTACCACTACTGCTAGGTGTTGTGTGTATGATAATCTAACCTCTGGAGCAGGGGTTAGATAGCGAGCACCAGTGACGCACGGGTCCGGCTCTACCACTCAAACTCCCGAACAACCACAAACCAGGTTGATTTCTGATATCGTTACAACCTCGAGGGGACGTCCATCCAGATGCCTGATGTTTACGATGCTCGCTGTAGACAATGCTCGCTGTACGATGACTTGCACCTCGCCCTTCCGCGCTGACTTCTTCGGCTATTCTTTTCTCATTGCCCTTTTGAGTCCTTTTCCATTTACCAACTTATCTCTTGTATACTGCTACTTTTATAATTTACACTTCACTTTTGGTAAGTACACTATTATTTGTGATGACACCAACCTGTTATGGCGGCGCTACTCCCTCAGGCCTACGCTGCACCACTCCTGCTTATAATATTTATGTAGATGTATGGTATATACTCTATACTAATATTATATATATATATTTATATCTATATATATATATATATATATAAATTTCCCCTTTCTGGCTAGCGTGTTCACGCTGTGTTGCTACATACATTTTGTCGTTACCACCCTCTCTTAATTCTATTTGGTCTTTTCTCTGTAGTCACTCGCTTTGTACTTTGTATATGGGTAACAAATGTGGCAAAGGTGCGACTAGTCCTTCAACGGAACTGGCACTTGAAATTTTGTTGTATAATTTCAGCTTTCTCTCGCCTTACTTTATTTATTTTTGTAATACATTGGTTATCACTTGTTAGGTTGTTCACTGACGTTGTCATCTAACACTGGTTGATTTTAGCTGCTACAACCCCTGCGCCCTCTCAACAGCATAAGATCCTCTGGAGCTGGCGCTTGTTGACCCACTACACTGTCTCACACTGTGTGTGTGTGTGTTAGGTGTGTGTACTCACCTAATTGTGGCTTGCCAGGGGTCGATACACTGCTCCTGGGCCTCGCCTCTTCACTGATCCCTACTGTTCTTCTCTCTGCATCCAGAGCTGTCATACCTCGTCTTAAAGCTAATATATGGTTCCTGCTCCACAATCACTTGCTTAGGCTTATTCACTCCTGACGACTCTTTGACTGAAGGAAATACTTCCTATCACCCACTATGAACTCGTCTGAGTTTTCAGCTATAACTGTGACCCCTAGTTTCTGTGTCCCCTCTCTAGAATAACCTGTCTCTTATTACCGTATACTATTCACACAGTATTTTGTATTGTACGTTATCTTGTCTCAACTGACCCGCCTGTCCTCCACATCGTCGTCTGTCCGAATTTCTCTCAAACCTTTCTTCGTAGGACATACCCCTGAGCTCCGGAACCTAGCCTTGTTGACAACCTTTGCTATTTCTCTAATTTCTTGAACATATTTGCCATGGTGGGGTTCCAAACTGGAGCTAGCATACTACAGTATGGGCCTGATGGTACACAGTGTACGTGACTTGAACGATTCCTTACTAAGTATCGAACGCTATTCTCAGGTTACGCTAGTGCCCATATGCTGCAGCAGTTTTCTGGTTGATGTGTGCCTCCAGAGACATGCTCGGTGTTATGGTCTACCCAAGATCTTTCTCCTTGAGCGAGGTTTGCAGTCATTGGCCTCCTAGTCTCTACTCTGGTCTGCGGTCTTCTTTGCCCTTCTCCGATTTCAATGACTTAGCACTTGCAGGGTTTAATTCAAGAAGCGTTGCTGGATCACGTGTCCGCCTGTCAGGTGATCTGTTGAAGTACCTGCCTGGCCCTCATCTTATTTAATTCTCCTATTAACTTCACATAAGCTGCAAACTGCGGACTCCTCGGAGTCTATCCCTCCATAATGTCATTCAAAATATACCAGAAGTAGCACTGGTCAAATTGGACCGAACCTGTGGGACACCCGTTCATCACAGGTGCCACTGTGATACTCACCCGTCATACTCGCCTGTTGCCTCCCTGTCAGGTATTCTCTGATCCATTGCAGTGCCATTCCTGTTATACGCGCCTGATCCTCTAGTTTCTGCACTAGTCTCTTGTGAGGAACTGTGTCGAAGGCCTTCTTGCAGTCCAAGAAAATACAATAAACCCTACCCTCTCTCTCGTGTCGCACTTCTGTAACTTTGTCATAGAACTCCGGGTTTTTGTGACACAGGATTTGCCTTCCATGAATCCGTGCTGGTTATATTTATAATCTTGTTCCCTTCCAGGTGCTCCACCACTATCCTCCTGATAATCTTCTCTATGATTTTGCATATTACACTCAGTGACACTGGTCTGTAATTTAGGGGCCTCTTTTCTGTCTCCATTTTAAAAATGGGAACTACATTTGCGGTCTTTTATACCTCAGGTAGTTGCCCAGTTTCAAGGGATGTATTGAAGGTTGTGGTTAATGGCACACACAGTATATCTGCTCCATGAGGTCCTACGGAAAGATGTTGTCCGGTCCCATTGCCTTTGAGGTATCAAGGTCACTTATCAGCTTCTTCACCTCCTCCTCAGTTGTGTGGATATCGTCCAGCACCTGTTGGTCTATTCCCTGTTGGTGTCCCCCTCTGTCCTGTCTTCCCAGAGCCCTTCCTGTCTCCACTGTGAATACTTCCTTTAATCTCCTGTTGAGCTCCTCGCATACCTCTTGATCGTTTCTTGTGAGTTCCCCACCTTCTTTCCTCAGCCTGATCGCCTGGTCTTTGACTGTCGTCTTTCTCCAATGTGGCTAAACAGCAGTTTCGGGTCAGACTGGGCTTTCGATGCTATGTCATTTTTGTACTGTCACTGGGCCTCCCTCCTTATCTGTGCATATTTGTTTCTGGCTCTTCAACTGATCTCCTTATTTTCCTGGGTCCTTTATCTTCTATACCTCTTCCTTTCTCTAATGTACTTAGTTTTTGCCTCCCTGCAGCTTTGGGTAAACCAAGGACTCGCTTTGGTCTTCCCATTGTTTCTGTTGCCCTTGGGAACAAACCTTTCCTCTGCCTCCTTGCATTTTGTTACATACTCCATTTCATTTACTGTCTTTCCTATGTGGTCCCGTGAATGGGTCACAAGTGATAATGTATATTACCTGTTCATATAATTTTATATTGCTGATATCTGCTATATTAGCTAAATCATAAATTATATTGCTTTATATTATTATTTGATTTTGTTATATTATTAGGTAGGATGTAACATTTATATATTATTCAGTGTCATATTTTTGTGAGTGTTAAGTAGCTGACGGCCTTGTCTAACTGCCGCTCTGCTTGTTTTACTGCCGGCTTCTCTGTGTTACTGGGCAGCAGCAGTCCATGGAGTCATGTGATCAGGGTGGGATGATCACACTTCACCTGGGGGGAGAGACTGCTGCCTGCTCCGCTCTCTTTCTGGTTGATGTTGCTTCCAAAAAGACGTCCCTCTCCAGCTCTCCCTTGCTGGCCCTTGTTGGAAGATTATCTCTGTCACTTTCTTGTTGTTGGTTCTGTGTAACTCTGTTCACAGAACATAGCCTAGACTTAGTGATTTTCGACGTTGTATTGAGGTTGTGTCTCATAGACACTCTGCGAAACTCAGGTCCTGAGCTGTAGCTTCTAACCTAATTTGTACTGGTAACTGTGTACTGTCACAGTCGGGGATTTTCTAATCCTGAACTTAGATTCAGTAGTATGGGAGTTTTGTGACTTTTGTGGAGGATCTGCAGATGGTCCCTACTTAGTGTCATTATATTATCTCCTTGTTCCTGATTCTGTGTCGCTGTTGCTTGTTATATTGCTGATCGGCTTAACAGTCGTTTTATTGTTCAAGCAAGCTGTTCTTATTACCAGGTTGGTCAAGAAGTTAGTTTATGTGAGGACTTTTAGTCAGTCACTGGTTAAGTCTAGTCGAGTCTTGAGACATAGCAAACTACTTAGAGCACTTACACACATACACACAAACTTACTTGTATATATTTGTATTATGTTATTAAATGCTAACAGTGTACTAGACAGTACATAAAAGCCATAAAGATGTGATATGTGCCTTC
The DNA here is from genome assembly GCF_026875155.1 of Cherax quadricarinatus. Taxonomy (NCBI): domain Eukaryota; kingdom Metazoa; phylum Arthropoda; class Malacostraca; order Decapoda; family Parastacidae; genus Cherax; species Cherax quadricarinatus. The sequence goes on from NC_069399.1 coordinate 41,136,032, forward strand.
AGCACTTACTACTGTACACGAGAGAAGTGATTATTTTGATTACTTTAATTTACTTTGATTTTATACACCTAGACAACTTCATTGTTATTAATAAACTTATTAAATTTTAATTTCTTTAGTTAGTAGCCTACCAGTTGTAATCCTGAAGCATTACTGAACTTACTAAATTCTAATGGATAACTGGACCAGGATACTGACTACATGTCACAAAAACCAGTAACAGGCTGGATGCTAGAAGGGCAGCCCTTTCTAGTATTCACTGGAGATCTCTATCATTATTAGATATCGCGTTTTTTGTAACCCCTACCATTTTCTCTGTCCCACTGCATCTCCCGCGGGAAAATTTTCTCTTTACCGTGTATTCCCCCTTTATAGTCTGGCTTTTCCCATTCGACTCCTGTTACCTCTCCCCTGAAACTCTACTATGTAATCAAAACTCAAAATAGTGGTCACTAGCTCCGAGGGGCCTTCATATGTGATGTCATCAATGTCTGAGCTACTCAGGGTGAACACAAGGTCCAGTCTTGCTTGTTCATCCTCCCCTCACTCTCGGGTAGTGTCCCTGATGTGTTGATGCATGAGGTTTTCCAGTACCACATCCATCATCTTGGCTCTCCATGTTTTTGGGACCTCCATCAGGCTCCAGGTTTTCCCAATCGATCTCCCTGTGGTGAATCACCCATAACCAGTAACTTTTGCTCTGCACTTTTGAGCTCTTCGTGCACCTCAGCCAGTGTGTCCACCATCGCTTGTTGTTTCATCATATTCCTCTCTTGGCCTCCTGCAGTTTTGTGGTGGGTTATACATCACGCAATTATTTATTATTATTATCAAGGGGGAAGCCCTAAACCGGGGATTTTACACAGCCCTGGGGGGGGGGGATGTGGAAGGCATTCAGGTTAATTCGGGGAACTGGAGCAAAAGATCCATTCTCTAAAACAAGGCCCCTCCCACATCAAGGAACCTTCCTTGGGGGACATCAGCAAGACTTATTTATGTTTCCCAGATTGATTTTGCCCGGGTATGTAGTCCTTTCTCAATCTTTCCATGCCCTCCATTTCCTCGAAATCCATCGGTTTTTTATGAGCGTGCAACCCCTCATGCCTTTTGTCTTTCTTATCTTTCTCAGGGGTCTGATTTCTGGTTTGGGGAAAATGGCTGTTATTGTTTCAGTGGTTTCGTTTCTGTGGATGCTATGATGTCCGGGGACTTCTCGTTGATTCTTTCATGCCATTCCCCATTTCTATTTGTATTCCATCTGCATTTGTTTTTACCACACTTCGCTTTTGTCATACAGTGGACCTGGGAGAATATTGGGGTTGTGGGGGGGGAGCCTGGGGGATTATGGGGGGTTTGTGTTGTGGGTGGGATTTGTGGTGTGGGGTGAGGGGAGTGCCATAGGGAGCTGCTGTGGGTGGGGTTTGTGATTTTTGAGGGGTGGGGGGGCAGAGGGAACAATGTGTGGGTTTTGGCTGAGGTTGTTCAGTTGTTCGGG